>CAIGQZ010004625.1:1082199-1100464 GCA_903798205.1 Danio tinwini
GTGTGTGTGTGTGTGTGTGTGTGTGTGTGTGTGTGTGTGTGTGTGTGCGTGTGCGCGCGCGCGCACTGTGAAGGGGTGGATTTAACCAATAAGCAAGGAAAGCGGCTGCTTAAGGCCCCAGGTAATCTGAGGGCCCCCAAATAAATACCTAGAAGTATAAATGATACCTACTAATTATATATTACATTGTCAATCATATTTTGTATGGTGAGGCTTATTTTTTTTTTATTTGAACATATTTATGACATCTGCGCAAATGTGTCCCCCACCTTCAATCATGAACCAGTCCAGCAGTCAAATGAAGATTTAGTTTAAAAAATTTTAAGAAAACAAATAGTTTTAAATGTTTTACAAGATGCTTTTCATGTTGTTATCATTATTTTGCATTAAAATAAAAAGGAGATTGAATGATATAAGAAAAAAAAACAGCAAAATAATGTAGAAAAAATAAATAAAGTACAAAAGGTGCATTTTAGAACTTTTGAACTCCATGACTGAAAATGCTTAGGGTCCCAAAATCACTGAATCCACCTCTGTGTGTGTATTTGTGAAAAATAATAATAATAATTATATATATATATACTGTATATATAAGGGTCAGATGTGTCTGATATCTGGCCTGCTGAAAGCTACGCTTAATCTGTATTTTACCAAGTTGCCTTGAAGTGTTTAATGAAAACTTCTAAATACCAATTGATTGAAGCTTATTTTATTATTAGAGCTTTTTGTTAATTCACTGATTCTGTAAAGACTTGAGTGTTCCTTGGTTTATTACGTAATGACACAAGCAAAGGTGCCATTGAGCATCAGGCAAGCGGTCAACAGTTGATTTTCAGCACAACAAAGCAACTGTAACACGATCTGTTCAATAATCAATAGTCATTGACTTGCAAATTTACAATAATAATCGTGATGATGTATAAAAAGACTAATTAAGAAATCACTAAATACTATTTAATTGTCCTTTTTAATATTTACACAGTCATTATCCTTCAAAGAGCCGGGTCTTTCTTATTTGTCAGCAAAAGCTTTAATCATTATATTTTATCATCAGAACATAAACACAATTTAAATGTTAAAGTTTAGTATTATCATTTATTATTGTATATTTTAATTAGCATAGTTTATAGTAAGTATGTTGCTATGTATTTTCAACCATATATATATATATATATATACACACATATGCACACACACTACTGTTTTTAATTTTTTTAAGAAAATTATTCTGTTTTTCAAGGTGGCATTTATTAATTGTAAAAACAAAAATAATGTTAAATTGTTAAATACTTATTTATTAAATATTTATTTATTACTTATTGTATGTATTTTTAAATGAAATTATTACTTCAGTCATTATTGCTTGTATTACTATTACATTTAAAAACAAATAATAATAACAATAATAGTTAATATTAGAGTGATTTCTGAAGGATCATGTGACTCTAAAGACTGGAGTAATGAAGCTGAAAATTCATCTTTTAAATCACTGGAATAAATGATTAAATTAAATGATAAACTACTTTTGAACAGTTATTTAATAGTGCAATAACATTTCACAATTTTACAATTTGTACTGTATTTTTGAATAAATAAAAGCAATATTGGTGAGCAGGAGAGGCTTATTTTAAAACATTAAAAAATACTGACCCCAAACTTTTGACCGATAGTGTTTATATATGTAAAACTTCTGGGTTGCACAGAATCGATTTGTGTTGGGAAAACATGAAGGAATTAAGTTAAAATATTAGTTTTTAATTTAACTAAATTTGATTTTAAATAGTTGAACATTAAACGAGGTTGTCCCAAAATAAAGCTCAACAATTCTGTTGTTTCAGCTCATTTTTAATAAGTAGCTTGAACAAACAGCAAACATATTTCTTTTTGAATGTTTATGGTCTCTCTTTTGTTTATGTAATGATTATTAATTATTATTTATTGTTGTTCTTGTATTTTGAGGAGATTTGTATATATGTAAATCCCATGTTATCTTTCTTTTTGTTAGGATTATGCATGTTTAAACTTATTTTCTTACTTAAATGAATGTTTCATTTTTATTTAGCGTTTCTTTCTTGATTTAATTTACATTATTTATTTATTTCAACAATGGATAAGCATTATGAATCTTTCATTTAATTTAACTTATTAAATTTAACTTTATTTTTTATTGTACTTATATTTTTGCACATTGTGATATGTTTTGTTTGCATTCACTAATTCCTTTAATCTCTTATTTTTCTGTGATCTGAATAAGTTTCTGTGATTCGGGTTTTTGACTAATCCTGATTTATTTTTTTGAATGTGAGAGTTTGTATCATCTGAGAAAGAATTAAATGTATTTTTTAAAGCATTAAGTATGCAGCCTACCCAGTCTATTAACTTTTGCTACTGGCTACACCCCAGAATTATTGTGTAAACTAGAGCTATGAACTTGTATCTGCTTAAAACATACTGTCTTAAACTACTTTGTTCAGTTATTCTTTGTCAAAAATCATTCAATATTGTACAAAATCATGCTGATTTGTTTGGTTTTTAGGCCATATGATAAATATAATCAGTTCAAATTGTATAAAGAAATAAATTTACACCTCTCCACCGCCTTTTGTAAATCATGTCTTACATTTTTCTCATCATATATAGCCAGTCATAATGCACTGCTTAATTGCAGCCATGTGTTTGACCACCAGGATTAATTTCGTTTCTCATCTCCACTTGGTGGCACCGTTTCACCATTATTGCTGACTGTGGATGAACGCTTGCTGGATTCTGACAGTTATTAAAATTTACCAATAATTAGAGTACGAATTAACAAAATTGCTTTTAAATTACATTGTACATATTGGCTTCTGTGTCATTATTATGAAGTTAATAATCAAAGTGCTATATTTAACGCTTTTCATGCATTGCAGTCATAAATAAACCTTAAATAGCCACTGCAGACACACAAAAAATAAACAAATAGAGAGATTTTAATTCAGTTTTATAGATATATTATTGTAGTCTGAAAGAAACAAAATATCCAGTTTTAAAACTACGCAGATTAATGTAAACATCAACACAAATACAGAAAGAGTCTAACGCGGATTTATAAACCAATAAAAAATGAATCCTCAGACCGTCTAAGAGGTTATTACTAAACAAAACAACATTAGTAATTGCATCTGAATTGTGTCCCAAACACATTTAAGGAATTACTGCTGGTGAAAAAGTATAAAGAGATTTACAAGGCAAATATCAACAGCAGTCCGCTTTTTTGCCCAGTGAGCGATTTATAGATGATCAAATAATAATCAATTTCCTTTTCAGTTTGTTTGTAAACATACCATAAATACCTCTATTAAGTTTTTTTGTTCTACTGAAAACTGGTTGAACGAGTTGGGGAGTAACTGCCTGTCTGCTGTGCTCCTTGGCCAATGGCACTGGATCCTCCCTGCAGTGCGTAACAGCGCAATTTAGGATTTAACCAAGTCTTTGCTGCGGGGCTTAAAGCAGTCTTCAAGAGAGACGCTTGACGCTTGCACACACAATGTTAGTGTAGACTCTGTGGACCCCTATAGAGTTAGACTGCCTTTTTTTACGTCGTCTTATCCAAACTATGACTGGAGTATTCGACAGAAGGATTCCGAGTATTAAACCTGCAGATTTTCAAAACCCTTTTCAGCTCTCCACGATGCATCATCCGTCTCAGGAATCTCCAACCCTACCGGAGTCCACAGCCACGGATTCTGGCTATTACAGCCCTGCCGGAGGAGTTCATCATGGCTATTGTTCACCGAACTCGGGCACCTATGGGAAACCTCTTAATGCCTATCAGTACCAATACCACGGAGTCAATGGATCTTCTGGAAATTACTCGGCAAAATCCTACCCTGATTACGGCTCATACTCCACAGCGTATCACCAATACGCAGGAACATATAACAGAGTGCAATCTCAACCGAGCCCGCAAGGTTAGTTGTTATATAAAATTATTTGAAGCACGTTATTATTAATATTATAGTAGCTGTGGTGGTTGAAATTTATTATTTAACGTGTTATATAACACGTATGTTACTTCTTATAATAAAGCTAACTTAGATTAAACATTGGGTTGTTCCATTGCGCATTGCACACGCTTTGTGTAAAAAAAATGCACGGAATATGAAAATATAATACTTCAGGGCACGTTAAATGTGTAATGAGTTCATAAATATTGTTTTGACAAAAATCAAGTCTGATTATTAAGCACTGTGCTATTTCATTTAAATTACGGTAATTAATACAAACAGAGGCGCGTTTCTATTCTCAAGAATTCATCTGATTTCTGTTTTATTCGCCAGAAAAAGAAACAGCCGAGCCCGAAGTAAGGATGGTCAACGGAAAACCCAAAAAAGTCCGGAAGCCCCGAACCATTTACTCCAGTTTCCAGCTCGCAGCTTTACAGAGAAGGTTTCAGAACACGCAATACCTCGCGCTTCCAGAAAGAGCCGAGCTAGCGGCATCGCTGGGACTTACGCAGACACAGGTTCGCACAATTTCATGAAATATTTTATTGCATATTATCTATTTTATGTGCAACACTAAATATAATATTAGACCTCTATATTTTTATTGTTTGTTAAAAATTCTGCAACATTAAGAGTCATTTGCATGCATGACATTTTATAGCTTAAGATTTATTTTTTAATATAAGCTGTTAAAATAATGTTTACAACAGTATTTTGAAGAATTTACGACAACACACTTTACTCAGGAATTTTCCCCAGAAACTCATAAAGTGTTCTTCTTTATCGCAGGTGAAAATTTGGTTCCAGAACAAGAGATCAAAACTAAAGAAGATTATGAAAAACGGCGAACTGCCTCCAGAACACAGCCCCAGCTCCAGCGACCCCATGGCGTGTAACTCACCGCAGTCTCCCGCGGTCTGGGACTCACAGGGTCCTCAGAGACCTCACCATCAGCCGCAAAATATTAACACAGCGGCATCCACGTTTCTGGAAAGCGCCAGCTCTTCGTGGTATTCCTCTAACGGGGCGATGAATTCTCATCTTCAGGCACCCGGCACGTTACACTCGTTGGCACTCGGATCAGGAACGTTGTACTGAAAATTGTTTATTATTTTGTTGTATATTGGACTGGTTGTTAACAATTTTCTTGAGGAATATGCAATGTATCAATATGGCAGTCCTAGAAGAACGTGTATAATGTGTAAATTGTGTGCATGTAATTTATTGCATTTGGAAGAATTATTAAATGTTTTAAATGGACAATGGACCCAAACACTCTGAATGGTGCCTTGAATTTTGACCTCAACGCGTACATCCGACGATGTGCCAAAACATTAAGGACAACCCCAAATAAATGTGTTTTACTTTGATTATCAAACATTTTGTCTTTTTTAAATTAAGAAACTCACAGCAACGCACGGTACATAGCCTATTTATCCGATTTGTTTGGTTAGTAAAGGGATTTTAAGGTTGCTAAAAAGAAATCTCTAAAGGAATTTGAAGAGAAAACCATTACGTTGTTTTAACATTTTGGGATCATGTGTTCTGCGTCAAATTTGAAATGCCGATAAAATAAAAAATGCTACCCCATAATTAAAAAAGAAGAAAGAAAACCATTATTGGACTTCCTCCTTAATTTATTAAATATTTAACATTTGAATATTATTATTACTATTGTTATGATTGGCTAATTACAAACAAGATTTAATTGTGTGCGTTTCTTTCAGTAGGACTGCACATTTTATCTAGCTTGATTAAAACCACCCAAAAGAACGAACAATTTGGTCTGCCAAACAGTGCACTCTGCCTTGCTGTCTTTGTGTTCCTTACAATTAGTAGCTTTGACTTGTAGTGAGGAGGCGAAAGGACGGCGCGCAGATCTGAGGCAGTCCGCATGCCTGTGGGGGCAAACCGGCTCCAGTGACCACAGCCCAGCCCTGACAGATCCTCCTCCTGGAAAAATGCTGAACATCTCATTAAAACTAGTGCTAACATTTCTACAGCTGACTACCACAAAGAACGTGAAAAAGGCTACCTGCTGCAGGGCATATATGTTTTTGAGATCCGTATGAGATCCGACTGCTGATATTATTGAATAAGGTAAATAAAATAAAAAATACGTTTATTATTTTGCTTTTCGACGTATTTTAAAACTTGAACATTAAACTAAATTTAATGTGCAAGTCACCGGCTTTCAATTATTAATTTTAGCTGTACAAAACAACTAGTTATGCGGCTTTATACAGCAAACTGGTATGCCTTATATTATCAGTATTACCTTATTATATTGTCGTAACTAAAAACACACTGGCTGAAGATTTAATAATTTGCTGCACACTATTATTACGTAAAGAAATCTCACACATTCTGGGAAAAAATCTTACAATTAAAATGCATAGTCTAAACTATTGGAAAATAAATTTTCAAACAAGTTGTTCAAAATGAACAGGCATATACAGGTTAATTAGTAAAAACACGACTAAGAAGATGGCTGAAAATATTCCCACATAGCACACACAGAAATAGTATTTCCCATGTTTAAAACAATGAAAATTTTGATAATATTATGGGTTACATTTGAAAGCCTAATTAAATAGGCCTAAGACAACTTGACATATATACCCAATAGAAAATCATGACAAGTCATGATAAAATCCTAGCATGTATTTATACGCATTTTGTTTATAGCCCCCAACCTACAAGCGCTCTCGTACGCACGCAGACGCAGCCTTCACGCACACAAACACACACACGCCATATTAGCTCTAACTTTGCCTTGCTTTCTGTTTCACACACACACACAAACACGTTATATCCCATGCCATTATATCGAGAGCCTTGTTAAATTCCAACTGAACATTTTCCACTCAACGAATTCACTGCAAACCGCGTATAAATAATGACAGTTAGCTTTACTGGACACCCTCAACTGTAACACTCAACAATAATTATACTTCCACCAGGATTAGCTCCATTATCATAATCTGGACATTTACAATTATCTATAATTTGCAAAGATGCGCCTGGTTCTTGATTGCAGAAGGTTTTTTTTCCCTGGCTCACCATCACTAAACAGTGACAGTAATAACGGCTAATTTTGCAGGCAATATATAAGAGGTGTCGGGGTGTGCAAACACTTTCACACCTGGATTTGCTTACTCAACACAAGCGGTACACAGGACCGTCCGCTTCCACAACGCTATCTTTATTGAAACACTGAAAGCAGAGATTTCGACGTTAAATTTATCCAAGGTAAGTGTTGTTCTGTTACCATGTTGTTTTGTTGTTGGCTGATCTGAGTGTCGCTGATGGGTGGGTACTGTTATGATCTGCAGTTCGAGTTGTCGGGGAAGGCAGGCAATTTTACAGAAAATTGTGTGAAACAGGAATTCTAGTAAACCGGCCATGATTTATACTGATGTTTTATCTCCGTGTTTTACACATACACACATATATTTATTCTATTCTTAGCTTCTTGATCTTCTCAGTGGTCAGCTTTGTGCATTTTAAAATATCCACGGATGTGTGTCTAATCGTGCATGTCTGTATGTCTGTCTGGGGGTGGGGGGTTATGCTTGTAGGGCCCTAACTCTAACAAACAAATCTTATTTTGATTATCCAGAATCAGTTGTGCTTCTTCTGAATAAGATATATCTGTTTTATTTTAGGCTATTAAAAACATAGTCGCTTTATTTTGGTTTAGCACATTGCTAAAACCAATGACAAACGTGTTTTTTCTTGATATTTCAAGATATATGTTATGCTCCTATATGCAGAGCAAACATTTAAATGAATCATCCCAATCCGCTGATGAGGGCACCTTTTCAGAAAATCAAGCCCCATTCTCTGCGGCTGGGGCATCCACGATTTGACAGCTGCAGGGGCTTCTCGTCTCTCTATTCAACATTGTAATTTTAGATAATATCCCAAGCGTTCACTCTCCTCGGCAATTTGTACATGAATAACCGAATAATTTCATCTTTTGTTTCGTCTTTGCCACTTCAAATCCAAATAAAGATGCCTTTTAGTATTAAAAGTGGTAGAAAATTACAGGTAATTATCTTTGACGGTAAAAACGCTGTAATCAGCGGGCTACATCAAAAATTACCCTAATTATGTCTGCATTTATGAGAATGGAAAAAAACCCTCTCTTGGATAAAACCCATAAATTGTCCCAAATATCTCCTTCATATTGAACGAGACTGCAGCTGGATGCTTTGTTCAGGATCGATCCTGTGGCGAAAGGCATTCAGCGTCTTGCAGATCAAGGCAGAGAGAAAGGGGAAAAACATTTTGTCAATACCTTAATAATTGAGCTCGAGAATGACAAGATGGACAAGATGCGGCTCTATTCTGTAGGAAAACACTTTTGAGAAACCACCAGCTCGGGTAAGCCATTTCGTTATTGCTTCAAATATCTTTCAGGCAGTAGAAAAATGTCATAAGGTGATTATTTGCATTACTTTGCAAGTCGTCCATAGGTCTTAGTTTGAGGTATTTTAAAAAAGTAATAGCCTGTGTTTGCATAATCAAATACATAATTGATTTATGGGGCATGTCTTTCATAATGTCTTTTAAAAAATGAAAGCACGACACGTTACTTGAAGTCATGGTTTACTCCATTTATGACAAAACATAAAAAGTTTTAACAACTAAAATCGGACAACATATTTACAATCAAATTGCTTGCTTTTGCATGATCATAAAACATCTACGCAAGAGGTTTGAGTTCGTTTTCAAATGCGACTCATGCGCGTGCGTGCGCGTGTGATATGACAAAGCGTTTCGCTTCCTGTCCCAATCTTATGTCGGCGATGAGTGTGTTTGATTACAGTCGGACGTAAGAACAGTTTTTTTTATCATTGTTTCAGATGCTTTTGTCAGATAGTTCCATTGTCGACCATTGACACGCCGCATGTCTTCATCCTTCAAAAGAAATCGTCCCCTTAATAGACTAGCAATGTCTCTATTAGGGATGTTAAACCGATGACATTGTGCGTCCTAGCGCACGTGAACTGGGCGAAGTCAGCATGTCAACATCAAGGCCTATGGCCTAAAACAAGGCTATAGTTGCCTATCTCTGCATGGCGTCCTGATGAGGTGACGAGTACCAGTGTGAGTAGCCGGGCATGTAGCTGTTAGCAGACATGTTTACTCCTTTAGAGGAGGCTGAGACGTCCCAGATAGGAGGAATGGCTGGAGAGCGCGGGGACAGGGCAATGGAGCCAGGCAAAGTGTCCGTCTCGTGAGGGTTACCGCCTTGTTTCAACAGCTTCTTGAACTTAGACCTTTTGTTTTGAAACCAAATCTTTACCTGAAAGACAAGTTAAAATATTAGGTTACTTAACTAATGTGAAGGAGTCAAGTCAAGCAAAAATATATATTTCCAAAACAGTCCATCATTAACCAGAAATATCAGATAAAAGGCATAAATAATTATTTATGCAAATGATTTCACATCTCACCTGCGTCTGTGTGAGCCCGAGTGAAGCAGCCAGCTCCGCGCGCTCAGGTAATGCCAGGTATTGAGTCTGCTGGAAACGGTGATTTAATGCCTGAAGCTGCAAACTGGAGTAAATCGTCCTCGGTTTTCTGATCTTTTTTCCTTTTCCGTTGAAACGTATTTCTCCATTTTCAATCACTGTTGTTTTCTGCTGTTCTGAAAAGGGTGAATATTGTGGAATGATTCCCGCACATAAATATTTAGTATAAAGTATTATTTAGAGACAAAAACATTTATAATGTCCTTTCAAGCACTTAACTACATTGTCTGTCATATTTAGGAAACTACGTGTACTGACATGTCGAGACAGAGACAATTAGATGCTAATTATAATTTGCAATGGTGGGTAGAATCACTGACGGAACGCAATAAATCATTTTGAGGAGAACACCGTTCTTGCTGACATATGAGAGAAAAAATTAAGCGAGAACAAAAGGGAGCAGGGTAAAGTGTAAATAAAAACCTCGGCGTTGCATTTTACCGACGTAGGATAGGCTACAGCTAGTTCAACACGAAAACAGAGCTTTGTTTTACGCATGCAAATACGCTTACCTGTAGCGTCTAACCTGGTCTGTGTTCCGCTGGCGTTACTGTGGTAGGACGGCAGGTACGGACTGTGGTGCGGATGGCTCACATAGGAGTAAGGTAGCGACCTGTTATATGAGTTTGAGCCGGAGTACGGAGAGCTGTCGTGCTGATGATGATGATGGGAGCCGGAATGGAGACAGTGGAGCGGATAATGGCTGGCGGCCATCGACGGGGAGCTCTGTTGTGAGTGCGATTGCTGTCCAAACTCCATGAAAGCAGATTTTGACGAGTCTTGAGCCTCCAGACCGTCAGCCATCGTAGTCATGGTCATCATCAAATTTTCTGCTTTGAGAGCACTTACCCCCTATCTCAGAAGTCCAAATGAGTGCTTTCGCTGTGTTCGTTTCTTTCTCTCCTTGGTTAGGAGATATTGCGTTATTACCTCCACAATTTATCCTTTTTTGTCCTGTAATTCTCACGCGGTATGGTGGAAGGTGGGCTTGAGTAAATGCAGAGATTTTAAGGTGGATTCTGTTAAATTTGAGTCCTTGCTTCCAGACTTGATGCAGCCACTACAAGTAAAATGGTTTGTCTCCAAAGGGCAGCGCCTTCCGATTGGTCATTCAACCTAACGTCATCAGTTCTCTGCTTTAGCTAAGACTTCATAGTGAGTTAACCTACCTTAACAGCTCCCACCGTAGCCATAACCATGTGGAGAATAATAATGCCGGGATATCCCTGTGATATTCACAAAATTCCCACTCAGACATACGACTTCGGAGACAATGTCGCGCGCTGCCATTTAATTAATTAATCGCGTCGTTCGTATTAAACAGCGGAGGTGCCAAATAGCGCTCATTCTTCAAACCACACGAACTGAATCGACTTTGGGAGAATATAGGGTAGCGATTTACAGCTACATGTAGAATTAAAAACTACATTTACATAGAAATTTAATCTCTTAGTCAGTGTATTTAAAAAAGAAGAAGCTGAAACCACAACAGCAAATTGATATATACAATGCATATGAAATCACACATACATAAAAGTCTGGTTTATATATTATAAAAATAGCAGTCTAAAACATTAAAGCTTTAATCTTCCTCAGAGAGGATTCACGTGAACTAATAAACACGGCAGATATGGTCTGGCTTAATTAAGCCCCAGTCACTGAAAGGCCCGGGTTAGTGACAGCCTTTCCATGTAGTAATCACGAGCCAGTCACAGTTGAAAATATATGCAAATTACGAGTGCAGTTTGTGGTTTGGCAAATCGCGATCACATTATAAACCACGATGTAAATATACCCTACAACTGCAAGGCTTTCTTCATTCTCATTTCACTCAATTTTTATTTTATAGACAACGAGTTTCCTCATGATATATATGGCATAAATTTACTTTAAACGGTAATGAAAAAGCAATTATGGTCGCAATCAGTTATATCCAAATCCTCTTTGATTATTCGTTACACTGTATTCAGACTGGCGCTATAAAATTAAGAACAATTCGTCTGTAATGATTATGGACCTTGTTTATTTTGGGAGGTGGATTAAAAGTGGATATAGCATAAATTATCCTCTAATTATACACCAGTGTCGCCTCAATTATCCTCTTATCAAAAATGGTAGCCCTAAATGCAGCATTTAGTTTCAATTTTCTCCCTTTCTGTAACAAGAACTGCGTACCTTGCTATTATTACCAGGGATGTTATTTACTTTGCCGGATTTAAGAGTGCACAAGCGCCGTAGATAACTATTTTCCATGGTGGACTGAACCTGGGAGAGACAGAAAGGCAGCTGGTCGCTCCGAAAGCTTTTGGATTTCTACAAGATATCAAACGCTCGGAGATTAAAAGTATTGCACCAGGTAAGAGTAAACTAGGAGCATTAGATCGATTGTTTGAAGGAAAAAAAATCCTAAATGCATGCATGTTGTAATGTTTTTTTTTGTTCTGAATATTCTAAAAAGCTATTTTGTTTAAAGGAAAATGTCAAATAAGTTCACATTCGTGACCAGGAATTTGATCGATTAGCCCATTGCTGCTGCTGCTGCTGCAAGTGTGATTTTTTTTTTTTTGTCAAGCAAGAGAGATCGAAACCAGATACATATTCTGTAATAGCCTTGCCATGGTACAAACAAATCTTCCAATTATGCTTTACTGCTGGCATTTTAAGTGCTTAATTGATCGAGACTTTATGGTTTGCTACCTTTAAATGGCTTCCCTTACCTGCGCTGACAGTTTGGCAATTAAGAAATAAATATAGAATGGCTATTTCATCCAGGGACTGATCTATAAATAATTTGATACAAGCTGACAACATGCTACATCAGGCCAGTGAATCTGTTTCAGCGTATCTTGACCGCAGGAAGTGTGTGTGTCATTTAAAACCCAAAGAATTTACATATTGCTGAATGACTGTAAATTGTGTTCCGTTTTCGGAAAGGAAAATAATAATATAAATATACTAAATTAATGCATTAGGTTTGAAAAACTCAAAATATTTTATTTATAATTTTTTATAATGTAATTTCGGTATTAAAATTGAGTTTAATTTTTACCAAACTCAAATTCTTTGGTATAAAACAAATGATTATTTTTAATTATGTGAATGCTTTCTCTAATGATGATGATTATTATTATTTTACACTCTAAAAACAACACATGCATGTAAACTCATAAGCATCAAATTACAAATCTGTCAAACACCAAGAGTAAAAAAGGGATCTGTGTGGACATGCCGGCGCTCGAGTGCATCCATGCAGCTTTATCTGAGCCTTTACACACAACTTGTTTGATTCATCTTCATTCCGAGGGCACAGTTGTTGTCAGTGGCCCGAATAGACACACTGACCGGTCGGACTGTACACAGCGCTGCCATTCCAGCAGAGGCGGATAAATGTGCCTGCTCTTCCCGAACTCAAGCCCACCGGCTGCACACAGACACGCAGGCGTCGACGGATTTCCATGGCTGCTGAGCAGAGGAAGTGGCGAGGCAAAGCGAAGGCAGATGGATAGCACGCGCAGCTGTCGGTATTCTGCACGAGATCACTACAATAGAAATCAAGGCAGGATAACAAATACCACCAGACCCCTCCCTGACATTTAATGCCCATATTAAAATATGCATTTTATTTTACGATTGATTAATTGATTATTAATCTGAGCCAGTAAACTTATTCGGATAAACCACTTCATTTGATTGGGAGCCAATGTTAGAAAAAATTAAGTCTTAAAAGCCAATAAAGACTTGTGCATCCGATTAAAAATGACAACAGACAGACAATCAACACTAATAAATAATTCTGTCAAGAAGAATTTAAAAAATGGCATTTTATAAAACATTTTAATAATCCACAAAACCTTTTTTCACCCACAACAAAACAACCTCATGTGAAATTAAAATATTTTACGGATGTTTGAGGTTCTCAGTGGATCCATCTATGTCCAGAAAAAACATTTATTTTACGATGAATGACAAAAATATATAAATTGTTTTAAAACAGTCGCGTGATTATTAGTAATATATTGACAATTTCTATCACGTAAAATGATCAAAACATGACATGCAACAAAACATCGGCGTAATTTAGTGACTGCTGAGCCTATAAATGCATTTTTACATTAATATTACTCTCGATTTTAAGATTGTAGCATATTTAATAGCATAACAAATTAGCATGAGGCCTAATGCCGCAGAGAGCATCATCTTTGTGTCCTTGCCGCCTTTGACGTATCGCATTGGATATTTCATCCCAATGTACAACAAAGAAGTTTGTTTATCTCTAGAAAATAAGAACATAAGACGGACACAGGCCTGAAAGGATACTTCAGTGTTCAATGGAAAATTGCGGCGAGCACAGAAACGCACGTTGCCTCTTATGAGCATTAATTTTCAGTTCATCTAAATGAAGGTGGCTCCGCTGAAATATCTTTTATCTTTTGAGAATGTTGTACAATTGAGAACAGTGGGATTTTTCGGGGTTCTTTTTCGACTTAATAGAAGACATTATTAGCTCTGACAGCACACGGCTCAGGTCTGGGGGAGAGGATTTTCTAGAGAGATGACAGACAGGAAGGCCAGCAATCACAGGCTTTTTTATCCGAATGTACTGTTCGATGCCGTTTATCCCTGATGATAGAAAATTGCTCTGTTGCCAGGACGCGGCAGCTGAAATAGAGGGCAAGAGCAACATTTCCATTTTCCAGTTTGAAAGCCATTGAAATGAATTAGTAAAATGAAAAAAATCCCGCGGTAAACAAAGAGGGGCAAACAAAGATACACTTTTTTCCTTGCGCCGAGTCCCCTTTCATTTAGTAAATTTTCGTTCTGAGGCTTTGAATCCAACACTTGCAGATGTAATGGGCTCCTGATGTGCACCGGAGATAATTACGCATTTTCAATACATTCTAAATGTAAAGCAAAGTGTAATTTGTTCTTCTTTGCATATCACTGCGATATTTGTTCACGTATTACTGTTTACAATAGCACTGCTAATATATTTTTGAAGGTAAATTGAAAAATGTGCACATTCATTATATTCTCACGAAAATAAAATAATCGCACTCCAAGCCTGCTAATGTAATTCTTAATCATTGCGACAAGTGGCTTGTCATTCGCCTCGCATTGATAATATTTATTAACTTGAAATCCATAAACTTTCGAGGAGGGGTTTGTCAGAATATTGCTTGTTATGACAGTTTGAAAACACACCCAACGAATAGTAGGTTTACGTGTCATGACAGACACATGCTTTATTGTTATTTGGGCGTGCAGTGGCCGACCACAACAGGCGCGTTTAGTAAACAAGCGCGCGAAAAACAGACCTTGTTGAAGATGCGCGAATAACCAATACTCCATGTCCAGACATTTCACAGGTGAAAAAAAGAGACAAGTTTACGACACTTGCAAGAAGACAACCATATAATCATAATTTTGATAAGCAACAGTACCAGTTGTCATTGCTCACCAAAACGGGAGAACGCGTAAATATTAACAGCAGGAGATCTGCATGCCAGTTATTTTCATGTGCGACAGTAGTCTGTAAATGTTAAACTGACAGATGTATGACAAACAATGAACTAAAAATTACTGCTTTATATAATAGGTAGAATACTCATATAATAATGTAAAATTAATTTACAACTATTATTAAATATAATAATAATAAATTATCATTATGCAACTGATATCGAAATAAAAATAAAGTTTACATTACAAACGATTTAAAGTGTGTTTAAAACAACTCTAATATATTTATAATCTAATACATAAATACGCAACACCTTTAGCATGGAATAATCTACAAGCAAAGTTGCAGTTTAAAGTATTGATTTCACTGAATGCTTTTAAAAAGAGTATTAATGATTAAGAAATTGAAACACAGGCTTTTAGATGTTTTGAATAGTTAGTTTGCCAATGTGTGATTCATGTTAACTGTTAATTGTTTTTTTTGTTTGTTGTCTGTTAGACCCATGTGACACGTATACTGCCTAATCTTGGCCAGGACGCTCTTGTAAAAGTGATTTTTCAGTCTCAATGTGTCTTTCCTAGTAAAATAAAGGTAATAATAATAATAATAATAATAATAATAATAATAATAATAATAATAATAATAATTATTATTATTATTATTATTATTATTTAAAATATATTGCGCATAAAAATATTAATTAGAACCACATTCGTTTATTTTTTCCACATGCAAAGCATCTTTTAATCCACTGATTCCGTTTGATCTAAGCTAGTGAAATATATGATTATATTATTATTTACGTGATACAGAAATTCTGTAGAAAGGATTGTATTTTGCATTTGAATCTTTGCTTGGGCAGGTGTTTACCCCGACGGTCCTGCTTCATTTCGCGTATTAATGCGCGTGAAACATGTAGCCTATATATCTGGACTGAATGCCTTGAATGCATTGTCTGAATATTGCCGTCCCGCCGTACATTTGCCAGAACTATTTATCCACCCATAGCCATTATTTATAATCATTGCTATTAGCTGGCTCTGATAGATTTTGATCTTTGATTGAAGCTGGTCCAGCTAATCTGATTGGAGGGACCCATGGTTACGGTTTCTTTGTGTGTTAATCATGTATGCATACAACAAAACATTGCATTTGTATTCGCGTAATTGTGTGCTAGTATTAGATTTTATTTGGGCTCAGGCCGAGAATTAAAGCGCGCTACAACATCAACAACAATACAACAAAAATAATGTAATTCCTAACAAGACATTGTTTATTAAAATAATGCATAGCTCATTGGATTTCTGCTGGCGTTTGGTGGGCTGATGTTGCGTGTGATTTAAGGAGAAGTTTCCCTGATCTGAATTTCCTGAGGTCAGGTGAGGAAGTGGCACAAACAATGAAGCATGGACAATAATTGTTTGCCTGAAACTCAAGAACAGTGAGTTTGATGAGGCGTAAAAAACAGCAGAGAAAAAAACTCACACCTGGAGAACCGCCTCGCGCCTACATTCATTCTCCTGCCATGGTTCACATGAAAACCAGTCTGCAGGAGCCGTGTGCGTTTCCCAAGCTCCTGTTCATGGCTTAATAATCACAAATGACGAGCGAAAAATACAAAGACTACCTGAAACTACAAACTTCCAGCTTCTAGTTGATAAAATTCCCCTCACAAAAGGTTCTGCGGGAGATATAAAGACTGCACAGTTACACCAGTGAAGGCAAAGAATGGGCTGCTCGCCAAAAATTAATACTTAAAACACAAGCTGTTTAATTTAGTCATATTAGGCTATTTTAAAGGTGGTCGATTTGCTGAAATATTTGCAGCCAATTCAACTCAAAGTATGAAACAGCAAGTCCTTTATAAGTTATAAGTGAGAGCTTTATTAGACACTATTAAGCATATTCAAGTGAGTGTATGATACAAAAACATTAATCTCAGGATTTTGGCTATATATTTGCATAGTAATGATAAATTAATGACTCTAAGGTTAATGGTGGACAACACCTTTTCCATTTATTTCAGATTTCAGGCACATGATAATTTATGTTAGTGTAGATTTGGGGGAAAAAAAGGGCAAATACATATTTCAAAATACAAAATAAGTACCACTTAATAATACATTTTCTGATGTGTACTTAAATTAAATAGAAAAAGGAATTAGACTAAATATATACATAATTGTATTATATTTAAATTGATAAAAACTCACTGACAAATAGATAAAACAAGTGGAATATATGGCAGTATTTAAAAGCAAAATATTAAATAACTCATTTATTATTTTAGTAATAAGTATCTAAAGGCTTTAAAGTGTTTTAATAAGTCATCAGATTATGCTTGTTCTAAATATGGCTGACAAGAGCTGTTGGTGTATAAACCATTATAAAACTGAATGACATTTTAGTGGGTGTATTTTATTAATCACAGTAAAAATAGTCATTTTTTAAAGGGCACACTAATGTATGGACAAAAATAAGCTGTAACATGTATTGTAATTAAGCATGAAAATCCATTTCATCTGTGCCCCATTAATTCTGTGAATTTATTCATAAGATCATCTAAACAAATGTTGTTTAAGCTCATATAAGCAGAAAAAAATCCCCTTAGCATTTATTTTCATAAACTTTAACAGCCTTTTCAGTTGAAGGGTTTTTGGCTTTTCCAATTTTACCAAAACAAATGCCAGCAATCACAGTGATAACTGCTCTTGGAAATGCATTAAACCAAGCAGCCCATTCAATCAATGCAAGGAGAGGGTTTTCACAGGAATGCACAGAAAGCACAGTGAAATAATTCTACAGGACAATCGCACAAAACATGCAATAGGCAACAGCTTTCCATGTGCTACAGGAAAACTGGCATTCAAATTATAGAGGTGCAGGTATGTTTTTATGCGAGCTATATTTGTGTGTAGAGCTTAAAATCATCTCCATATAGAGCTGCAAAGATGAAGGACAGTGGGAACGTTGTTTGAGCTTGGATCTGGATCAAAATGGATCTGATCACACCAAACTCGGGATATGTGGTGGTTTGAATGGCATAGCAGGGGTGGCGAGCTGTCAATCTTAAGCTTGCCTCAACTGCTTTCCTTCTTTTCCAAAAGCCAACATAGGAAGAAGAAGCCGAGTGTTTGTACCCAAAACCCTTCTGACTATTCAGGCAAAACCAGCATCGTTTGATGTTTCACAGCTGTGACAGTGACATTTCTTTGTGAGATTTTCAAATTTGGTTTAAACTAAATGGCATTTAAAGAGATAGTTAAATTATATAT
>CAIGQZ010004625.1:1100864-1115351 GCA_903798205.1 Danio tinwini
GATAATATGTTTTTTTTTTTTTTTTTTTTTGCAGAATGTAGATAATTTTTTTCTTATTAGAACCTTTTTAGCTTAAACTGTGTTCCTTGGTGATTCTTTAAATGCAAATCAGTCCAAACAAACATAAAGGTAAAACAGAATTAATGTCTGTGGCTCCTGATAATATATTGTGTTCTAATGAAGCAAAACGATTGCAAGAAACCAAACTTTTTATCAGTATTAACTTTAATCCACAGCCAAGAAACCAAGAAAATGGTCATTAAAGCATTTACAACTAGCCTGATCTCACAAAAAATTATAACTATTTTATGTTTTGGCTAAAAAAAGTGTCTAATTCATACAATTTATTTATTTGAAAATAATTAGTTTTACAAGGAGGCATGTCCCCAAACTGCATCTCTAAACACACGAGGGATGAGCTATTTGTAACATACAAATGAAATCGTACACATTAGGGCTGCACGATATTGGAAAATCTGATATTGCAATATTTGATTTTTCCGCAATACATTGAGATATAAATACAGGTTCACCAGATGGTTTGACTAGCTCTATTTGACTATCTAATAGTATTTAGGTACAGAAACGGAATAATCACAATGCAAAAACATGTTTTACTTACACTAGTTTTTGTCTCATTTCGAGTCCAAATATCTAAAAATTCTTAGATCAAGTAAAATATTGGGTAACACTTTATTGTGATGGTCTCTATTGCACATTTGGTTGACTAAAAGCTGCAATGCAACTACATGGCTATTACTTCTTATTTGAGTATTAGTAGACTGTCTGCTTATTATCTGCTGATACTGCTCCTTCAACAGACATTAACTGACTGTAAGTACATGTCAACTTACACTAACCTTAACCCCAACCTAACAGTCTACTTATAATCTATTGAGAATTAGTTTGCATGTAGATGCAATGTAACTTAAATTCAAGAAAATGCGTTAAATGGACCATCAAATAAAGTGATACCAAATATTGTTTAGTTATCACTTTCAGAAGAAATAGGTCAAAATTAAGTGAGTTTTTTTTCTTAAAACAAGCTATAATCTGCTAATGGGGTACATAAAAAAATCTTCCTTTAGGTTTTAAATTTAGATATTTAGACTATAAACAAGACACAAAATTCTAAGTAAGAGGAAATGTAAAAAAAAAAAAAAACTACAGTGTTAATCATACAAATAGTTAAATACAACTAATCTTTGTTACACCTCCAAACATCATCATTTCTTGTGGCCAAATGTTTAAACTCTCTTGAAATGCTCAGTCACAGGCCTTAAAAATGACATTTATTCATTAATTTTCCTTCGGCTTAGTCCCTTATTTATCAAGGGTCGCCACAGCGGAATGAACCGCCAACTATTCCGGTATATGCATTACGCAGATGCCCTTTCAGCCACAACCCAGTACTGGGAAATTAAAAAGACATGCAAATGAAAAACACATTGTGGTTAAACTTGCCAGTCACTCTACAAATCACATGTGATCTGTAGCTCCTGGTCAACTATAATTCAGACTCAACATTGCACATCCTGCAAACTCACTGGCTCACAGTGTTTGTTTACAACAGAGATAGAATATGCATGTTATATTGCGCATCAAAACGGAACATGTGCTTATCTACTGCATATAATCTATATAAAACAGTAAAATTACAATCGTATGTGTTATTAAATATTAATAACATATTAATAACATATTAATCTGCTATACTGACTTTACAGGTTGAAATACATCTCTAATGTCAAGAAGTAACTATCCAGATATACGTGTGTGATTAGCATAACAACCATATTACGTATTGGCAAAGAAAGTGTAATTCATACAATTTATTCATTTAAAAATGAATAATTTTACTAGGAGGCATGTTCTCAAACCCCACCTCTAAACACACGAGGGATGAGCTATTTGTAATGTACAAATAAAACCGTACACATTACGGCTGCACGATATTGGAAAAATCTGATATTGCAATATTTGATTTTTCCGCAATATATATTGAGATATAAATACAGGTTCACCAGATGGTTTGACTAGCTCTATTTGACTATCCAACAGTATTCAGGTACAGAAATTAAATAATCACAATGCAAAAACATGTTTTACTTACACTAGTTTTGGTCTTATTCTACTCCAATTATCTAAAAATTCCTAGATCAAGTAAAATATTGTTTTGTTTTCACATTCAGAAGAAATAGGTCAAAATTAAGTAAGTTTTTCATTAAAACATGCTATAATCTGCCTATATAATCTATAATCTGCTACAATACTGCAACCTCATTTGCTCAGTGTTTGTTTACAACAGAGATAGAATATGCATGTTATATTGTGCATCAAAATGGAACATGTGCTTATCTACTGCATATAATCTATATAAAACAGTAAAATTACGTTCATATGTGCAATCTTAATCGTCTATACTGACTTTACAGGTTGATATACATCTCTAATGTCAATAAGTAACTATCCAGATATACGTGTGTGATTAGCATAACAACCATATTACGTATTGGCAAAGAAAGTGTAATTCATACAATTCATTCATTTAAAAATGAATAATTTTACAAGGAGGCATGTTCTCAAACCCCACTTCTAAACACATGAGGAATGAGCTATTTGTAATGTACAAATAAAACCGTACACATTACGGCTGCACGATATTGGAAAAATCTGATATTGCAATATTTATTTTTTAATATATATATATGAATGTTATATTGCGCATCAAAATGGAACATGTGCTTATCTACTGCATATAATCTATATAAAACAGTAAAATTACGTTCATATGTGCAATCTTTATCTGACATACTGACTTTACAGGTTGATATACATCACTATGCATCAAGAAGTGACTATCCAGATTGTCATGTACACTGTAAAACCTAACAGTCAAAACCACTAAATGAAATGAGTTAGTTTAACTTATAATTTTTTAAAAGGTTACTTTGACTTAATTAAAAAAGAGTAATCGTAACTCATGAATGAAAAATATTAAGCAGAACTCGAAACCAATAAGTCACGAATGAATTAATTATATTTTTTTGTGTTAACTCTAAAACTAGAAGCAATACCATTTGAATAGCTATATAGTTGTTTGGACTTAATTTGTTGAACGATTTGATAACTGAACTTAAAATCATTAAGTTACTAATACTCTAAAAGTTAGATTATCGCAAATTATCAACATAAATATATGTAAATAACTTTATATATAGCTATAGTCATATAATTTACAGTACTCAAACCATTTTGTTTCAAAACTTAAATGGTTTGCCGCAATCGGTTTCCTCAAACAGTTTGAGTTAACTTTACTTATTGGGTTTTACAGTGTGTGGTTAGGATCGTTTGTCAGGATGTGCATTAAAGTTAATAATATTTCAAATAATGTTCAGTTTCGTTTTATAAGACCTGAATGTGTCATCAGGAGTCACAAGTATTTAATTTGTTTTGCCTCTGTATATTTTTATGACTCCCTTACACTGTAAAAAATGATTAGTTGACTTTACTTTAAAGACTTGAGTAAACCCATTGCCTTACAATTAAGTAGATGAACTGTGCAAAACGATAAAAATTAGCTTAATAATTACTTACATATTTAAGCAAGATCAATTTAAGGCAATTGGTTGGTTTACTCAATTTTTTGAAGTAATTGCTTTTTACAGTGTAAATTCTGGTAGCATTGCCTTGCATTATATACAGTAAATCACCAAAGGACTGCAGTTTCAGCTAAAATATTCTTTCATATTTATCTCTGGTAGTCAGTAAATAATTAAGTCATTCAAATGTTTAGCTTGAATTATTGTGCACAAGCAGTTCTTTAGTTTTGTTTCCACATCGCACATATGCATCTCCTCACTGCGTATAATCAGGTGGGAGTATGAATGCTTTATAACAATGGAAACCTGCATGAATGTTATTGTTTTTCTTGACACGTCTGCTGCAGAATTCTATTGACTGAATATGAAGGACTTCATCCACACATCCTGTCGTCCATCTCGCTCTCTCTCTCTTTCTCTCTCTCTGTTGGGTTTCTCCAGCTGCAGTGAGTGAGATATGACCAGAGAATTGGCCTCTGGGAGAGCAGCAAGCCATCCTGGTGCTATTAGGCTCGTGGCTAATAATAGGTGTTTCAGTCCGGGGGAAGATCAATCAGGGGGAATCATGGGGAATGTTCTGAGGAGCGCTTTTACACATCTGTCCAGATGGATGAAATTACACTTGTCTGTTTTTAGTTGCATTACTCCCAAATTGGCTGTCTACTTTTTTCTCTCTTTCTCTCACTCTCCCCTCATTCATGTGTCAGTGGTCGACTAAAAGGATTCGGCACTAAACTCTCTGTCATTTTGGTCTTTCCTTGCTCGCTCTGTCCAGCCACCTTATTTACGTTGTTTGCATTCAATAAGCTGCATGGTAAAAATGCAAAAAAGGGAAATTATTTATATGCATTTATCTTCTTTGGTTTTTGCAGGGAAATCTGAGAGTTTAGGATTTTCAAAATAAGGTAAAAATGGATAAATACACAATTGTTTTTGTATAATAAATATAAATGACATCTTATACAAAGTCTGGGTCTTTTGTCATTTTTGTAATTTGATTGACTTAGGCCCGATCCTAATTCTATTTTTGTACCTTTACCTCTTCCCCTTGGCCCTTTAAACAGAGTGTGAAGGGAAAGGGCTTCAAAATTTACCCCTAAAAAAAAGACACCACTACAGTACCTGCACATGTCACTGCTACTGCTGTAGTTATTCTGGTTGCGCTATTTTTTTGTATTTATCTTCAGGAAATCACTGAAGGCAACAATATCATGTTATCATAATGATATAATGTGGCAATAAGCTCGTAACTATACTGTCCATTTTCACCATGGCCATATTCATGTAAATACACAAAAACAACATTAACATTATACCAGACACTTTAAAAAGGAAATTCCCAGTCACCAGACTTTTCTGACAGGGGTTCAAGTGTCATCAAGTGTCAGATGTGAAAGTATGTTGAAGGCTGCTATACAGGAGTTATTATTATGGATTATAGATAGTGAAATTCAGCTTTTTTATATAGTTTTTTTTTTAAAGCATCACAGTAAAACATGAACGCGGTTATGAATGTATTAAAACATATGCTTGTTTGTTATAAGAAATTTGTAATAATGACAAAAATGCCAATTTGTGCACCTCCTTACTTCCATGTGCAGCCATGCTGCCGTTGTAACTGGTGTATTCTGGGAAATTTTCATACCCCTTGGTTTCGTGTGTGTTTCTGAAAAACCTCAGAATCAAGGGCTATTTAGCCCTACCTACGCCTTTAAGCTAAAGAGAAACGGAACATCCCTTCCCCTTCACGTGAACGCGCAAAATGAGGAGTAGGGGTAAGAGGAAGGGCAAAGGGTAGAATTGGGATTGGGCCTTTGTGATCCATTGCTTTTAAATTGGAAATTTAACATGAAAAAAAAGGTAAGATGTAAAAATTGAGAAATATTTCTAAGTCACTAATCACACCATTTTATAAAAGATAACATTTCTATTATGCATTCAAGTCTACGTTTTAAAAATCAATTAAATTGAATGAAAATCATATCTAAAGTGAGTTCCTTAAATCTGACAAATTAAACATCTATCCATTTTTTTATTCATTTATTAATGTCACTAATGTAAACTACCGGTCAACAGTTTGGGGTCAGTAGGATATTTAAATGTTTTTAAAATAAGCTTCTTCTCCTCACCAAGGCTGCATTTATTTATTTATTTAATCAAAAATACAGTACAAATTGTAATGTTATTGCACTATAAAATAACTGTTTTAAAAGTAGTTTAATTATATCATTTATTTCAGTTTTAAAGATGAAATTTCAGCTTCATTACACCAGTCTTTAGTCACATGATCCTTCAGAAATCACTCTAATATTAATTATTGTTATTGTTATTATTATTATTATTATTATTAAAGGTAATAGTAATAAAAGCAATATTGACTAGAGTAAACATTTCATTTGAAACTACATACAATAATTAATAAATTAATATTTAATAAGTATTTAACATTTTCCTTTTTACATAAATGCCGCCTTGATGAACAGAATAATTTAGTTGCAGAGAGCTAGCTGGCATTGCTTTGTACAACGCTTTGCAGCCGGCAGCTAGCTCTCTGCAACTCTCACATGGTCGCCCACTGAAACTAGGTTGCTGTCAGAAGTGGTGTTAGTGAGATCAGCAGGGGGTGCCCAACCTGTGGTATGTGTGGGTCCTAATTCTCCAGTATAGTGACAGGGACTCTATACTGCTCAGTGAGTGTCGTCTTTTAGATGAGACGTTAAACCAAGGTCCTGACTCTCTGTGGTCAAATTTGCCTCTGTCCATCATGGCCTCCTGACCATCCTCATATAATAATTGACCTCATTACTCTGTCTCCTCTCCACCAATCAGTTGGTGTGTGGTCAGGCGCAATATGGCTGCCGTCGTGTCATCCAGGTGGATACTGCACACTGGTGGTGGATGAGGACCTTCCCCCCAATGAGTCCAGAAAAGCGATATATAAATGTAAGGAATTATTATTATTGTTAGTTTTATTTAAATGATCAAATAAAATTAATAATAAAAAATATTTAGTAGTGTATGTTATTTATTATTTGTTTAAATCTTAAAAGTTTGGGATTTAAAAAAGATAAAGCATATAAACAGATCTCTATTTAAGATTTTCATCTCACTACTCACAACTTTGCACAATAGACACAATCTCCTTTATGCTGACAATATAATAAGCAATTCAAAATGTTGCTTTAAAGAAGAAATTTACCCTGTTGTTCTCAGAGTTTTGGACCCCCACTGCTTTTCTCATCAGCTCTGCTATCTCTACAATTCAAATATATAATTATATCCATTTGCATTGTGCAGCTGCGCACACAAATCTCCAAGTTTCTCATCACGATGATATTTACATACAATACTTGCAGTAAATGTTTAGAACAGAAACCAGCATTGCTGAAACTCTAAAAACAACATTTCCAGACCCAAACCTGTGTCTTTTGAGAGACAGCAAACAAATGGAAACCGCGGCATTGAAATCCTGACCCGTAGTAACCTCTGAATAGGTGAGTGCAGTAGCAGAGGACGTAACCACATGCTGGACGAGATGCGGCACCGGCAGTTATCCAGCACAATGTGTCAGTCAGAGACAGGCCAGAGAGACTGAGATGGATCATTTACAGACTAGCAAACAGCTGTATGCATCTGACAGCAGCTCCAAATATCTCGTATCCCAAAGTGGCTGTCTGGCAACTTGTATTGAATTAGCCTTTTTCAGATTACGCCCTCCTGAGTTCTTAAACGGACTGATGTCACTCCTATCAAAACTGTGAGACTGATTCGCTCGAATTTGTGTAAGTATCACAATGGGCTCTCGCTCACAATGCGGGCACTCTGAGAAATTACCTCTCCAGAAAGACACAGCGGGATGCTTTTTATCAGCCAAAATGAATACTGTACATCATTGTTGATTCCGAGAAGCTGATTCGAGATGTTCTCCTGTTTTTGATTGTCCAACATGGAGAGATATTTCAGGCGAGCTGTCTGAGAAGAAAAGACGCCGGCTCGATGACCGGAGGAGGAAAAATCAAGGCTCCCCAATGTGTTTCCCTTGGCAACACGGGAGAAAATTAGCATTGACATGCGAGCGAGGCCACGGAAAGGCCTCTGGGTATTTTACGGCTTGAAAAGTGACAATCAAAGTAGATGTAAAGACACGCTCTCCGTTCTATTTATATTGAAATCAGCTTCTTTTATGTTTCCAGAAGGAAGAGCGGTGAAGTTGTAATGTATGTATTTTGTTCATTTCACCGTCGATGCCCGGGCTCTCATGTTTGCCCCCTGCTGCGGTAAACAGAATGCCACTCTCATAGCGGATGCATTTCAGGCCACTCACAACACGCTAGCGAGGCTGACATGGCCTCCCTCATTTTCCGCCACAAAATTCAGCTCTGGTGATTGCCAACACACATAATGATAGCGTCTCCCAGAGTCGCTGAGGTGTCCCACTGACGCGCCAATATTCTCTCTGTCATATTGCAGGAAATTCAGCTGGCGATACCCTGGAGATCCTGCCGTCCGCAACTTGTTTTGTTAATCGAAATGAAGGGAGGATTGCGTGATCCCAAGCACGGAGCGGCTCGCTGTTTCCTCTCATTACACAAGACGGCCTTACCAGCGAGAAGGAATATGCATGAATACATTAAAAGGTAATGAGGAAGCTGTCAGGAGAGGGTCGTTCGGGCCAGCGCTCCGAGTTGGAGAGCTTTAACAAACAGCATTACACGATGGACTTGTCGTCTCTCTGCACGAGAAGTAAAAAGGGGTGGAGTTCAGTGGTGTTACTAATGGCAACTGTTGCCAGGTTTTTCGATGATGCTGCTAATGTGGGTGCAGAGGAATCTCACTTGCGCTTTGTTTTTTCACTGCTAAATTAAATATTTCAATTCTTAAACTATGAATTCTGTCATTTGTCAAGTATTAGGGTAAAAGATGGGATGTTAAGAATTAAACCATTTTATATAAAAACACAATTATATGCATATTAAATGTATGTGTAAATTCAACTTTGATGTATTAAGTAAATTTTGTGACAATAAAAAGTTAAAGGTGCAGTAGGTGATCTGCCAAAATGCTATCCATTAGCATAATAGCTTCCCTCCCCTGCTTTCCAAAGCCACGCATCCTGAAACACGAGCGTATAGATGACATTAAACAATCCACTAGATCAGGGGTGCCCAAACATTTTCTTATAAAGGGCCAAAAACCAAACTTGATTGAGTGCTGTGGGCCGAAGTTATATATACCAAATCGTATTACATAAAATTTGCCATGGGTCATTTATTTGCTTATATTTCAAAATAACTAGAAATTGTTGCTTTAAAACATATTAATGATGAATTAATTAATGACTAATGATGTTTTACAATTCACTTACTGTAGTAAAAACATAAACAATTCCATTTATAACACAACAGAGTTCAATGCTGAATACACTAGTCGAGCTGCTCCTGTTTTTGGCCTTGATTTGCTCACCGATGTCTTGTGCATTGTCCTCTGTCTGTCAACTGACAGTATTTACATTTTAACAGCCTGATTCATTTGCATTATATCATTATAGCATTAACAATTAATTGAAACATTACATTTTTTGTAGCCCCTCAATTAAACAAAGAAACTAAAGGTTAGACATTTGCTTCAGCCAACTCCCCATCATTCTCCCTCTCTTTTCAGATGGGATGGTGGGCCAAACCAAAGGTTTCCATGGGCCAACTTTGGCCTGCAGGCCCTACTTTGGGCACCTCTGCACTAGATCATGTCATTCGCCTTTTAGGAAACTTTGTAGTACTTTATAATACTACAATTCTCAACGAAAAACTGTATTATGTCTAGCAGGTTTTCAGTTGTGTAGCATGCAAAATTTGTCATAATGTGCATAATGTAATCAATCTATAATATCAATATATAATTGTCTATCATCAATATTACAACCTTCCATCACACATATTAAAGTGATTAAAATGTATTTTTATCTAGAGTTTTTATTTATTTCAGATCGTTATAGAGATTTAAATGGACAATTACTGTTAAAAGAGTGTTTTAATGAATAATTCTTGTTTTTCTGTCTTCTGTATCCCAAGGTCAAAATTAACAACAATATTTTTTTGCTCAGAAAACAATATAAACCTAAACCAGGCACATTCTAATGTACAGAAATTTATTAAAGTGATTAAAAAGTATTTTTATCAAGAGGTTTAATGTTTTAATTGTATTAAAATGTTTGATGTATTTAAAATCTGTATAAAGATTTAAATGAACAGTTAATGTTTGCTTTTTTATTCTTGTAATGAATGATTCTTGTTTTTCTGTCTTCTGTATCTCAAGGTCAAAATTAATGACAATGATCATTTTTTGCTCAACTTTGTTTTTGACACATAAATAAAAATGTACACTTATTCTGTGAATAAACTTGTTAAATACATTTTTTATTTAATGACTACTTGAAGTAAAAATGAACAATTCATAGTAATGTTAAAGAGATAAAAGAGAAATTCTGTCATGGTTTGCTTATTCTCCACTTTGTAATTTGTTCTTCTGTAGAACACAAATGTAGTCCTATGTTGCAAAGCAGCTGCTGATTTCAATAGCATTTCAGATCTGGAACCACATCAGGGTGAGTAATCGGTGTGTGCATTTTCATTTTGGGGCAAAATATTCCTTTAAATATATATTAATACATTATTAAAATCTAAGGTTGCATTTGTTTTTAACCTTGGTTTGTCTGGCAAAGAAATGTGTACTTTTATTGTGGTCATCTCCTCAGGTACCCTCCTTTAAAATGTGGTTGTCTCAAGTATATGCTAGGGCTGGCTATACAGCAAAAATTGCAATCTCGATAATTATTTTCCATATTGAACAATAATGATATATATTTCGATATAAGTAGTTAATGCTTTCCGATTTAAAAGAATACCAACAATGACTGAAGCTACAAAAATTAGAGGGTCCATTAAATGGTATTACATATTTTCGTCCGATAAATTTTCGATGGCCGAAAATTCGGCACATCTCTAATATCAGCACACTTCTAGATTCCTTTTTTGTATAGTTTCCATTATTTCCTACTGTATAGCTGAAATGCTGAGATGCTGTATTAAAATAATCGATGATTAATAAAAATTTTTTTTTTTGCGATAACATGAACTAAAGCTGAACAGTAGAGCTGTGCGATGAATCGAAATCGAATCGCAATCATTGGAACATTGTGATTAATTAATTGCAAGAACCTGCGATATGAAATTTATATGTAATATATCATTTCCCACACTCAGAGCAAATGTGTGACTGCCGTCTGTGTGTAACAGTCTTACTATCCAATTGAGTGAGCACGCTTTCGTTCTGCCCAATCAGAATTGTGCAACTGAACTATGTGGAAAGCCCACAATGAAACAAACAAAGAGGAAAGCGCAGACAAGAGGGATGATGGCGTCTGCTGCTTCAGAAGCATTAATAAATAATTTCATATCAAAGAACAGCAGCATGTCAGTAATATGGGAATATTTTGCTTTCAAAGTAACCAACAATGAACAAAAACAGGTCATTTGTAAGAGCTGTTGCAGAATTGTTGTCAAAGGACGAGGAAATGCAACAACCAGCACCTAAGAAAGCACCACAGCCGACTATATGAGGACTGTCTTGCTAAAAAGTAAACTAAAAGTATTGCCAGTGACACTCAATTTAGTAGAAAGCAACAGCAAAGTACAATTTCAGAGTTGTTTGCAGCTGTTACACCATATGAAAAAACATCACGAAGGCACCAGGAGATAACTAACGCCATAACTCACTACTGTTTGCTCTAGAGAAAAATGAGTTAATTTCTGAATATTTTAAAAACAAATTTGAATAGAAGTTGGAGTTAGTTAATGTCTTTTCAGTTCCTTTTTTTAACTAACACTTACTGCATTTTAGCAGTATGAAGCTACGATACTATGGAAGGTTATTCCTGCCAATTTTAAATAAATCAAATAAATATTGGAAATTAAAATGAAAACCAGATTAACGATTTTATTATAAAACACTGTTTGCAAAATATCTGCCAAAATCGAAAATGAAATATTATTTATTTTCATTTTCACTGTGACAACACGTGCCTGTCAAATCCAAGTTGTCGATTTAATATTTCATTTTCACTGCATTTTCGTGCCAATATTAAAATGAAAAGCCAAACTGAAAATCAAAATGCCAACACAATTTTTACAAAGCTTGTTATTAATGTTCACGTCTATCAGTGAAAGGAACGTATTCAAGTGATGTCGAGTGTTTTCAGAGCCCGAGAGAGAAGCACAGTTTTGATGGATGGGTAAGTGTGAGTTGCTAATGTATATATGAAATATAAAATGGCAAAAACTGAAAAATTTGTCCCACTGCAATCCCCCAGGAGTCGCGGGCTTCTTTGATAGCCAGAGAAACTGTGCAGCGTAAGTACAGTGAGCCTTGTGATAAATTCGTACAGTATGCTGTATTAGGTCTTGTGATATTAGGTCTGATATTCGCCGGACATTCATGCACGCACTTTTAGGGATCATCTGTGAATTATATTATAGCGTGAATATCTGTTTAAGAAAATAAATAAATAGAAAAAAATTGCCGACGTGGTGGAGCAGTGGGTAGCACATTCGCCTCACAGCAAGAAGGTCGCTGGTTCAAGCCTCGGCTGGGTCAGTTGGTGTTTCTGTGTGGAGTTTGCATGTTCTTCCCATGTTTGCGTGGGTTTTCTCTGTGTGCTCCAGTTTCCCCCACAGGTAAATTGGTTAAGCTAAAATTTATCATAGTGTATGAGTCTGTGTGTATGGATGTTTCCCAGTGATGGGTTGCAGCTGAAAGGGCATCCGCTGCGTAAAAAAATATGCTGGATAAGTTGGTGGTTCATTCCACTGTGGCGACCCCAGATTAATAAAGGGACTAAGCCGAAAATAAAATTAATTAATTAATTAATAAAAAATTTACATAAATTAGTCAATTAATCACAATTAGATATTTTCCCCTAAATCGCACAGCCCTACTGAACAGTATATTTTTGTTATTAACTAACATTCACAAAGATCAGTGTTACAATGTATTGCTCATATTTATTAATGGGACTTTATTGTAAAGGATTGCACAAAGTCGACAATCATCAAACATATTTTCTGAATATTCACACCTCTGATTTGATCAAAGCAACATGGAATAGCATAATGGAATGTCATGGCAACAACACCTGGCAACAGTTTATCCAAGTCCTCATGCCCCTCCCCCAAAAACCGACAGCGCTGGAACATTATTTCTGTGAGACAGAAAGCCCTATGAACAAATAATGGGTGAGCGCCAGTTTAAATAAAGTATGGTTTATGACTTGTGGTCAGGACCGTCTCTCTTTTTTAAAAAGTGTGCAGTATAAAAACCGCTGCCAACATTTTTTTTTCCCTTCCATACGGTTATAATACAAAGTCGTTTTTTTCCCTCCTCACAGTGAGAGATTCAGTCAATAAAGGACCGGCAGTAGACCAGTAGTCTGCAGCCACAGGAGAATGGAACAAACCACACACGCCAAAACAAACTGGTGCTCCTTTGCGATTTTTCAGCTCGGGCATTTTAAATAAAACATTTACAGCCCTTCTGTGCAGGATAAACGCTTTTGCGAGCTTGCCCTGTTTCGCTTTTGATTCGAATCAACAAAAAGACTGGAGGGATTCATTTCCTCCACCAACAAAATAAAGACCTATAAGTGTCCTGTTAGATTTCTGAGCCTGAGTCCAGGTGTTTTGCTCTAATTCACATACAATCAGGCTGTTGGACATCAAACCAATTATCGTAATGAATTGTACAATAGCAAGAAACAGACACACCAATTTTCTACTTCCATTTATGTGATACTGCAATTATAGATCATCAGAAACTGTCATTAAGTACACTAGGCTTGTATTAAGACTGTACAGACTTTAGTCATTCTGTCTTGCAACTACAAAAAGAAGGCGTCCATTAATAGGGTTTGCTTTGTTATAGTCACTGGCCTTCAAATGACGATGACAACAACAGATTTTTGTGTTCAACTTTTGTGAACTAAAAATATCAAAACATTAATGAAATTATGTTCCATAGTCATTTGGTATAACAGGTATATTTATATACCAGTAAAACCAGAACTTATTAAAATATATGTATATAAAACATTAAGGGAACGTTGTAAATTTCCTTATCTTTTAAATTAATATAAACCTTGCTGACAAATGAGTAAAGGATAATAGTTTTAAGGACAGTGGCAAAGTATAAAGACTTAACATTACTATTAATTACTATTTTGGGTCTTATTACTTAAAATTTTGGGTTTGATCCTTAAATGAAGAATTTGAATATGTCACCAAACTAATATGCCTGACAAAATTGTTGTTTCATAAACTATTATTACAATGATGTGGGTCTAGAAGTGATCTTAATCCTCTATTGCATGGGGTTGCCATATGGAAACATAATATTTATGTTAATTTCCCTGCCACTGTTTCTTTAAGACCAACGTTCTAATATTTTTGTTGGAAAGTGAAGACCTTAGTTTAGCCAATGATGTGCTTTAGTTAAGTCACATGACGTGCAGTGTATTTCTGTGGCGCAATTTCTGCCAGACTGGCCTTTTTTGTGAGTAGTTGCAGAATGCAAACGAAAACGTCAATAAAAACAAAGGATCAACTCTTGTCAGATTCACAAAAAAATCTGAGACATCACCTTTAGGTTTGTTTGGACGACATGTTTTGCTCTAATTCACATACAATCAGGCTGTTGGACATCAAACCAATTATCGTAATGAATTGTACAATAGCAAGAAACAGACACACCAATTTTCTACTTTCATTTATGTGATACTGCAATTATAGATCATCAGAAACTGTCATTAAGTACACTAGGCTTGTATTAAGACTGTACA
>CAIGQZ010004625.1:1115361-1161906 GCA_903798205.1 Danio tinwini
TTTGTACGGATTTATTTGATCTATTTTGCTGCTAAAATAGACTAAAACAGTCACTATTTCATTAAAAATACATAATATATATGTAATATTGTTTATATAATATATAAAATATACCAGGATTCCGATGATTTGACTGACATGAAAAGTGACCAATCACAGTCGACCTTGCGTGAAACGTAAGGGCGGGACAAAGGTCTTTCTGTGTTACAGTGGCAGAAAATAACTTAAAAACAAATGTTTTATTGGAATAATGCTTTTCGGGTGTTTTCACTATAGAGATGTCTATGTTATTACAAAAGTAAGTAAACCGCGGACAAACTTCCTGCCATTTCGACGATCTACACACACGTTTCTCTTTCTTCTCTCCGACGGCAAGTTTACTCGCCTCTGACCTGTCACTCTTCTGAAGTCTGGTTTACTATAGTCTGAAAGTTGGCGCTGGAATGCAGATATTGCGCAATTATTCATTTCTGCAAATGTCGCGAGTGCTTTATTTTAACACGAGAGCGCAGTCATGTACGTTAGCCGCAAAAACTGGATATGGGAGATCTTAAATAGGCTTTTTCAAATGAACTGTAAGTCCCCTCATCTGTGTGTGCTCTAATAGTGAAGAGATCGCGATTGTGTACAATCAAAGTAGACATTATTTATCTTTGCTCCTTGACTAAATTTAGTCAAAAACTATTAAGTATTTAGAATTAGATCGATGCATTACCGATGACAATGCTAATGGACTTCTTATTTGGCTGTATCGTGAAATAAAACTTGCAAAGGTGGAACTTTTTTTTTATTATTTCTTTACGACAAAAGAATTATGCTGGAAATGTTTTGGAATGAGGTATTTGTATGATTTGTGCATAATAGCTGTATCCGGATCTGTCTTAAAGCATCATTAAAATTGTGCAGGCATTACAGGTCAAACAATGTATCGTTACATTTATCAAAATAAACAATAAGGCTCTTAAAACACTGTTTTGAGAAAGGTAGTGTTGTCAAATTTCAAAAACCTCAAGAGAAACAAAGTCATTTGTTTTATTATTTTAATACTGACAGTGTACTTGTCTTTTTGTTAAATTATTTCAGTTTAAGATCAAGCGTAAAATAAAATATTGTATAGACAACAATGAGCAAATGAGAAAAATTGTGTAAATATGTAAATAAAAGGCTAAATTTAAATCTTTTCATCATGTACTTTAATTAAACCTTTCAAAGCTTGAAAATATTGTTAAAAAATGGACAAAAAGTGTCTCTATGGCTTTAAAAGTATGTGGTAGTTTTGCCAGTGCTATTGAAAAAGATTAATTGATATGAAAGGAAAAATCTACCATACTTTGTTAGTGCAAAGTCCTATATGTAGCTTTGTGATTTAAGCAAATAAACCATTTAAATAATTTTATACTTAAAAAGGGCCATAATGAAAATCAGATTTTTTTTTTCAAAAGTAACTAACTAGTACTCAGAGTAGTTTAATAAGATATTTAAGTTTTAAAAGAGTAATTTGTATAATATTAGTATTATTTACTAAAATTTGTATTATTTTAGCAGTGTAATTGTATTTTAACTTAAGTACAAATATTCTGTTCTCTTTCCATCTGTGAGAGAACATTAACAAATAAAATAAAAAAAAATTCACAAGCATATTTAGTGCAGGTTAATTATATTATCAATATATGATTAATTAATTATATTATTATTATTAATTATGATGATAGTTTTTATTTGTATAAAGATAGATAGTTCCTATGCAGTATTTTTATAAATTGCTGAAAAGACATTTCAGGTGTTCAATACATTGCATGTCTTGGTTTTTTTATATTATTAATTATTAATATATTATTAATGAGTTATTATATTTTATTATATGTTTTTGTATAAATCAATAGATAGTTCCTATGCAATGTTTTTATGGGTTGCTGATAATACATTTCAGGTGTTCAATACGTTGTGTGTCAGTCTTGGAAAATAAAAGTAGGTGCTGGAAAAAGTGCTTAAAGGTCCTTGATTTTCATTAGGCTGTGTCTGTATGAACCCTGTATGAAATCAGTGTCACATTTTCAATCATAAGGTGATGGTAAATTAAGTGATGGTCAATTGTCAGCTCTCTTGGTCGTCATGTCGTGTGATGTATGTTGCTGAACTGTATTCAAATGTTATAAATATAAAAACACCACATTTTGAAATGTAACTGCAGTATGTCAGTTTAGGTTATTTGTGTGCTGCGCTCGTAGACTGTAAAAAATGCCGCTCAATTGTTTGATTTCTCTTTGAGAAGCTGCACAAGCCTCAAAAGTTTAAGGTCCTTGCACCCTGACTGAGTCCGAAACTGTCGTATTTGTTTTTTCATATTCGTCATTTTATGGCTCTCAATTGTCAAAAACACCCCTCAAAATATTTGCTACGGATGCGAAAAATGCAGAAAATCAATATAATATTTATCCAAATTAATATTTATGACAGACAGAAGTTGCAGAGGCTGCAAATGTATAAAACGTAAGGTTGTATTTAGTTATATATATATATATATATAGAATAAACTAGTCTGAATATAGGCTACAGTTAAAACTTTCCTTTAGTTTTGGTGAAATACACGCACGCACGTAGCCATTGGGGTCACTGGGGCCCCAACTGCAATGAACCTGCTTTGGGGGGGCCCAGCTTGCAAAAGGTTGAGAACCCCTGCGCTAATCGATCGGCTAGAGATCGATATCGGCTGATAATCTCATTTTATGACTCTATCGGTACTCTCCAATCTGGCAAGTGTCTGTTTATGATTTTACAACAGTTTATGCCGAGTTCAGACTGCATGATTTTAGCCCCCATTTTGACTCGCTGACAGGTTTCGAAAAATCGCAGACAAATGCCTGAAATCACAGGTAAATCGGTGCTCGTTCACGCGTGTAACAATCATAAAGTATGACCTATCAAAGATGTGATCAGAGAGAATCGTCGATGAGTAGCTGACACCCGTCAGATATTTGGCATACTAAATATCTGGACCTGTCGGCGATTCAAAATCATGCCGTGTGAAATGTGTTCTGACTGAAAATAACATCGCTGATTACCTACAGTCAATGAGAGAGCAGCATCCACTAGTATGGGTACCTGCAGGCCAGCCGGAGGTTGCGGGAGAAGTTAAAAAAGCACTTATTTTCAGTTTATTTGGACCCAAGAAATGGAGGAAAAACAAGTGGAAATTTGGCAGGAGCACCCGCGTCTGTTTGACCTGTCATCTGAGCAATACCACAACCAGGTCAAAAAGAAAAAAGTTGAAGGGAAATTGTTAATTCCCTTCAAACCCAAGTGAGCAAAATATGTAAATTTTCTACCCCACTAAAGGCTTCTTTCTTATTATGTAGTTAATAACAAAAGATATTCTACGTGACCTCGTGTTGTTTCCATGTCACTTCTCACGTGTGTTTGGTTGTGAGATGTAGTTTGGACAAAGTTTTCGGTGATTCTTCCTATTTTAAAGTCGTGCAGTGTGAAACCCCCTGTCGCCGAACCATCTTGCAATGTAAACTAAGTAGTGATGAAACGCTAGCTCAGATAGTCATGCAGTGTGAAAACATCTGTGACATGACGACTTTGAAAATTATGCAGTCTGAACTCTGCATTACACATAGAGGAGATGCATATATGCATCCAGCAGTGCTACAACATGTGACAAAAGAAATGATGCATGGGGCATGAGCAATTGCAGCGATGAGCAAAAGAACAGATAGAGAGAGGCACATCGATGTTCTAAGCATTACAGTTGTTAGGTTAAATGATACACATAACTTTTTGTAATGTACTTATTGCAATAAACAGACATATAGGCTCATTTCCTTTTAGTAAAGAAGTAATATATTTGAAGGTGTGCACTTTAATACCTTACACTCTTAGAAATAAAGCTCCAAGAGCTGTCACTTGGGTGTTACCTTTTCAAAAGGTACACATTTGTACTTGAAGGGTCCATAAAGGTACCTCAGAAGTATATATTAGTACCTGCAAATTTTAAGAGGAACACTTTTGTACTTTTTAGGTACCAATAAGTACCCTTGAGGTAATAATATGGACCTTTTAGGTACAAATTTGTACCTTTTGAAAAGGTACCACCCTAGTGACAGCTCATGTACATTCATTTCCTAAAAGATTCTTGAAATCCTGGGCTAAAATCTGTGGTCTTTGATCGTTGGTTTGACATGTTCACAGACAGCTGCTTTGTGCCCGTTGTGATCAGATTTTCTCTCCGATGACGGTCTGGCAGTGTCAGAAGATTTCAGACACTTTCCTGCAGTGTGACAACAGCTGCGTTGAGCATCAATCCAAGAACCAATAGGAGCTCAGAGATTCATGCGTCAACTCAAATGCCCGCGGGGAAATTTCAAAACTGTTTTTTCTTCCTTTTTTTATTATTGAGACATGCTGTGGGCAAAATTGCTGCTACAGTTTGTTTACATTTGCTATGAGGAACCATTTCACGGGATAGTGAAAGTGTCGCAGATGGATGACGTCAAACTCCGGGAGCGCTTTCTTCTGTGTTTGGTGCATCTCATTGTCATTCAGTGTGACTGATGATGGCTGAGATCATACAGTACAGATCATACAGAGAGCCATGTTTGTGCAGTCTGACATGCTGCAATCCTTCAGGATTATAAAAAAATCTCACAGTGTGAGCCAGCCTTAAGAGACATTAAGTGATTATACGCAACATTCTTTACCTACTCTCTTAGGTAAGGAGAAAACTTCATACTTCAAGGGAAAATGTGCTTTATGCTTTAGCATGAAGCATCAGAATCGGTACTTGGTATCGGTCAATCATGATGACAAGGAATCAGTACTTGGTATCGGCTTCAAAAATCCTGATCGGAGCATATAGTTGTTATATTTTAAAAGAATATAAACCTTGCTGACAAATGGGTAAAGGATAGTGGTTTTATGAACAATGGCAAAGTAAAAAAAAGACCTAAAATGACTACTAATTAATTACTATTTTGAGTTTTTTTTAATAAGTATTTCAAGTTTCAAGTTTATTTATATAGCACATTTCTTACACAGTGGCAATTCAAAGTGCTTTACATAAACAAGAATAAAAGACAAGTATAAGAAAATAAAAATAGATAATAAAAAAAACAGATAAAACAGAAAAAAATGTGTTAAAACAGGTTATAAAAGAATGAAAAAGAAGAGAAAAACACAATAGTGCGATCTGTCGGACGCAGCACAGTGCTCATTCAGTAAAGGCACAGGTAAACAGATGTGTTTTCAGTCTTGATTTGAATGTGCCTAATGTTGGAGCACATCTGATCATTTCTGGAAGCTGATTCCAGCAGCGGGGGGTGCAGTAGCTGAAGGCCGATTCACCCTGCTTTGACTGAACTCTTGGAATTTCTAGTTTATATGATCCTAGAGATCTGAGTGATCTATTAGGTTTGTATTCAGTGAGCATATCTGTAATGTATTGAGGTCTTAGGCCATTTAGTGACAGACAAGTAATAATACTTTAAAATCTATTCTGAATGTAACTGAGAGCCAATGTAAAGTCGTGAGGACAGGTGTGTTGTGCTCTGATTTTCTGGTTCTGGTCAGAATCCTGGCCGCAGCGTTCTGGATGAGCTGCAACTGTCTGAATGTCTTTTTGGGAAGGCCTGTAAGGAGTCCATTACAGTAATCTACCCTGCTGCTGATAAAAGTCCTCACTGGAAACAAAGCATCTAATTCTTGCAATGTTTTTGAGATGATAGTATGCTGATTTAATTACTGCTTTGACATGACTACTGAAACTCAGATCTGACTCCAGAGTCACACCAAGATTCTTGACCTTATTTTTTGTTGACCTTATTTTGGGTTTAATCCTTAAATGGAGTATTTGAATATGTCACCAAATAAATATGGCTGACAAAATTTTTGTTTTATAAACTATTAGTACAATGATCTTGAGGTCTTAAGTCAAGGTAAAAAATATAAAAGTCATTATGTTTTTTGCTTAAAAATTTATTTTTAAACTAAAATGATGATGAAAAATGGTGGAGCGTTCTCTCAGTGGTTAGCACTGTCGCCTCACAGCAAGAAGGTTGCTGGTTCGAGGCCAGGCTGGGCCAGTTGGCATTTCAGTGTGAAGTTTGCATGTTCTCCCCGTGTTGGCGTGGGTTTCGTCTGGGTGCTCCGGTTTTCCCCACAGTTCAAAGACATGAACTATAGGTGAGTTGGGTAAACAAAACTGGCCATAGTTTATGAGTGTGTGTGTGAATGTGAGAGTGTATGGGTGTTTCCCAGTACTGGGTTGCAGCTGGAAGTGCATACGCTGCGTAAAACATTTGCTGGAATAGTTTGCGGTTCATACCGCTGCTGTGACCCCTGATAAATAAGGGACTAAGGCGAAGGAAAATGAATGAAGGAATGAGGATGAAAAATTTTTCTTGACTTTGGCCCATCAACAAAACTTGCATTGGAGCCAGTGATTAGTAAACTTGTCGAAATTACAAGCCTCCATTCTGTGCAGTAGAAGCCACTGCAGCTTTAAGAAAGTAAGAACAGTTCTAATTCATTTTAAAGTGAGACACGCTAATAAGTAGGGTTTCATAAATCATATTTTAGACCCTATTGGGAATTGGGTTTTATGGATATCTTTTAAGGTTGGTGACCAACACAGCAAAGCACTTAAGAAGAATTCATTTTTCCAGCACTCAAATGTCTCCACTGAAATATGCAGCCATCCCTGAAGTCCTCACACTGAATTGAGGGGAGAATTAAAGCTACAAACGAGCTGAGGTACATTACACACTGCCTCATAAAGTTGAGAAAAGTCATTCATTTTAATATACAGCAATCAAGCTGTTGAGTGACTTACTGTACATGAAGTTTTCACCGTGATGACATCTTTCTGCACATACAGACAACCTGGAGCGCAGCTATGCACATTAACTCGGCAGACAGAAGTTGCAGTTTACTTTAGTACCACTAAAACTGCAAAAAAAAAGACACATGAACAGATTTACTTACATTTAAGATTAATTTATTTAGGCTTACTTTAAAAGAATACATGTGAGCTTTAATGGTATAGTTCGCCCAAAAATGATTCTTCATTTACTCACCCTTTACTGGTTTTAATCCTTTAAGTTTGTATCATTTCTTTCAAGAAGATATTTTGAAAAATGTTGGAAATTCGTAACCATTGACTTCCATAGTATTTGTTTTTCCTACTATTGAAGTCAATAGTTACAGGTTTTTAGCTTTCATCAAAATATCTTCTTATGTGTTCAACAGATGAAACTCACAAAAGTTTGGAACCTCTTGCGGTTGAGTAAATATTGAGTAAATTTATCTTTTTGCGTGAACTATCCCTTAAAGGGAAAACTGTTATTAGTCATCCACGTCATTCCAAACCCAACATTCATTCACCTTCCAAACACAAATTAAGATACTTTAGATTAAATCCGAGAGCTTTCTGATATTTTTGTTTATGCATGCACAAAGCTTTGAATGATGATTGTATCTAAAATATCCTCATTTGTATTCGAAGATAAGAAGGTCTCAGAGAATTGTAACAACATGATGGTGAATAATTAATGACATCATTTAAATTTCGGGGTGAACTAACCCTTAAGGCTCGTACACACCGGGACGCTTTTCATTTGCGTTATTCATCAGCGTTTTTCGAGATGTTTTTCCGGATTCAAACCTAAGCTATTTTCACTGACGTCGAGCAGAAGAGTACGCAAAATCACTCCTTGATGTTAGATGGCGCTACACAGTTTTAAGCTTCTGACACCTGCTTGTAACACATAAGAAGACGACAGAAAGTTGACACGCTTGTTGTTAAATTTACTGGCGATTTGAACAAGCATGGATGGTTCAAGTAGCAGCTCTAGCAATGAAGAAATGATTATTGTTCACCAGTGCAATAATCAGGTGTTCTGAGACATAATGCAGACTAAATAATCCACTAAATACAAGGCATCATATATTTATGCGGACATTTCTTCAAAATGCTGAACATAACCATCTGATACAACAAACTATTTCCAGAGTGCAACAAAAACTTTGTTTTGTTTGTTTGTTCTTGCTAAGCATTCAACTATACTAATGTTATATGGCTCGTTTCCACTGAGTGGTACAGTACGGTACGATTCAGGTCGGTACGGGTCACCTTTATCAGGTTTGCGTTTCCACTACAAAGGGTACCCTTTTGGTGGGCGTGGTGTACTACAGAAAGTTTCAGTCGACGTCATTCTCGCTCGAATAAATGTCTACAGTAAAGCTGTACAGGTCGTTCACATTATATAAGAAGCTCTTCTAACAAAACAGATGCTTTAAACATATTAATACTTGTTTATAAATGTTTATTACTAACATTTCTATGAACATGATTTGATTATAACTGCAGATCAATGACAGTGTGACAGTGTTACAGCCTACTGTAACGTCTGCAATTATATAAAATAAATAAATAAATGCAACATATATGAACACATACAGACCCTTACAGTCTCCGATATGTTACCACTTATAGATAAACTACACACAGCATATGTTAAGTCTTTATTTGAGTTCAAAAACAACACGCAACATATACAGTAGCCCACAGTCAGAGCTAACCTCTCATCTGTGTCAGTAATCTTCACCAGCACATATTGCCTCTGTTAGAGAGTAATTCCATCATTCCGAGTTCATAATAGTCCAAAAGGTGATCATAAACATGGCAGTTTGTTCATGATTTGTTCATGGCAGATTGTTCAGGTTGCTGAAACTATTTGCTCCTGTGTTTTGTCGGGCTTCTCCTTTTTTCTGCCCTTCGCTCTCGCGTTTGTCCTTTTCTTTCTGAATGGATCAGATGTCGAAGACGCTTCATTAAACACACACATGTTATTGTCATTAGCTCAAGAAGTTCGTTATATCAAATCTAGACACGATTGAGCTTTTAGACGGCCTCGTAAAACAACAACAGGACACGGCAAATTCTTGGCTTTGTGGCTGTTCATCAAGACAACGACAAGGTTTGTTTTGAGCCCGGGTCATCCATTACTTGTTATTATAACGCATATAGTTGTCTTGGCTGTGTATTTAAAAACATGGCGGCTCCATTGGTTTGATTCTGGCTAGCTCCACAAGATCGTGACGTATCTCTGTAAACCAATCAGCATTCAGCTGTGCGTGTAGCTCCACCTTTTGGTACCCTTTCTCCTCTTTGGTACCCTTTCAAAAGGGTGCAGAAAAAGTGGTACGGTACGTTCGGTTCGGTCCACTTTTGACAGTGGAAACGGCCATAAAAGCGTACCAAACCGAACCATACCGTACCGTACTACTCAGTGGAAACGGGCCAAAAGTAAACACTCACTGGCCACTTTATTGGGTTGAACTCACTTTTGCCTTCAGAACTGAATTTACTCTTCATGTCATAGTTTCAACAAAGCCATTGAAAAAAATTACCCTAAAGTAGGCCTGCACCATACTGAAAAAAATATGCAATAGTTGTTGCTGTTGAGTATTACGATATTAATATTTCTTACAATATAACATTTTCCTGGAAAAATGCTATTTTTTAGCTACATTTTAAATTATTTATTTATGAAATGATATAAAAATAAACAGATAAAAAATATTTGTTCAGATCTAATTCATTCTAATCTAAAAAAACTATGAATGAGTGAAAACTTCAGCAGATATTCTGACTCTGATTGGCAGTTGTATTTTTCCTCTCTTTCAGCTTTGGGCCGCTCCAGCCAATAGCAGATCAGCAACTACTGGGGAGTCGGGGATAAAGATAGTAAGGCCCCATCTGAATAATCAAATTTAGATAAACAACCAATGCATAAAATAAATGCAATCCATCACATGTTTACTATATATTAAATATACTATTATCACGATAATGATAATTTAGTAATATATTGTGCAGCCCTACCTTAAAGGTACATATGTGTACCTAAAAAGTAAAAAAGGTGTACCTTTTAAAAAGGTAACTTTTGTACTTTTATTTCTGAGAATGTACTTAGGGGGCAAAACAGTGCCAAAAATATCTCCCTCCTACCATTACACCACCAACAACCATGCTTTCTCGATGTTTACGCCAAAGTCTGTCCCTACAATCCAAATACTGCAGCAGAAATGGAGACTCAGTGTAATCTTTATCTAATCTTCTGGTGTCCAATTTTGGTGGGCATGTGTGAACTGTTTTCAGCTGACAGAAGCGTCACCGATGCTCTTTATCTTCTGCTGCCGTAGCTCATGATCTACTTCAAGGTTTGACATGGCGTGTGTTCAGAGATGCTTTTCTGCAGACAACGTTTGAGAGCTTTTCTATGAGCTCAAACAAGTCTGTTCTGACTTCTAGCATCAACTAGGCATTTTCACCCACAGAACTGCTGCTCACAGGATATTTTCCGACCATTTTCTGGAGATGGTTGTGTATGAATATTTCACTAAACCAGCGATTTCTGAAATTCTCAGACCAGCCCGTTTGGCACCAACAATCATGCCTCATTCAACATCACCTTTCTTCCCCATTCTGATGCTTGATTTGAACTTCAGCAGATCTGGACCATTTTAACTTCCTAAATTTACTGATTGCTGCAATGTGATTGGCTAACTAGATAAAAAGCCACTAATCAGGTGTACCCAGCGAAACCAATACCAGTTCTGAAAAATAGTGACATACACAGCAAAACCTTATGGATTTAGCAATTTTCAATCTACTCTTCTGCTATCAAGACATTCTTGTGATTTCAACAAAGCCACTTAGACTGCGCCTAGACTGCAGCTCTGCACAAGATGTTTGGCCATAGGAGAAATAGCCATGCCCAAATGAGTCTGGTTTCTCTCGAGGTTTTTATCCTTCACTTACACCAATTGGTGAAGTTTTTTCCTCGCCGCTGTCGCCACTGGCTTGCATGGTTCGGGACTTGTAGAGCTGCGCATCGATGGATTACTCTTCAGTGTTTGGAGTCTCAGCAGTGAATATTAAACCACACTGACCTGAACTGAACTAAACTCTAAAAACTGAACTGACACCGTTTCAATTCACTACAATCTTCTATGTGAAGCTGCTTTGACATAACCCGCATTGTAAAAGCGCTAAACAAATAAAGATGAGTTGAATTGAACTCAAGATTAGATTATTATACCATAGCAGAAAAGCTAAATTCTCCACTGCAAAATAGATTCATTGATTTTACTTAAAGGTGCAGTATGTAAGTTTGACACCCAATGGTTGAACTAGGTATTGCACTGCTTCAAAACACATGTAAGTGCAGGTTGCCAGATTGACATTGCCAGATTGATTTTATTTCTTGCAGCTGAACAACAGGATAAACTTACAATGATCAGGTACACCTCATGAGCTTTATTCAGTGTTAAATGCTAATAATGCGAGTTTGAATGCCATTTTACATGACATTTATTGCCATATACTGAAAGCAGCAGCAGATAGTTTATCTCAGATCTGGAAAATAAAATAAACCGTTTGAAGCAGAACTTTAGAACTGTGACTGATGTACATATAATAATGTTAAAGAGGATTAATATGTATTAATTAGTGCACTATTCTGTGCTTCTGAATGGCTGTATTTCAATTTATGTGGTGTTGCATCTGCTGCAAACAGCCAAACTGCTTATCACTGCAAATCTCGTCACGTAGCATGTTGTTAGGACACAGCGTTGCAATGTAACCTGCTTACCTAATGTTTATGTTGGTAATACTTATATTATTTGCTAATTAATAAACACATAATGTGGAACTCTGAATCTGTGTCTCATTTCAGAGTCTGCTACCAAAAGTCACATTTTGGGACATGGACACATACTTTGAGAGCCTTCCTGATTGAATAAATAAATGAAATACACAGTTTTAGACCAAGGTAACCCGGAGTGCTGAAATATAATTGGCTAAACTGGCATTGAGGGGTTTAAATGATCGTTGATGATGGTCGTTCCAGCACGTAACACACATTTTCAAAGCAGAATATCTGACTTTAGCATTGTTTTTCAGATAAACAAGAATGTTCACTTAGCATGTTTCTTAAATATCTGCAAACATATTATGGTATTTTTATGTTTTAAAAGAGTCAAAAACTTACATACAGTACCTGAAAAGGTGAGTAAATCTGTTTCCCTTAAAATTATCAGGTAAATGAACAATGTGCATAATTAAAAAAATTAAGTCAGCTCAAAAGTAACAACAGATTTAATCACTTTTTAAAAACTTGTCAAAGCAGTGGGTTTACTCACTGAGTATACTTACTAAGTATTGCAACTAATTGTTTTTACAGTGGACCGTTATATCACAGAAAACCAGGGGGTTCAGGGGGTTTAATAATTTCTATTGCAACTGTATTTATATATAATAACATTGGTACAGTATGCAGACCTCTCTCTCTCTCTCGTTCTCCATGAATTGGGGCTCAGTTTGATGCACTAAATTAAGACTTTGTCTAGAAACTGTTCGGTGACAAATTGTTTAAAGACTTCTCAGCGGTAGTGTGTTTATCTTAGTGGGTCTTAAGTGGTCTTATGAAAATAACAGTAGTGGCCACAGGGCCTCATATGTAACAGGTAGAAGTCTGACATTGCACCGGCAACAGTGCATCTGATCACTGGTGAAAATTCCTGACAAAGTGCTTAAAGAGGTGGATGGTGACAGCACATTAATATAGAGCTGCTTTGACCTTGCTTTAAGCCAGCTGTTAGACTGTGAAAGAGGATGAACTCCCTGAAGAAGCTCTGACTGTGAGTGTGTCAGGTAAAGGGCTGTCAGGGTTAAAGTCTGTCTTCAGAAAGCGAAAGAAGGCTGAAACAGAGTCAGGCCAAAGGCTGCAGGAGCCAGGAGCCCCTGCCAGGACTGTGTGGTAGAAAGCTGTTAATGAGCATTGTAAAGCTCTTAAACATAATGATCTGGACTTCTCTCCCAGTGCTAATGTCTATCACATGCCCAAACCCGGCCGGCCTTCAGTCTGACTACAGTGCATGTCCTGGATGAGCCTAACAGAAAGGATGACCTCAAGAGTGGACACAGTGGACATAAGAAGTGCAAACTGCAGCTTGGTATTGAATTAAGATCACTGATGTGATGCTAATTTATCTATACAGATCTCAGAATGCATTAAAAACTTTAATACACATTATTCTAAATATACCTGTTCTATTATGAGCCTCTTTATGACAATTTTGGGTTGGTATAATGTTAAAAGGTCAGGGTGATTAACCTATTCTGACATATAAAGAAAAAAAAAGTAAATTTTTTTTTATAATTTTAGAAATAAATCATAATTTATCATCATTATGTTCAAAAATATATCCAACATGTTAGATTTAGGTTTATTTTTATTTATCAAAATCTTATGGTACAGCCAACATAAAATCTAATAGTCTTACTTTCTTTAAGAGAATACAAATTATGTTGGAATATAAAATGCAAATCCTCAAATATTTGAAATTATTTTAATAAAAACAAATAATATTATCATTAATGTTCATCAATTCAAAATAATATAATTAATATTTATAATAATAACAATAACAATAATAATAAAGTATTTACCTTGAAAATATAATATTAATATACAGGGCTTGACATTAACACCCACCAACCCGCCAAATGTGGGTAGATTTCAGCTGTGGCGGGTTAGATAGCCACTCCCACTAACCACTTTGGCTGGTTGGAAATCATTTTTAAATTGCTAGTTCTTGCTCGTCACTAAAAATTAAAATGTTAGTTTATGACTATTTGTCAATATGCGCGCAAATGAGATCTTAGAATCAAGAAGAAGCATAAGAATAACTGTTCGCGCGAACATAAGAAAACAGGTGAATAACAAATGAGACGATCACGCACACAGTGAGACACTCTCACTCACTGACGAGGGCTTAGTGTCGTGCGCACAGCTGATATGATGTGCACAAGTGTTTTAAAAGCTTGCGTGCTTTCGAGTCCTTGCACGAAAAAACGTTCCTGGAAACACAACTGGTGCCTTTGGTTCTCTTTGAAATAGACTTGAAAAAATGCGATGCTCGTGCACCCACAGTCTTGCTACTTTCAAGAGCTCGAGATTCTTTGTAAGCAGCAGCAGTTGCCGCTTTCGCTTTAACCATTCTTTGAACAGTACTTAATGGGCCTAACGTTAACGTTAAGTAATTTTAGCATGCCAAAGTCAAATGTATGTATATAAAATATATTTTCCCAACAACAAAACTGTGGCTAGTGAATGTGGTGAGTGGCTTATAACATTGGAGAACTACTTGCCACAGTGGCTGGTGATCAAAAAAGTTAATTTCAAGCCCTGTTAATATATATTAAAACACTTCAAAATACAAAAAAATCCTAGGAGATGCATCCCACATTTATGCAAGGCTTAACAAAAGTATATTATTAATTTTACATCACCTAAAAGGTCTTACATTTAAAGTTAAAACCTTTTGAATCTACAAAAAATATATATTTTTAAGAACATGACACTTGTCTTAAACAAACAAGACTTGTCTTTATCATAGACATTCTGATTAGTCATTTACAAACAAATCAAAATATAAATTTGTATACTTAAAAAAAAGTTACAGGAAAAAACTTTAATGCATAAACTAGAACATTATATCACTGCAAGATTTGGATTTATTGGCTCTCCGCTGAAAATCAAACAACCTGACACTTGCATAAGCATCTAAAATAGCCTAATAAATTATCACACATTAGTGAACGCTCCCAGTACAGCACATTTCCTGTTCCAGACAGGCCGAATGGCAAACACCAAGGGACAAACACCACTCTGTCCTCTTGATTATATCAAATAAATACTTACAAGTCATGATTGAGGAGGAAAACTCTTTTGTGTGAATGCTTTTGGCCATGAATCAGAGCGCTGACATTTTAAGGTCCCACTGTTGGTTCTGCCACTGACTTGCTTTCACACAGTTTGTTGCATGTGTTCGTGACAAGCGGCACTATAAGAGCACTATTAAATATCTTGTGCTTTATTCCTGCTTTGAGGTAGACTAATTAACCGTGTGCAGCACGCACTCCCCGATGACATATGTCCTGAAGAGAGCCAAAAATAACACGGCTGCGGGAGGGAGAGTGTGCATGTGTGTGTGTGTGTCAGTAAAGTAGAGGTTTGGGGCGTATTTAAGCACACTGCATCTGCATTAAAAGCTGAGCTGATTCTCCCACAGGGGTGTTTTAGGAACCCCTGGCCTAAGGCACGATCTGCTGCGCTACAGCAATGCAGTGGAGGACACTAGACAGAGCCACCTGTAGAGGGAAACTAATCTCACATGTGCAGCCCTGACAGGACATCCGTCAACAAGACCAGAGCAGTGTTGAGCTGATCTATTAACATTAACAACTGGCCCCTGCCGTGTACTGAGGAAACAGGCAATAAGTTAGTTTGGAGGATCTGGTTTTGAGGCGGACTTCACAGGGCAATGTAATCAAGGCCTGTGGGAGTACGCAAACGCTTCAGAGTATGCAACACAAGCGTCAGTGCGTTTGTCGCTAATCATAATGTAAAAGACATTATAGTGTAAACTGTCTAGTATTCACCTCTACAGAGCTTCTAAAAAAGAATTTATAAGATACAAGGAATTAATAAAAAATTTCAATACTCTTGAAAATGTCCTGCATTCTTAGAGAAACAAGAGAATATACAACATTAGCCTGATTTGGACTGTTGCAATGCTTTGTAAAGCACAATGGGTGTTGGGACAAAAAAGCTGCTTTTCCACTGTCATGTCGAATGGTTCCAAAGGCTGGTTTATATTTCTGAGTCGAGCAATTGCCATGAGTCATGACCCACGGCGCATGACTTGTGCGTAGCCGTGCATTTATACTTCTGCATGCTGTTTGTGTTGCACTGCAATAACACTTCCGGAACGCTAGCTGGCAGTATGTTATGGTATGTTTGTTGAGTTTCTTCACGGATGTTTTTTTTTCTGAACGCTACCTTAATGTACAAGCAGTGCAAACTCGCTCATTCTAAAGCGGAAGCCATCGGACGTGCAACAGATTTAATCATAAGGTAAACACTAAACAAACATTTCCATATGGGGCTCTTCAAGGGACTCAACACTTGTAAACACTAGTCGACCAATCACAGAGCTTGCACAATGCGTCACTGCGATGTGTAGTTAATTTTTTGGAGAGATGCGTGTCAGTGTCTGCGTCAGCCATGGCAAGGGCTATGCCACCGCGCAAAGGCTGCACCAGATCATACGCGCTCTTGATGCAGAAGTATAAATCAGCCTTAAGAACCATTCCAATTGTGTTTTCAATTGAAAGTAAATATCAGAAAAAAAGAGTCTTTTAGTCTTTTAGAGTTTACATTACACGTATGTTACCAAGGAAACAACTGGCGCATTTGTATTACATTCCAGAGAGCTACAGTCTCAGCACCAAAGTGGAAAATTAAACTATATCTGTGCTCTCACTGTCCTGGATCGGCAGAGAATGGAACTATTAAGCAAAGAGAATCATTCAGCTTGGCATGGGCTGGTATAAGATTCCGATGGCATGATAACCTTGGATTAAAACATCACGGTTTCACTGTATTGTGATTACTGCTCTAACATATATTCTTTTTAAATGCCTGGGTAAAAAAACAAAAAACTTTTATTCACTTTGAACACAATATATTTCATTTTTAGAAACATTTAAAATATTTTGGAACAGTAAATAATTAAAATGAATCATTGACTTCTGCTGTCTTCATTAGTTTCAAAAACCCAGATTTTTTTACAGTTTAAAACAGCAACTTTGGTTCTTTTCTGCTGGAGATACTGTTGTCCTAAAAAACAAAACTAAAAAGACGTTAAAAAAATAAAAGACGTAAAGAAAAAAATCTTACACTTATCTTAGGAATAGTATAGCGGAAAAATTTGGTGGTTTTAAAACCTTGACTTTACCTTGGCGGTATACCTTGAAAACAGTTATCATCCCATGCCTACATTCAGCAAGATAGTGGAAAAGCTGCTAAACATTCCGGTGATGTGATCATAAATGTAATTAAAAATGTCAATCAATGATTGGTTGAGAAGTAATATGTAATCTCTCGGACATAGATATTGTTTATGACACAAAAATTGGGAGTAAAAAAACTGACAAAAATATTGTGTAGTGACAATTTTTCCACCTATGTAATTTTTTTAATTTACCACATCCATTTAGGTGTTGCAAGCAAACACAAAGTTATGTAAATGCAAAGATTCTCTGGGAAATGCAAAACATTTCTGAAAGAATGTGCTTTATGCAAGCAGGCAGAGCTAAAGACCTAATTTGGCATATTTTGTTTGCAGCAACTCTCTAATTGGTGGAATTTTCTGTCATAGGCAATGTAGTCTTTCTGCACAAAATTCATTCATCTCATCATATCTTACAAGGTATCTTAAACATGAAACTTGATCGTTGCACTCTATTTTGCTAAACATGGTTGAATGGCCAAATTATCACATAAAACTTCCACATAAAATTCCAATACCTTATTCTGACATTTGTCACTTTTTATCAGCAGGTTTAATGGATAGCTCCTTAAATAGACCATGTCATAAAGTCACTAGTAGGCGTTTCTACAGCCAGTCTCCCTAGTAACTGTGCTACTGCTATTACTAGCAAAAATTCCTGGAGGTTTGACTTTAGATTGCAATGAAACTAAAAATAACACTGCAGATTTAAAGATCCTAAAATGCTAATTTTGGAGAGGTATCACAGCATTGTGCATCAACAACAATGAATACACGCTCAGTTTGTATCATTTGTCTGTATGTGCGTAGAAACAAGTCATACACACAACAGGCTAGAAAGAATTTCTTCTCCATCTGCAGCTAAGCACAATAAGTTTGGCCAGAGAAAATGATTGTACCATCTGAGTCTAGTTTCTCTCAAGGTTTTTTTCCCTTCACTTTCTTCCTTCAAGTTTCGTTCCTTCCTACTGTCGCCGGGACTTGGGACTTGTGGAGCTGCGCACCGATGGATTTGCTCTTCAGTGTTTGGACTTTCAGCAGTGAAATTTAAACCACACTGAACTGAACTTCAACTCTGAAAACTGGACTGACACAGTTTCAGTTTTTTTGAACTTTTATGTTAAGCTGCTTTGACACAATCTACATTGTAAAAGCTCTATAGAAATAAACATGAATTGAACTGAATCTACACTCAACCACAACATCAACCACAACCGCAACATTATGTAGATCAGATCAGCTTAAATGTCTTGAAGTTGTGTTGCATAATGTTGAACTTTGCTCTCATTTGCATAAATTAAGTTATCACATCAGTCCTGCTCACCTCAAATCATCAATTCTATTCTTCAACCAATTCAACAGTGGTGAATGAAGCTTCGGTATTGACAGAAAACATACAAGTCTCTGAAATCTTGTCGAAACTGGCTTGATTCAGGGATGGAGTCAAAAGTCCCATTTCTATGTTGAATAAAAACCTTTATAAAATCTTATCAACACAAAAAAGCAGTTCCTGTGGCATTTTCCTTGACAATACACTGTAACAGTGTTACTATAAAAACACCTGTACCACACAACGCACCCCAATCAATCTTTTTTCAGCATTTGATTTCTGCTTTTTAAAAGGGAGAAAAAAAGTAATGATTGGTGCTGACTGAATGTGAATGTGCCTGCCGTGTAGAAGCAGCGAGAGAGTCAGAGCTGAAGGCACGATGGAAGACAATGGATGAAAGGAGCTGTCAGAGCGAACAGGAGAAGAAAAGAGAGAAGTGCCATGGGAGCGAAGTAGAGGGATGGGATGACAAAGCTGGGAGGTGACGGAGGAGGAGGGGAGAGGAGGACACTAGGTGAATATGAGAGCCTCGCTCCTGACCTCTCTCTCTCCGTTTGAGGAGCCCAAGATCTGAAAATGACATCAGATAGGGGAAGTTTGACTCTCTTTCATGCTTTCATGTGTCTCGCTCTTTCATTATGTCGGCACCACTCTTGCTTGCATGAATGGACAATGCATTTAAAACAGCAGAGTCGAATACATACATATCTGACATCTGTTGTTCTGCCTAGAAGGCAAGATTTTACTGATAATGTTATATGTCTGTCTATATATCTGTCTAACTAACATCCATCTATCTGTTTACCTGCTTATATCTTACAAACAGATGGACAGGTAAACAGATGAATAGATCTGTCTCTTGGTCAAGACAGACAGACAGACAGACAGACAGACAGATACAAGGACAGAATAATAGAACTAAAGAATGTCAGACAATATAACGCTAGATAGTTTGACAGAATGATAGATAGAATGATAAAGAGAAAGAATGATAAATATAGTTTGACAGAACGATGGACAGAATTGATTGATGGATTGAACGATGGATAGAATTGAACAATGGTTTAGTTGGATGGACTGAACGATGGATAGAACTAAACGATGGATTGGGTGGATGGATTGAATGATGGATAGAACTGAACGATGGATTGAAAAATGGATAGAATTGAACAATGGATTAGATGGAAGGATTGAACGATTGGATGGATGGATGGATGGATGGATAGATGGATGGATGGAACGAACGATGGATGGATGGATTGAACGGATGGATGAACTAAAGGGATGGATGTATTGAACGGATGGATTGGATGGATGGATTAAATGATGAATAGAATTGAAGAATGATTGGATGGACGGATTGAACGATGGATAGAATTGAAGAATGTATTGGATGGATGGATCGAACGATGGGATGGATTGAATGGATGGATTAAATGATGAATAGAATTGAACAATGATTGGATGGATGGATCGAACGATGGGATGGATTGAACGGATGGATTGAACGGATGGATTGGAGGATGGATAGAATTGAACAATGGATTGGATGAATGGATTGAACAACGAATAGAACTGAACAATGGATTGAACGATGGATAGAATTGAACGATGGATTGTATGGATGGATTGAACGATGGGATGGATGGATGAATTGAACAATGGATAGAATTGAATAATGGATTGGATAGATGGATTGAACGATGGGATGGATGGATGGATTAATCGATGAATAGAACTGAACGATGGATTGGATGGATGGATTAAATAATGGATAGAATTGAATGATGAATTGGACAATGGGATGGATTGAATGGATGGATAATAGATGGATCAGACCAACAGAATGAACAAAACAAATAGGATGATTGATAGAATGAAAGATGGATAGACATGACAAGAGACAGAAAAAACAATAGCTAAACCAATGAAGCAATTCATGCATAGAACCATAAACAGAATGATAGAGAACAGAACAATACAAACATAGATAGCATAATAGACAGAAAGAATGATAGATGAAACATTAATTGATGGAACGATACAACTAATGACTAAATGACAGACAGATGAAAAGACAGACAGATAGACAGGTAGACAGACAGACAGATGGACGAACGAATGGATGGATGGATGGACAGACAGATGGACGAATAGACAGACAGAGAGATGAATAGAATAATAATGACAGAACAAAAAAAATAGAACAATTAATTGACAGAACGTTACAACAAATGACTAAATGACAGACAGATGAACAGACAGACTATCGGATGGACGAATAGGGTGGTTGGTTGGATGTATGTATGTATGTATGTATGTATGTATGTATGTATGTATGTATGTATGGATGGATGGATGGATGGATGGATGGATGGATGGATGGATGGATGGATGGATGGATGGATGGATGGATGGATGGATGGATGGATAGATAGATAGATAGATAGATAGATAGATAGATAGATAGATAGATAGATAGATAGATAGATAGATAGATAGATAGATAGATAGATAGATAGATATGCGCTAAAAACACATAAAGTTTCAGTGAAGAAACTACAGTAAAAGCCAAACACTGAACGGCAGTAAACATCACGAAGCGTATAAAATCACTGAGCTCGAACAAGCAGTGAATATGCAAAGCAGAGAAATGTCAACAAATCCTGCAGACAGCTGTTTGGGGTTTCTCTACCATTGCTGGGATTTTGGACGGTTCTTTGCCTCCCGCATCACTATTTCTATAATCCCAAACAGATTTGCTCCAACCACCAGAACAGCCAGAGTCTGGGCGTCTCTGCAGTGTTCTCCACAGAGAACATTAATAGGCTGCATGTGCTGATAAATCATGGAATGGATTAGACGCAACGTATGTGGTCCTCTGCCGTAACTACTGGTGGCATTTAGGGACACATTTTAACAAGAAGAGAAATTGATCCATGCTGTTCTCACATCCACACTCGAGGACTAAATTCTGTCAGTTGACCCAAGAGCTATGACATAACCGGGGCATTCTTTTGTTCTCATCAAAAATGCATAATTGTACAATTCACCAAAAAATACAAAAAAAAAGTGATGTGAAAATGTTGATCAGAGTAACATTAGTTTATTGTCAGGAATATTTAAAACAATATAAATTTGATATTTAAAATACCTTGAAAAATCACAGTTAAGTACACAGTGCAGCCCAGTAAAAACTGATTGGTTTACATATTTTATTATTAGTTTTTAGGGGTTTTTCACATTTATTTGGAAAGGACTAGGTTACTAGGTTGCAGACAGGAAAGTATTGGGAGCAGAGAGAGGGGAAGGGTCAGCAAAGGACCTCAAGTCAGGAATCAACCTCGGATCGCTGTGAGCACCATAGTGCTATATGTCGGCGCACTTAACCACCAGGCTATTGGTGCCAACGATTTACATTTTTTATACTTTCTATTGTGTTTCAAATTTCTAGGTTTACCAATAAGATTTTTAGGTAAAAGAGAAGTGAAAAAAAAATACAATGAAATACTACAAAATACCGGCCACTGTATTAGGTAATCCTTACTAGTATCAGGTTGGTCCCACTTTTGCCTCCAGAACTGCCTTTCTCCTTCATGGCATAGATTCAACAAGTTACTGGAAATATTTATCAGAGATTTTGGCCCATATTGAAATGATAGCATCATGCAGTTGTTGCAGATTTATCGGCTGCACATCCATGTTGCAAATCTCCCATTCCACTCCATCCCAAAGTTGCTCTATTGGATTGAGATCTGATGATTGTGAAGGCCATTTGAGTACAGTAAAATCATTGTCATGTTAAAGAAACCAGTCTGAGATGAATCGCGCTTCATGACATGTGCAATATCCTGCTGGAAGTAGCCATCAGAAAATGGGTACACTGTGGTCATAAAGGGATGGACATGGTCAGCAACAATACTAAGGTAGGCTGTGGCATTGACACAATGCTCAATTGGTACTGATGAGGCCAAAGTATGCCAAGAAAATATCCCCCATACCATTACACCACCAACCTGAACCGTTGATACAAGGCAGGATGAATCCAGCGCTTTCATGCTGTTGATGCCAAGTTCTGACCCTACAATCTGAATGTTGCAGCAGAAATCGAGACTCATCAGAACAGGCAACATTTTTCCACTCTTATATAGACCAATTTTGGTGAGCCTGTGCCAATTGTAGTCTCAGTTTCCTGTTCTTAGCTGACAAGAGTGGCGCCCAGTGTGGTCTTCTGCTGCTTTAGCCCATCCGCCTCAAAGTTGGATGTGTTGTGCGTTCAGAGATGCTCTTCTGCAGACCTCGGTTGTAACGAGTGGTTATTTGAGTTACTGTTACTGTCTTCTCCTTTTACCTCTGACATTACCAAGGCATTTGTGCTCACAAAATTGCCGCTCACTGGATATTTTCTCTTTTTTCTGACAATTCTCTGTAAACCCTAGAGATGGTTGTGCGTGAAAATGTCAGTAGATCAGCATTTTCTGAAATACTCAGACCAGCCCATCTGGCACCAACAACCATGTCACGTTTAAAGTCACTTAAATCACCTTTCTTCCCCATTCTGATGCTCGGTTTGAACTGCAGCAGATCGTCTTCACCATGTCTATATGCCTAAATGCTTTAAGTTGCTGCCATGTGATTGGCTGATTAGAAATTTGAGTTAACAAGCAGTTGAACAGGTGTACCTAATAAAGTGGCCGGTGAGAGTATAGTTTGATCACATATTTGATTTTAATAACTAAAGTTCAAATTCAGTATGTTGTTTCATCTTAAATGAACTGAGTGATGTTTTTTGTCTTTTGTTTGTTTTGTCTGTTGTTATTTTATATGCGGTTTATTTAATATGATAAGGTAAAATAACCATATTTTGATATTTTCACAAAATATCACTTTCTATTTATTATGCTTTCTATATAAAACTTTTAGAAAATTAATTTAACATGATGCGGAAACAAAAAATTGATTCGTCTCGACTTTCACCCAAAAACAGCTCATTAGCTTTTACAGAACTGGAGACCATCATAAATTACACCCGTTTCCTGCCATATAATAGCTCTTTAAGCTGTAACCTGCAATATATCTGTCATTTCTATATGCCTGAATTTATGGATGAATGTCTGTCTGTGGCTGCGCTTGTTCATTTACGTGGGGGGTCGGGGTTCAGACGCAGACTCTCTGCATGCGCACGAGCTGCTCTTTCTTCCACTATCAGAGCTGGAAGAGCTGCCTGTAGTGAAGACTGATCACAATTATCCCAGTCTCCGGAGGGGCAGTCTTGTCTAGGACAGCAGGGTGAAAATTACACGCACGCACACATGCCTAGAGAAAATAGAGCCAGGGTCAGGGGTGTCCGGATCTCAGTGCCGCTTGGAGGAGATCATGCAGTTTGAGATTTCAGCTATCTCTCTTTTCTAAAGGAGGGGCGAACGGGAAATGAAGATGGGGGATTGGAGGGTTGTAAACAATGAGGGTGCTTAATGGATGCCAATCTAATACGCCCAAGGGAAGAGAGACATCAGCACGTCAACACTCCAGACGGAGGAGGCCGCACAGCTATTATCTATAAACAAGCACAAGGCCTTTTACAAGTGCTAATAAAGATAATTAGTAGAAAAACTTGTAAACGCACAAAGAACTATTGAGATACTTATGTCATTTGTTTTTTTCTAATTAGTTGTTTCTTATATGATCAATTACATGATGCTCTTTTTTCTGCATGTCATTTTTTATCTAAAATATAAAAAAATGAAGCAACACACACAGTGACATGAATAGGCCTCAACCTTCCTGATCAAAGCCTCTTGTGTTATGTGCGTCACTGGCCTGTTCTCTTCTTGACACAATAAGAAAACAGGTACTGGCCACTTTATTAGGTACATGTTGCTTTTGCTAATTTTGCCTTCAGATCTGCCTTAGCTCTTTGTGGTATATCTTCAACAAGGTGCTGAATTAATTACGTAGTTGCCGCTGATATTTTGATGTTATGTGAATCTCCTTTTCCATCAAATCAATATACTGTCATGTTCAAGAAACCAGTTTGTGATGATTTTAGATTCTTGAGTTCGGTTTAGATCCTTACCCCTAAACCCAACCATAACAGTAAATTCTTCCCAAAATCACAGGGCAATAACAGTTGGATAACAATCATGTAGAAGTGCACAAACCTAACTGTAAGCCTAAACTTAACATAAACGTAAACATATCCCTTAATTCTGATTGGCTGATTGGAATGTTGTTCCAGAATCAACATAGATGTTAATCCAGGAACATGTCATACTTGGTGAAATCAGATTGGCATTGGTACTAAGGTACCAAATGTGAGTAAAAAAACATCCTTCACACCACTAGCAGCCTGAACCGTTGAGGCAAGGGAGGATAAATTCATGCATCCATCATGTTTATCCCAAATTCTGACCCTCCCAGACAAACATTACAGCAGATTCATCAGACCAGGCAACCTTTTTCCCAATCTTCAATATTTTTGGTGAGTGTAGCCTCAGTTTAATGCTCTCAGCTTACAGGAGTGTGACCAGTTTTCTCGTCTGCTGCTGTAGCACATCTGTTTTGAGGTGTGACATGTTCTGCAGATGTAATAAGTCATTACTTTAGTTTATGTTGACTTCCTTTTAGCTGGAATCATCCTGGCCAGTCTCCACTGACCTTTGGCATCAACAAAGCATTTTTTGCCCAAACAATTGCCACTCACTGCATATTTTCTGTTCTTCAGGTACACCCTAGAGATCTTTGTGCATGAATAAGTAAATCAGTAGTCAGTTTATGTAACAAACAACCATACTTCATTCAAAGTCACCTTTCATTTTAAGCTGGCAGTTTGATTGACAAGCGATCCAGCCAATCATTATGCTGATATTCTGTGCCCCCCCCTCGCTTTCTGCCAATTTGTCTGACAGGCGTCGTGGTAGACTACGATTGCCGATTAAGGTGAAAATGTGCTTGTATTGGACTTGCAACACAGACAGCTGGTATCCAGTAAGGCTGAGCAATATACAATTTCATCCTTTCTTGAAATCTAGAAGTGTATGAAATGGATGCATTTGTGTGAATGGCTTCACCATCAACCACCAGTGGTGCCGTCACTACTACTAAATAAAGACTCAAAATGCAAAGACTCGAGATTACCTGAGGACTTGAAAGATGACAAGTGAGATGAGCAGAGCCAGATAAACAATTACATTTTTTAAGGTCTCTTCTCTGTTTGAGATGCCAACATTTGCATATGTTTGTGAACTATGCTATGGAATCAGTAACGTTTGAATATCCAAACTTCCCATGACTGTACTTGTAGGCTATACAGTATGTTACTTTATTATTTTAAGTTACTCTCACATCCTGAATCCCTTGTATGCATATATTGTCGAATTTTAGTTTGTTTCTGTCTGAAATCGATATACTAGAGCTGCACGATTAATCGTAAAAAGATTGCGATCTGGATTCGACCCCCTGAACGATCTTAATCCAGCATTTATACGATTCTGCCCATCATATTTTCAAGTACGCATGGGCCGGTATAAGATTCTGATGGTATGATAACCTTGGATAAAAATATCACGGTTTCACGGTATCACGGTTTTGTGATTACTGCTCTAAAATATATTCTTTTTACATGTCTGTGTAAAAAAACAATTTGATTGAACACAATATATTTTATTTTGAGAAACATTTAGAATATTTTGAAGCAGTAAACATGCCAGGCCAAATAATGAAAATGAATCATTGACGTCTGCTCTCTTCATTTGTTTCAAAAACACAGATTTATTTACAATTTAAAATGGCATCTTTGGATATCTTTTCTGCTGGAGATGCTGTTGTTAAAAAAAATAAAAAATAAAAAATCGTACACATACCTTAGGAACAGTATTAGAAAAATTTTTGGCGGTATGAAAACCTTGACTTTTCCAAACCGCGGTATACCTTGAAAACGGTTATCGTCCCATGCCTATTTTCAAGTTCAGGAGAGAAGCATAAAGGCGGCTGCACAAGTCTTCACGTTGTTTTACATACTTTGCTCAGCAACGTATACACCTCCAAATGGTGTTGAAAGAGTCACATACTGTATGTATAAGGTATAATTGACCCCAAAATGTCATTTCTGTCTGCATGTAATGATGTATTCGCAGCCGCACACATCACACACGTGACGTGAGCTGACCGTGAGCTGTTACCACAGAGAGGGCGGGTGCGCGCCTGTGAATGATGCCTGCCTTAGTGAACAGAACTTGCATAGGCTGTGAACAACAGGTAATAAAGTTGTAAACGACATTCAGTTTGTGGCACAGAGCGATTTTTTTGGAGCTGCGCGGGAAGTATGAACCGCACATGTACAGTGAAAATGAAACCGAAAGCACGCACATAATTTAAATAATCATATTGCATTTTAGAGTTATGATTACGACAAACATATGATATGTTTTTCTTTCATAGCGAACACAGTTGTGTGCATGAGAGTGTACAACACCGAGTGTTGTGCATGAGAATAAATGTTTAACAGTGTCAGAATAGCTACTCTAGTCTGTATAATGTTGAATATAATGCAAGAGGAAATCTGATAATAACAAATGTCTGATTTTACCAGTAGAAAAAAATGGTCTAACAATGTTGTCAATGACAGATTGCAAGGATATGTCTCAAACATAATAATTCAACATCAGAATTATGAATAGTTGTATTCTGAAATAACAATAATAATAGGCTACTCATATTAACCTTTATTTTACGTCTACAGAATCATGAGAAAATTGTGATCTTTATTTTAAGCAGAATAATCGCGATTCTCGTTTTAGCCAGAATCGTGCAGCTCTACGATATACTATGTAATATTTCCAGAAATTATTCAATATTTCCCTGGGAGTCCACAAAATTGACAGAGAAGCACCATGGCTTATACTGAAAGTCGATTCTGATCCTCATTTTAAATTTCATCTGTTCGTCTTGAGTTGTACAAGTGTACCTAATAAAGTGGTTGCTCAAAGTATGTTTTATGGCTGCAGAATATATAGTTTCGTCATTGTTATCGCAATGTGTGCATGCATCAGTAATAATCACATCTCAAGATATGCAATGTTGAGTTGACTTTGCAGTGTATTTTTTACATTTAAATATACAAAATAAGGTTGGGTCAATAGACGATGCCATCATCGATCGCTGATGACATCACGATGCTGAGCCGACATCGCGATCCTCCACCCCGCCCCCACCGCGTCAGCAACCCGCTCGCGAAAAACACACACTTAGGCCCTGTTTACACTAATATGTCTTAGTTTTAAAATAGCATTTTAGAATGAAAACGATCCATGTCCACACTGGTGTTTCATCTAGCATTTCTGAAACAATCTCCGTTCACACTATACTGCTGAAAACGCACATCACTCAACCACACATAAACTCTGGCATGCGCTCTATATGCGCACGTCTGAGCTCCAGGTAGTCAGCAGGTGCTTTGAGCACGAAACCCAAGAGAGCAGTGCACGTCTGACAGTTTATCAATCGCTGGATCGCGTCTCACTATAGTTGTTAAACGTAATATTTAATTAATCTTGTCTCTATCTAACGACTCTTCAGTCTTTTGAATTTCCATTTCATGCATGTACTTATTAATTTTAGCGAAACCTCAGATACTGTTGGTTGGTTCCTGTTGGTTGTGCACCTTTTTTTACCAACCAAGTTTGTCGACACCATTATAACGACACAGATGCCTGTTTATGCCAGAGTCTTGTAAAACGTAACTGACAAGAGGTAATTTGTGTGTAACTTATTTTTATTTATTTATGATTTGGTTATGGGTAAAACAAAGACCAGTCAGGTAGTTAAAATGGTAGGCTAAAATAATTAATTTGTAAAGCATGCACTGTTTATTTAAATTCTTTATAGTTAGTTTATTACATTTTATGCATGATTCACTCCCCTACAGAATCATCCCAATCAATCAAAATTAATACATTTGATTACTCATTAGGGACCAAGTCTCACTATTAGTTGCTTTATAGCATGCATATTATTGGGATATTTGCTGCTTATTAGTACATATAATACACATATTCTTCATGATCTTATTCTACATCCCAAACCTAGTACCTAAACTACCTCAATATATATTTTAAAATGGAGCAAATTAGGAGTCTATTAAAGAAAAAGTCCTATTTCATGGTTAGCTAATAGCGAGAATTGAATCTTAAAGTAAAGTGTGACTATAAATTATTTCTAAATAGTGCTATTCAATCATTTGGGGAATTGTATAGATATAGTATATAGTAATATATATCGTAGGAAAATAAAATATCGAAATGTCCGATTTTTCCAATATTGAGCAGCCCTAGTATGTTTGTTACAGTAAACCTGTAAAAGAAATATAGTAAAAAGGCAATGTTTCATGACTCTGTTTTGTGTTGTGTCAAAACCTCTGTACTTCCGCACAAAGCAAGTGCCCAGAGGTTCTGTCTCTGTGTTGTGAATAAGCTATTAAACATAAGCATTAAACAGCCCTTTTAGCGCTGTCAAACATAAGGACATTGCCGTAGCTCCACAGCGTATTTAAAACGAAGTATTCCTAGGTTTCATTCTAAAGTACACACTAAAACAGTTGGGTTTTATTTAATTACACAGATCTCCAGCCTCTTAACGCTGCTTTCCACATAGTGTATGGTTTGACTCCCTGGCTCTTCTGAAAAATGCCCATTATTCTTGATAGTGGGTTGGCCATAATGGACAAGCACAGGCATTTAACTGCAGGGTCAAAACAAAGTTTAATCATTTCAAACTCTTTATAGTCTCTTCAACAGTGCTGAAAGCCCATGAAATACCTGCACACTACAGTACAAGTGCTCATTTCTGTCTCCCAAACTGATCATCCCCATTCCGGTAATGGGCCACAAATACACGAGGTGGGCATATAATTTTTCAAATTAATTGCTTTCTCTTTTACTCCCTCTCGTTCACTTTTTTTTTCCTTTCATTCACCATCACAGTATGGCCATTAGGAATTACAGTTATTCAAAGCAATTCAGAGGTGAGCGTGTGAATTCAAACCGAGAAAAAATGTTATTAAACACTATAAAAATAAAATGAAATCACGCACTAGACCGACCACTGAAAAGTACGCCATACCTACAAGTAATCAGCATTCAGATTTGCCATAATGCTGCAAAAATTGCAGACGATCTTAATGATCAAAGAACATTCATAAATACGGTCTTAAAAGAGGCTCCCCAAACAATTAGTAAGCTGAGAGGCTTTTTTGTTCAGCCCAGATGCAGCGTCTTGCCTTTGAGGACAAGTGTGTGGCTTTGACCTCCGTTCGGCAGTAATGATGCAGTCTGACCCCCGAAATACTTCTCCACATCAGAATCACTACATTCACATCCTTTGCTAGCAATGTGTCTTTCGCAAGCCTCCAGCTGACGTTCGGGATCCAATGCATTGTAGTATTCTTGGAACGTTTCACCTCCCCCTTTCGTGCTATCTAGAGTACTAATCTAAAACCCTGCTATTATGATTCTTGTACTTGGCGTATCTGAGGCCAATTTAGAACATCAACACCATCAATCACAAGACAGAGGGGCCAACACTGCTGTCCTGCAGGTTTTCTTGTCATCCAGGTCACGTCCTCTTCCTACATAAGACTCGTTTGCTTTTTAGGACAGGCCTGTCTGAGCCCACTCAAACCACTGTCAGTGTTATTGTGCAATTTTGTCAAACTTTCGATGACCAGGCGATGCAAACGAGGGCACTGCAGCTGATGAAAGAAGGAAAAAAATGGCACAAGAAGATGTTGAAAAAGAAATAAATTCCATCTTCAAAATCTCTTCCTTTATCCTAAAAAAATGATGTGCCAAATAAATCCTCTGAGCAAGCGAATAAACAAGAGCTCTGAGTCATCGTCATTGTCAGGGACGGTTGGCATGTACACATAAAACGAGAACATGCCTCAGGGGGAAAACAACTTGGCCCTTTTCTATTCCTTAGAATGCAGAGTTTATAAGACTATAAAAGTCTTAAAGGCAGCCTACAAAAAAAATATCTCGCAATAAAGTGCTTATTATATGCATGCATTTTCAGTTGCGCTACATTTATTCATGCCACACAGGCAGGAGATATTTGTTTCAGCAGTACAATATATTCAAATCACTGCAGTAAAGTGTACATTGATGAACAAATGCATACTAGACAAAAGACTGGGTGCATTCATTCTCTTCTCTTAACAGAAAATGGCTGGGCGACTGGCACAGTGCCACAGTTGTGCTCATCAGTGGATGATATCACATGTAATTATCCTCACACACACCCACCTAAGCTTCTCAATATCATCAACACACACAGAGTACAAATAATCATGAGAATGAAGGGTTTTGTAGGATGCTACATTTAGAGCACAATCCAAATTACATTATAAATGTGTGTGTGTGTGTGGATAACTGGGGATATGGGTTGTTTTTATATGTCATTTATGGCTCAATGGGAGAGATGAGTATTAGGGAGAGTATAAATTTCCCTAAAAGTAAAATGTATATTAAAATGTTTTTAATAATAATAACACTTATATGCCATTTTTAAAGGTCCCATGAAATTAAAATAACATTTTTTAGATGTTAGTATTAGTATTGCTTGTTTTTAGAATATCTATACGCTAGTACGCACCAAAACAGACACAAAATTCACGTTTAGAAGATATAAAACTTATATAAACATGTAAAGCTTGTAGTTTGTCGCTTACGCCTAAATGGACCAAACGATTTTATTCACGTCACTTCATACCTGCAGGTTCTGATCAAATAGTGACCAATCAAAAGCTTAGTATCTGATATTCACTCTCACTGGCAGAGCTGTGATAAAACAAAATGGTATTGGCTGTTTTTAAAAAGGGGAGTGGCAACCCTATGTCCCACCCTCTCCTCAAATTTTGGTTGAGATTACATCGAGATTAACATTGAATTTAAATGCGCATTTCAAAGCACTTCACAGGACCTTTAAGGAAAGTTTGATGTGGTTTATTATGTGGTGTACACATCAGATATTACAGTTTTTCTCATTTGCTAAGGCATCTGCATCCCAAAAGGCACACTATACATCATGCAATTATGCACTATGTACTTATGCACTTACACACTCAACAGCATAGTATATGTATGTAGTGTCGTCCTAAATGGAACGATAATGTATTTTTTAATAAGCGGAAGTTCAAACCGTTTCCCAAATGGTGTTTGACGGTTACCAAATTAGTGAAATAAATGACTAAAGTACCAAATAATACCTGTCATGAGTATAACCGCATTCACCATCGGGAGGCGCTATAATCACTCTCGTAGGAGAATTTTGCTTTCACAATCCAAAATAAAGTTATCCAACATGAGTGGCCGAAAGCTCCGCCCCTTCCGCTATGAGTGCATCATCCGGGTAATAAAGTGCACTTATTATTTTTAGAGTTTTCAGTGTGAACGCACTACTTACACAATTTATACTACAAAATAGCGTAGAAAAGTGCGTAAGTATGCGATTTGGGACACACCTATTTTTTCAAAACAGTCTTAACATTCTCTAAACTGTAACTGCAAATCTCAAAACTGTTTGCTGGAACTTCAGAACTTTATTGCAAGTCTGCAGAATGTAGTTACCAAAAACATTTAATTTATGCTTCAAAACTTAGTTATTATGTTGGTAACTTTGCCAAGGCTACCAAAACAAAGTTTATTTGGCTTTGTCTCACTGGTCAAAATGAATAGTTGTTTTTCACCACGATCATGGAAATTAAAGTATTTAAATAATCTTTGTTGAGAAGAATCAATAGTACATCGAAAAAACATGTATTTTTGTATTAATACAGTACATTTGTTTTTGTATGAATGCATTACATGTAAAGTGCCCAATTACTGTATTGTAAATTTTACAACAAATACACAAAAATACTACAAAATAAACATCCATGAAAAAAAGATCTTGGTAGACATCCAGTGATGATATCCAACTAAGAAACGTCTCATCAGTTTTGATTAACAAGCCATGTCCGAATATTTTTTTGTCAAAACTACAGACTGTACAAAGCATTTGCAATTTGCTCAAATCAACAAGAAATTCCTCTCTGATGTGAACAAGAAGCGAATTGTTCAGAGATCTGAACTTATTGTTTTGAAAAAGATTTTTTTTTTCAAAACGATTCAAGAATTGATCAAAAGAAATTGATAAAAACTGTAATCAGATTTTCCATACACCTAAAATTTTTAAAAGCTTGGGGTAAGTAAAATATATTTTTACCCTTTTTTAGAGAAACCTGCAAAACATTCGACCAAAAACACATTAGAAATTTGAAAATGTTTTATATATATATGGTCACACTTTACAATAAGGTTCATTAGTTAATGTTAGTTAATGCATTTACTAACATGAACAAACAATGAACAATACATTTACTACAGCATTTGTTCATGTTAGTTAACGTTAGTTCATGAAAATACATTTGTTCATTGTTAGTTCATGTTAATTCACGGTGCATTAATTAATATTGACAAGCATGAACTTGGATGTTAATAATGCATTAGTAAATGTTGCATTATGATTAATAAATGCTGTACAAGTGTTGTTCATGATTAGTTCATGTTAGTAAATGCATTTACTATTGAACCTTATTTTAAAGTGTTACCATATATATTTTATATTATATATTTTATGATAGTCCTTTATTTTGAGATATTTCAAAATGCTAATTATTTCAGAAACAGCAAAGCAAAATGTCAAGTGTCACATGATCCTTTAGAAATCATTAATAAAGTCATTTGGTGGTCAAAAATATTATTATCAATGCAGCTTTATATTCAAGTGCATTTTTTTCTATTTTATGAATAGAAAGATGAAATAAGAGCACTTGATTTGAAGTGGAAGTGTTTGGAAAAAAAAGTGCTGTTACCAACATTTCTGACCAGTTTAACTTTTTACTGCCAAATAAAAGTATGATTTCTTTCATATTGTTTTCAATAAATAATAAATGCAATTAAAAAAAATCTGTGTCACATCATTGACCTAAAAACAGAACAACACACCATAACTACACTTTTCTACACATTAAGTCAGACTTAAAAAACACACACACACTGGTCTAGACTGGAATTTAAAAACTCTGGATATGCACCGTTTACAAACAGTTTAACCAGCTGCTTCAGGCATTTTAATATGTCGACAAATGATAATGGAAGCAATCAAGCAACCGACTTTAAATGAAAACGAAGACATACATCAACAACAGGACATTTTTGGCTACACTGTCAATTCAAGCTCTCTGTACTTCTGTCATTTTGTTCAGTGGCGTTGCACCCTGAGGCAAAGACTTTTGGACAAACGGCCAAACAGAAAACCATTGCCCTAAAAGGAAACAAGTGGTACATGGTTCTACTGTCCCAGACAAGTCACGCTATCTCCAGACCCTGCCTAAGATTGGGGAATCCCCTGAAGCTTGTTCTGTGTGCCAAAGATGATGATGTGTACAAATGTGAACGATTTTGATGCAAACAGCTGACAAATTAAAATAAATTAAAAGTGTGATGATGATAATTATTGGGACATGGTGATTTGGGTGCTGATTACCATTGCAGGCTGACAGAAGAAAACTAGTATGTAGGAGGAGTAACTGTCTGCACCAGAAGCCAAGCGCCACCTCTACACCACCAAACAACAAGAAAAAACAAGCATTTTATGCCAAAAAATGAATAAAAATAAAAAGATTTTGGCTAAGTTAATGCAATTTAAAGTAAATGCATGGCCTGTGTGAGCAAACTTAATATAATGGTTACTAAAATAGTCTATGATATATTTTTACCAGAAAAGCTAAAATATGAACATGAAAATATGATTTTTTTAAAAAAGATATTAACTAATACAGCATGGCAAATGATAAATTAGTTTGCCAAACTTTATTGCTCTTTCAGTTACTTACATATTGGCTAATGAATCAGATCTGGCACATTCACAGAAAATAGCTTAATTGTATTAAAAAGTGTTAACATTTTAGCATTCCTGAATATGTATCATATTATTATCATTGTGTTGTGGTAATATTAACACACTGTTTTATTGAGTTTTATAATGTCTTACAAATAACTGGTCTATAAAACAATGTGTTAATATTATTTACCACATTGGAATAATAATAATATTCATTCATTCATTCATTTTTTTTTTGGGCTTAGTCCCTTTAATAATCAGGGGTATTCAAAGCGGAATGAACCACCAACTTATCCAGCATATGTTTTACGCAGCGGATGCCCTTCCAGCCACAACCCATCACTAGGAAAAATAATAATATTCATACATTAATTTTCTTTTCGGCTTAGTGTCTTTACTAATCAGGGGTCGCCACAGCAGAATGAACCACAAACTTATCCAGCATATCCATATCCCATACACACTATGGACAATATAGCTTACTCAATTCACCTTTAACACACCAATACTTTGGACTACCGAAGCACCAGGAGAAAACCCACACGAGCACGGGGAGAACATGAAATGCCAACTGACCCAGCCGAGGCTCAAACCAGCGACTTTCTTGCTGTGAGGCGATCGTACCGTGCTACTCACTGCGCCACCGTGACGCCCATAAATAATAATATAACAAATATAAAAACAATTTGCTAAAATTAGCATCACACGCTGTTTTGAAGAGCTAAAAATAGCCTACGACCGGAAGTCTCGAACATTTAAATTTCAAACGGTCGTTAAAAATGCCACTCTGAGATAAACTCACTGAGTCTAACGTAATGTTTCGTGTGTTATATCAAACGGGAGTCACTCTTAAAGGTAATATGTGACCTAAGGTATAGTATTACCAGTAAACCCCAGATTCACACATTCATAAACTATAAACATAAACGGTTATAAACAGCAAAGAACTATGCGGCAAACTGCTATGACGATCGATCAGATACGAGATGATCGTCAGGAAAATATTAGCATTACTCTGTCAAGCAGAATCTTCCAGATGTTATTCAGCACGTGCTCTCTTGGTCAAAATGTATCTACTTTATAAGTTTTACCTTATGTCTTCAGTGGAGATAGCCACTTTAAAATCTGAGTTCGTCAAGACATACCTCTGTTTCTGTTCTTTTCCAGCGCCTCCAATGAGCTCAGCTCTTTTTTTTTTTATAAACTTTTATTTAGAAAAGAAGAAATGTACAATATAAATCAGGAAGTCATCTGTAAGAGACTGGAATACAAGTACAAATTTAAAGAACAACAGGTAACAAAATAATAATAATAATAATAATAATAATAAATAAATAAAAAAGGGAAGTACAAAATTAAATAAACACAAAAAGCATCTAGCGACTAACTTACTGGAAGCATGATATTTTTATAAGTTTCTTTTAACTTGCAGAATTTTTGGTTGTTAGATAAACGTAGTATAGCTTTAAGCAAGGAATCAATTTCAATTAAAAAATGAGCAAATGTGGGAGAGAAATTTTTGTTTGTGGATAAAGAATTTCGCATATAATATAAAAAAAATTATATATTCTTCATTTTTATTTTTTGGACTGGAATAATAACAAATAATATTGTAATGAAGTTACGGGAAGAAGGAGGCGGAGAACCGACGAACTTTAAATAAATATATATTAATAAAAGGGGACGGCAGCTCCTCACGGAGACTGCCGTCTAAATCAAAACAAAAGGACGGCAGCTCCTCACGGAGACTGCCGTCAAACTGAAAGCAAAAGTAAAACATGTCCGGGCCCGGTCCTCTCTCTCTGTCCTCTGCCATCGTTCCTCCTCTTATAGTCCAGAGCTCCTTCCGTGGGATTGAAGGCAGGTGCGCGCCACAGGTGCATCTCATCTGTGGCGGGCCTCGTTTCGCTCCCACGGCTCTCGGCCACGCCCCCTCGCCACAAATATCTTTCAATTTAAAGATTTGTTCTGTTGATTGTGATTTATTTAAATAATTATATAAATCTGACCAAAACTTTTGTGAGATTTTGCATGTAAAAAACATGTGAGTTAAAGTTTTCCTCACTTTCCTGACAAAAAGAACAAGTATCAGCAATATCAAAACATTTTGACACAAATGTATTGACTGGGTATAATTTATGTAGAATTTTTAAATTAATTTCTTTTGCTTTGTTTCCAATGAGCTCAGCTGCAAGTGAGCTGCAAGTCAGCGGCAGTGACGTCACGAAAACAAACGGTTAATGCAGGTGAAGTTACTTCAAATTTTAAGTAGCCTACGCTTTCTTACTTTCACAATATATAATGACATTATAATTCATTTTAAAATCTCTTATATATTTTTGTATTGTTATATTTATTTTATAAAATACTTTTTTATAGTTGTTGTTTTCATTCATTCATTCATTTTCTTTTCGGCTTAGTCCCTTTATTAATCCGGGGTCGCCACAGCGGAATGAACCGCCAACTTATCTAGCATTTGTTTTATGCAGCAAATGCCCTTCCAGCCGTAACCCATCTCTGGGAAACATTCATGCACACACATTATTCACACTCATACACTACGGACAATTTGGCCTACCCAGTTTACCTGTACCGCATGTCTTTGGACTGTGGTGGAAACTGGAGCACCCGGAGTAAACCCATGCGAACGCAATATTGTTCACTTGATTTTATGTATTGCATTTATATGTAGGCCTACAAATAAAATAATAATAACAAGGCTGATATTTTTTGCTAGTTTAACTGATGGCAACTGCATACACTTAAAAACACACCTTTAAAAATAACGTTTCCTGAAGTTTTGTTGAGTTTGTTTTTTTATGTTTTCAAAAGATAATTAGATTTTACAGTGATTTACAGAAGACAGCTAAAATTTCATTTTAACAATAGTAACTTAATAAAATATAGTAAAATAATAATATATAAGTCCCTGTTTTAGGATTACAGTCCAGCCACTGGACAACACTTTGTTTATAATGCCACTGTGCCTCAAACATCTACAGTAGGTTTGACCCACTTGTCAGTAAGATCTTGAGCTTTTAATAATTTATAATTCAATATGGTGAAATTAAATCATATAATTACTTATATGTTGTTTTAATTATAAATAAATAATTTCAAGCAATATTCATTCATACCTTTATTTTCTTTTCGGCTTAGCCCCCATAGTAATCTGGGGTTGCCACAGCGGAATGAACCGCCAATTTATCCAGCATATATTTTACGCAGCGGATGCCCTTCCAGCTGCAACTCATCACTTGGAAACATCAATACACACTCATTCACACACATACACTACGGACAATCTAGCTTATTCACCTATAGCGCATGTCTTTGGACTTGTGGGGGAAACCGGAGCACAATATGATGGCATAATATTTTCACAAAACTTATTTGAAACATTTAAATCAGAATCAAAAAGAGCTTTATTGCCAAGTATGTTCACAATTTTTTTTTTCGTGACAGACGCTTCTACAGTGCAACATAATGACAGAGACAGGACAAAAAACAAATAATAAATATATTTTAAAAATAGAAGTAAATAGCGAATGCAAATATACAAATTGACAAGTGTATCTAGGCATGGGACGATAAGGTATACTGCAGTTTGGAAAGTCAAGGTTTTAAAACCGGCAACATTTTCTGCTATACCGTTTCTACAGTAAGGTTTATTACTATAAGGCTTATTACAGTATATGTAAGGTTAAGGTTTATACAGTAGATCTCCTAAGATGCTGTTTAAAAATTGTAAAGAAATCTGTGTTTTTGAACCTAATGAAGACAGCAGAAGTCAATGATTCGTTTGAATTATTTAGTCTGACATGGTTACTGTTCCAAAATATTTTCAAAGTTTCCCAAAATAAAATATATTGTGGTAAAAGGGGAAAAAGTTTTTGTTTTTTGTCCAGACATTTAAAAAGAATATTTTTAGAGCAGTAATCACAATAACGTAAAACTGTGAAATTGACTGTGATACTTTTATCCAAGGTTATCATACCATCAGAATCTTATGTACAGGTATAATCAACCTTATATATGCAGCTGTTATGTTCAAATTTGTTTTTAAATAAATAAGTGTATATGTATATACATTTATTAGACATTTTACTAGCATTTAATATGCTTTCAATATCTATAACATATATTTTGCAAATGCAGTTTAATTTTGAAACTAGTGCAGCAGGTATGCTCCAGATTGCAAGTACCCTACACTTTTACAATATATACAGTTGAAGTTAAAATTATTAGCCTCCCTGAATTATTAGCCCCCCTGTTAATTTTTTTCCCCATTTTCTGTTTAATGTAGAGCAGATTATTTTTAGACACATTTTTAAACATAATAGTTTTAATAACTCATTTCTAATAACTGATTTAGTTTATGTTTGCCATGATGACATTAAATATTTTACTAGATATTATTCAAGATACTTCTATACAGCTTAAAGTGACATTTAAAGGCTTAACTAGGTTAATTAGGTTAACTAGGCAGGTTAGGGTAATTAGGCAAGTTATTGTTTAAGGATGGTTTGTTCTGTAGACTATTGAAAAAATATATAGCTAAAAGGGGCTAATAATTTTGACCTTAAAATGGTTTTTAAAGTTTTTTTAAAACTGCTCTTATTTTAGCCAAAATAAAACAAATAAGACTTTCTCCAGAAGAAAAAATATAATCAGGCATACTGTAAAAAATTCCTTGCCCTGTTAAACATCATTTGAGAAATAATTAAAAAAGAAAAAATTAAAAGCGGGCTAATAAATCTGACTTCAACTGTGTGTGTGTGAGTGTGTGTGTGTGTGTGTGTGTGTGTGTGTGTGTGTGTATATATATATATATACAGTATGAAGAGTTTAGATGCTAAAACCTGTAGGTGCCGTCTGTGTTTATGTTGAGTTGTTTCACTTTAAACTTCACTTTTTGGAGTTAAGACACTTTAAAGACCAGAGTCCTGTGCCGCAAAAGTGAAATTACTGAAACTACACAGAGGAGCCTGATAAAAAAAAGCTAATTTTAGAAGAAAAGTTTAGGCAGCATTTAAAGTTTTTTGCATCTAAACTCTTAATATGTATTTGCATTTATATTTATTTAGTCACATTTTATATAGTTGTTGTATTAATGTTTGTAGTTAGATTTTATATATTGCATTTATAGGCCCACAAATAAAATAATAATAAAAAAATAACAATAATAATATCTATATTTTTTGCTAATTTAATTGAAGGCAACTGCATACATTTAAAAACACACTTTTATTTACTTTGATGCCTTTGCTGAGCGTATTTTATATTCAGCCGAATCTCTTTTGTAATTTCACGAACATCACTATTGTACCCAGTACTGTATTTAGCATCAACCTCATTTGTTTGTCAGCACTCCTTGTGGCATTACTGTAATAGCCTTGTTAGGAATCATTCACATTTAGCCTATTTTTTTAAAAACCTTTCTTAGACATGTCAAAATTTGATGTATTACATTTCCAGCAAAGATCTTCCCATATAGCTCTGTTACAAGAAAAAAAAACTTGAATTCTATTCCTCACAAAGAGCTTGATGTGTGTTCTGAAGAAGGCGGGTATAAAAACCATAAATTGGACCCTTGGCATCACTATTCTTTGAAAAGTCCTAATGACAAATCACTACTTTCCCTTTCACCCCCTAGTATTTCATCTGCAGACTACCCATGGTGCTCTGGTCTCCTTAAAAGCTTGTCACTGGCCGAGCTATTCGAGCCGTTGGCTATAGTCAAGAAAATTTCTCTTCCTAACTTACAGACATACAAGAGAGGCTTGATACTCTCTTTACAAAAAAAAAGGCAAGAGCTAAGAAATTGAGATGATTTTGCTAATGGCTCAATATGCAATATGTTAATGATGCACTTCCTAGCATGTATGATCCTTGTGCAAAGTACTTGAGCATAAATGGGGTTGGGGCAAAAACTCAACCAGCTATCATGTAAACAAATTTGATTCTCTCCTATTTTATATTAATCAGGGGATCTTAAACTGTGGGGTGTGTTAAAATATCCCCAATTATCATGGATCTGAAAAACAAACAATTTCTAATAGTAATAATACTGACTTTTATGCTCAGCGCGGTTCATGACGCGTTCAAATCAGCCATTAGCCGCTAACTGCTCTCTGCGCTAGCATGTGAATGTTTTTGTGAACTTCAAATGAAACGCTATTTGCAATTTGGTGCATGCTATCTTGGAAATGAGCTGTCTCAATCGATACGTCATCAGTAATTTTATTTTCTTGAGAGTTGCGAAAACATTCACGCCTCCTCCACTTTACGGCGACTTCTCTTTGAGCGGGTCAAGGGGACAAAGACTCATTGGAGGTAATGCAGAATGTTTACAAGAAATGCTAATAATTACATCGCTAAACAACTTGGCAAGCTGTAAAAACACGCTACTCGGGTCCTCAAGGGAGACAAATGAGGATTATACCCGCTGTGTTATCTTACCAGCTCTCGACCAATGCTAACCCCACAGACGCACACCCAGGTGACCAGTGCACACACAGCCTTGTGAGTCTAACTACTTAATAAGTGGCTGTTAGAGGTTTTCCTGGATAAAGTCCAGAGCTAAAGGGGCCTTGCTGGAAAACAAGGACAGCTTCATTTATCAATCAGTCCAATCAGGGCTATTTCCGGGACTATATCGTCACATGGTGAGCATTACTTGATTCCATATTGTGCAATCTGAAATCAAGGCAAGTGAATGAAACACTGGTTAAATCAGTATAACATTGAATCGTAATTATGATTGGTGACACAGCAGAACATTTGAATATCCATGATAAACAATAAGAGACCACTTGGTAATTTGTACAATGTAAAAACCAATTAGTTACTTTACTTTGCCTTAATAAAACCTATTGCCTTAAAAGCATCAAGTTGACTTTACTTAAAAAAATGAGTAAACTTGGAAATGTTAAGGTGACTTTTTATGTTGAATATTTATAACAAAATGCATTTATTTTACATTTATTTAATTTTAAGGCAACAGGTTTACTCTTTTTTTTTTTAAAGGTAAAGTCTAATTGGTGTAATTAGTTGTAAAATCTACTAATTGCTTTTTACAGAGTAATCTCAATCCCAATCACATTTCATTCATTTTCCTTCAGCTGAATCCCTTATTTATAAGGGGTCCCCCCAATGGAATGAACCGTCAACTATTCTAGCATATGGCTGATGCAGCGGATGCCCTTTCTGTCACAACTCAGTACTGGGAAACACCCATACACTACAGCCAATTTAGTTTAGCCAATTCACTTATCTCACATGTTTTTGGACTGTGGGGGAAATTGGAGGAAACCCACGCGAACATGGGGAGAACATGTAAACTCCACACAGAAATGCCAACTGGTCCAGGTGGGACTTGAACCTCTTGCTGTGAGGCGACAGGCTGATTTATACTTCTGCGTCAAGTGCACGCGTATCCTACAGCGCAGCCTACGCGTGGACGCTTAAGCCTGGTGTACAATGCACAAGGCATGCACCGTGGGTCACGCCGGTCACTCGTCTCAGAATTATAAACCAGGCTTTAAGAAGGTGGAATAATCCTAATTTGACCAATCATCATTTTCAATTGTCAAAAAAAGACTGAAATGACAATATTTTATTAGAAATTTGTAATAAATAACACAAATATTCTGTCAACATTATAGCCTGTCTTCTGCTTTTGTTTTTTGTTTTGACAATAATAGTTGAATTTGTGCAGATAAACTACTGTACCCATGATGTATTACAGAAAAATTCACCAATCGTAGCGAGTAAAATACTTATATATTTTTAGTTTATTATATATGCGGCAGCACGGTGGCTCAGTGGTTAGCACTATTGTCTCACAGCAAGAAGGTCACTGGTTTCGATTCCCGGAAGGGCCAGTTGGCATTTCTGTGTGGAGTTTCTATGTTCTCCCAGTGTTGGCGTGGATTTCCTCCGGGTGCTCCGGTTTCCCCCACAGTCCAAAAACATGCGCTATACTGTAAGTGAATTGGATTAACTAAATTGGCCGTATGAGTGTGTGTGTGAATGCAAGAGTGTATGGTTGTTTCCCAGTACTGGGTTGTGGATGAAAGGGCAGCCGCTGTGTAAAACATATGCCGGAATAGTTGGTGGTTCATTCTGCTGTGAAAATGAATGAATGTATGATATTTACATGCATATAAATAAATAATACATATGCATATTTTCCAGTAAACTCAAAATATATGTTTCCATATTACCATATACCATATATTTCTCCACCATTTGTTTATTTGATTGTTATTCCCAATGATTCATGGGCTAGTAGTTCTTTACCCTTTAAAGTCTTGTTCCATTGTTTTCATTTGTCTAATTTTGCATGCTTGTGATTCTCCTCACAGCTGATTGACTTGGTCCAAGTCTTATAAAGCTTTAACAAAACTCTTCTTCAAAACCTCTAAGCAAGGGAAAAACATAAATGGCACATCTGGAAACAGCACTCAGAAAGTAGACATCCACTAATGCACTCTATTGATCATAGTCATGCAGTTGTACTTCTTTGATCAAACCCAAAACACACTCTCCCTCTCCGTTTATATGTTTTACAATATCCCTCTGTATGCTTTTGAGGTCATTATATCCTGAAGAATGTTGCTTCGTTTCCAATCCTCTTTATAGATGACAGATGAGAAGCGGGCAGGTATTAGAGTGGAACACTTTATCACTTACTCTGTAAGCCCCTTGATGAGCGACATTCACTTGAGAATGTCATTCCAGACAGAGGGAGACCTTTCAGTAAAAGCCACCAATCACAATGAACTACTGTAATGTGAGGTCAGTCAAATATGTCTACAACACTTGACCATAGTCTTGCCAAAATTCTGTTTAAGACTTAATTTATTAATATAATAATGCTTAATTTACACTTGCAGGGCCAAGGTTTAATGTTTATTGTCATTTCAGATGGAATGTGCAATTAAATTATTATTTTTTTTTTATAGAGGGCCTGATGAAATGGTGGTTTGACTTGTTCACACTATATTCAATTTTGAAAGTTTGATTTTGTCATGAATCATTTTGTTACGAGCATCTCATATAAATAATGAGAAAAATGTGGGTTGTTTATGTATAGCCATGACTGATGTAGTCTAAATAACTGACTGTTTACATTGGAAAACATGCTCTTTATTCTGAGATTAATTGGAGGTAAAGGAGTTCTTTGTTTCTGAGTGTGTTGTTGTTGGACGGATGTTCATTTCCTAGCAAATCTTGGAAAAAGCTTTGTCAGAATGATGAAAACAGGTCCATAGCGATTTGTTATCTGAACTGTAGATATCAATATGTATCAACAACATATACATCTTTTTCACTGTTAAGTTTAAGGGTGGGTGGCACGGTGGCTCAAATGGTTAGCATTGTCGCTTCAGAACAAGAAGATCACTGGTTTATGTCCCAGTTGGAGTTTGCATGTTCTCCTCATGTTGGCGTGGGTTTTCTCTGGGTGCTCCGGTTTCGCCCACAGTCCAAAGACGTGCTATAGGTGAATTGGGTAAACAAAACTGGCCATAGTGTGTGAATGTGAGAGTGTATGGGTGTTTTCCAGTACTGGGTTGCGGCTTGAAGGGCATCCGCTGTGTAAAACATGAAAAGTTGGTGGTTTATTCTGCTGTGGTGACCTCTGATAAATAAGAGACTAAGCTAAAGGAAAATGAATGAAAGTTTAAGGGTTGTACAATTTATTTTATGATGTAAATTTACCATACATTGAAGGCAACTTGCTGCACAGCTTTTTTTTTGTCAACTCAAAAAGGTCTGCAGCAAGTTTCCTTACAGTTTTAAGTTGAGTCAACTTTTTTTACAGTGTGGTTTAATTGTATTGTTTTCATCCAAAAAAAGATTATTATACACTTTAAATCTAAATATGGGTCAAATATGGACAAACCCAACATTGGGTTCTTTTTTCAATGAAATTTAAAGTACACTTAGCAGTTGGGTTTGTTAAGATTCGACCCAATGGTTTATACAACCCAGCATTTTTAGAGTGTATGTTTTACAATGATTTACTAGCTTAAATAAACTTAAATAAACAAACATATTAACAAGAATTATTTGATAACATATTAAAAAATTGTATTTTAGGATCACAGTGCAGCACCCAAAAATGATTAATTGTCATTTAAAATATTTCCACTATCCTTTAAACTATCCTGTTTATTTATACAAGAATACAATATATACAAGAATTATATATTAATATATATATTTATTATTAGAATAAATTATTTTAAAATATATATATATATATTTTATTTATTTTTTTATAATAGTATTTAAGCTGATGGCTTATTAATTTATTTATTTTAACAAGTACAAGTCAACTTTTTTTTTACAGTGTGGTTTAATTTTATTGTATTTGTTTCCTCCAAAAAAAAAAAGACTAATGAAATTTAAATAACACTGAACAGTTGGGTTTGTTCAGATTTGACCCAATGTTTTTTACATGTTTTAGAGTGTACGTTTTTACTAGCTTAAATAAACTTGTAAGACATATTTACAAGAATCATTTGATAAAAGACTGTATTTACGTATCATATAGCAGCCCCCCCTGCCCCCCCCCACTAAGATGTTTTAGTAGGTAATATATATATTTTTTAATACAATAACAATTTAAGATGATGACTTATTTATTTATATATTTTAACAAAAACAGGTCAGAATAAGAGTTGTCCCAGCAGGCACAAGATGTCAATAAGATGTCAGATTGACGTTGTACCTCAATGTCATGCGACGTTGCATTTTGGGTGGAAATGAAAATCGGGTTGACGTCAAAATCAAACATTTGACAGACGCTACATTTTGGTCACTTTCTAACAACAACAACAACAACAACAACCTAAAAACACCCAAATATCAACGTCTAATGATGTTACAACCTTGTGTTGGCGTTACCACTATGACGTCTATTAGATGTTGAATTTTGGTTGCCATACCTGACGAATAATTGTCAGTATTTGTCACAATATGATGTTGGATTAAGATGTTGGCTCGACGTTGGATTTTGGTCACTTTCCAACGCAACCTAAAAACAACCAAATATCAACGTCTAATGATGTTACAGCGTGACCTTGTGTGGACGTTACCACTATGGCATCTATCAGATGTTGAATTTTGGTTGGCATACCTGACGAATAAATGTCAGTCTTTGATGTCAATATGACGTTGGCTTAAGCTGTTGGCTAGGCGTTGGCTTTTGGTCATTTATCAACGCAACCTAAAAACAACCAAATATCAACGTCATTGACATTGTTTTTGGACATCAAAATGACGTACATTGAATTTTGGTCACCCAATATCACAACCTGAATCTAACCTAATATTAACATCTTATAACGTTATGTGCCTGCTGGGGTGTTTTATTTACACATAAACATATGTTTCGCAGGATAATGATTGAACAATATTTTGCCTATATAGTTTGACGTTTTATTTTCTCATGGTTTTTGATTAGTACACGCTAAGCTTGCATTTTCTATGAATATGAAATTACTTTTGTGAGTTTAATTTGATGCAAACACATCTCATCCTTGACCCTTAAATTAAACCATGCACAAAACTGAATAAAACTTTTTAAGTAATAAGTAATACATATAATAGAACATTATCTGGTGGTTCACCATTGAAACAACTTGTCTGTTCTTGCAACTTGAGAAAGACCTCCCGTATTTCATTTCTCTCTTGCTGATAGCATTTATCAGCAAAATCCTGATAAATACAAAATATGCAACTTAAGCCTGAGCATAACTAAGCCGCAAAGGTGGACAGGATTACCGGCTCGGCTGAGACAGACATCAGATTGTATTGCCATAAAGGGTCATTAGGCTGTTGGCAAACTGTACCTCAAGCTCCAGCTGACAGGCCTTTTCAAGAAAGACAGATGAAAAATATGAGCGTAAAATTCCTATTGACAGACAGTTGAATTAGATAGGTGGAAAGACGGGTTGGAGAAAGCTGACCTTTTTATATTTTTTAAATATTTATAGTATATGTATAATACCAAATTTACATATAAATTCTAAAGTGTTATCACCATTGACCTATAAATTTTTGTTATTAGGTCAAAGACAGGTAGTAGCGTTTTGGTGTCTATGTTAAAGCACGTGTTTTAAAGGCATATAACAGTGTATTAAAATGATAAATATGAAAATTATGTTTAAAAATCTTATTAAACGTGAGTATAAATGCAAGCCTGCTATTTTAATTTTTCTAATTTATTCATTAATATGCCTACAGCGTAGCTATTTATCAGGGGTCACCACAGCAGAATGAACCACCAACTATTCAACTATTTTATGTGAGGGGACGATAAGCAGGTAGATAGATAGATA
>CAIGQZ010004625.1:1186830-1224732 GCA_903798205.1 Danio tinwini
AAACCAGCTAAAACCAGCTTCACCTGCCTGGTTTAAGATGGCCATAGCTGGTTTTGGCTGGTCAAGCTGGTTTTAGCTGGTCAACTCCCAGCTTGACCAGCTAAGACCAGGCTGGAAATTATTGGAAACCAGCCTGGAAATGGTCAAAACACCTCTAAAACCAGGCTGGTTGACCAGCTAAAACCAGCCAACCATCTTAGGCTGGTTTAAGCTGGATTTTTCAGCAGGGGCGCATCCACAAAATGGCAGAGAATATCGACGAGCATAGCTTTTTTTGTGATACAGAATAGCACCACGTATTGGAAAATCTGCATATTATAAGTGTTTTAAGTATTTATGATGGGGTTTAATGAAAACTAAACCAACATTTAATGTATTATTTAACAAAATACTTACCGTTTGTTGATAGCATTATGATTGGAACTCTTGTCAGATGACCATCTGAATGATAGTTGACCACAAAAAACAGGCAGGCTATTACCAAATGCAATAAATTAAATAAACTAAAGAACACGTGTTTTAGGTCAATTATTGTCACATATTTAAATTACTCACAATTTGTTAGAGATGGCGCTAATCCAGTTTCGTGAACTTCTCTCTGGTGGAAAAAAAGCATAAACCAGCCTAAGCTGGACCAGCTAAAACCCCTTTTTTCAGCAGGGCTAACGGTCAGTCAAATTAAGTATATTTATTGCAAATTACGTTTGTTTTTCTTCCTACCCCAGTACACTTGGAACTGGCTTGTGTTGATAATTTTTTTAAAGCTAAAGTGTGTGGATCCACAGTCATGAGGCAAACTGAAAAACTAGTGCCATTCGAATCGCACTTTTTAGTTTGCCTCATGACTGTGAAGAATGCGTGATTAAACAGGTAGTGTACCCAAAATTCAAGTTTTGGCATTTTTTTACTCACCCGATTGCCTTCTTTCTTGTTTGTATCACAAAATTACATTTTAAAATTTTAGGCTTACTTGAAGCAGGTGTGCACAACATGGGAATAGCGACTAGCATAGCTTTTTTGTGACACATAATGGCTCCATACGACACGTATAGGCCCATTAAGTGTTTTAAGTCTATATGATGGGGTTTGGTGAAAAACAAACGGACATTTAATGTAATAATTAACTAAATACTACCGTTTGTTGATAGCCTTATATGTTCAGATTGGAACTGGTTGTCAGATGACTGATAGAATGACAGTTGACTGCAACAAAACAACAGGCAGGCTATTTATCACAATAAACTAAGTGAAGTTTATGTATAAACAAATTTCGAGAGGATCACGTGCTTATGATTGTTCTCAGCTGTCCTGCATTAACCCATGATCGATTATCCAATCAGACGACTCCTAACTTACTATAAATAACCAGTGTTTTCTTATCTCAATATCTTCGTCTTAAAGAACCCCCCCCCCCCAACCCACCTCTACTTTCCCTCCTTTGTAGATGGGCGACACGGTGGCCCAGTGATTAGCACTGTTGCCTCACAGCAAGAATGCTGCTGGTTTAAGTCCCTAATAAATCAGTCGGCATTTCTGTGTGGAGTTTTGCTTGTTCTCCCCGTGCTCGTGTAGGTTTTCCCCGGGTTCCTCGATTTTCTCCCACAGTCCAAATAACACGCACCCTAAGTAAATTGAACACTCAAAATTAATACCATAGCCAAGCTCTAAGCAAGCACTCCTCTCCTCAGTCATTAATTTCCACCATTCAGCTAGAATAAGCCGGGGAAGTTTATCGAGATCTACCTGAGCTCAAACTCCCCTCTCGCCCTGCAAACGGGAGGGAGCCCAGGGCTCGAGGATCTTACAAGCTCAGGGCTCTCTCCCGGGACAGCATGCCAAACAAGCTTTATTATCAATCATCAGCTAAGTGTGAACTCTTGAAACAGCATGTGTTTTAGGTAAATTATTGTCACAAATTTAAATTTCTCACAATTTGTCAGTGTGAAATGGTGCTAATCCGGTTTTGTAAACTCGCATTCTGCTATAAAAACGGTTACATTAATTTTTATTGTACGTTAAAATTAGGTTTGTTTTTTCCCACAAACTCCTAAACAATTGGAACAGGCTTGTGTTGGGGATTTTCGTTTTATATTTTGGCAAGCTATAAAAACTATTACTGGATTTACTGCTGCTAAATGAAACATTAAGAGCAAAATGATCAAAGTCTTGTTTCAAATTTTTGAGATATTAAGGCCAATGGTTTTTACAGTCTATCATTCCATAATTGAGAGAAATTTCTGATCAGACAGATTTCATTTTTTTAGGATTAAATGTTGTCTGGGTGGCTCAGTGGTTAGCACTGTAGCCTCACAACAGAAAGGTCACTTGTTCAAGCCCTGGCGGGGCTAGGAGGCCTTTCTGTGTGTAGTTTGCATGTTCTCCCCGTGTCGTTCGTGTGGGTTTCTTCCAGTCTAAAGACATGCTGTAAATCAGGGGTAACCAATCTCGTTCCTCGAGGGCCGGTGTCCCTGCAGGGTTTAGCTCCAACTTGCCTCGACACACTTGCCTGGATGTTTCAAGTATACCTAGTAAGACCTTGATTAGCTTGTTCAGGTGTGTTTGATTAGGGTTGGAGCAAAAATCTGCAGGACACCGGCCCTCCAGGAACATGTTTGATGACTTCTGCTGTAAATAAAAAAAGGTGAATTGGATTCGCTTATAGTGTATGAGTGTGTATGAGAATGAGAGAGTGTAGGTGTTTTCCAGCACTGGGGGTTTGCGCCCATGTAATTGACTAAGCCAAAGGAAAGTGAGTGTTGTCTAATCAGGACAACAATGCAGTCCCTCCAGGATTTTAGGTGACATTTTTATATGCTGCCTAAATTTTTTTTATTTTTTTTTAAACTACTTTCATTATTTGCTTCACTTTTTGTGTTTTGTTGGGAATATGAATGGGTTTTTTTTCCATTAGACTGAAAAAAAAACAACAACACTTTGGTCTCTATCTGATTAATAAAAGATTTTATCTGTTTTTATGTAATGGCTCATCTCTTTAGTCCATATAATAACACTTTTTGTCCTCTAATCTTACAGGGTCCCATCAGTTCTGACCGAACACTGAGCAGGATTGTTCGTTTTTGCTTGAAATGGATTGAGTGACATGTAATATGATGCATCCTTGGTGATTTTTGTTTTGTATTTTGCAAAAGCCAGTCTGTAGCCATGAGAACCGCAGTATGCAGTGTCTTTGTCTCACTTCCAAAATGCTCTCTGTTGATGATTATCCATTTATCCCTGAGATAAATCTCTAAAATATCAAGTCAAATCTTTTGACTATATGGAACTTCATCATTGGCTGATATTTCTGTGTATCATTAATATTTTATATAGTGTCACCGTTGCATATTTGATTGTGCTATCATTTGAGCTAAATCTTAAAGGTAAAAGTTTTCTTTTTAAATATATATTAATATATACACTACCAGTCAAAAGTTTGGGGTCAGTAGGATTTGTTAATGTTTTAAAATAAGCTTATCCTGCTCACCAAGGCTGCATTTATTTAATCAAAAATACAGTACAAATTGTGAAATTGTGAAATGTTATTTCACTATAAAGTAATTGTTTAAAATTAGTTTATAATTTAATTTAATTAAATTTATTCCAGTGATTTTAAAAATACATTTTCAGTTTTATTACTTTAGTCTACAGTCACATGATCCTTCAGAAATCCTTCAGAGATCCTTCACTCTAATATTAATTATTATTATTAATATAATTAGGCGACGCAGTGGCGCAGTAGGTAGTGCTGTCGCCTCACAGCAAGAAGGACGCAGGGTCGCAGGTTCGAGCCTTGGCTGGGTCAGTTGGCGTTTCTGTGTAGAGTTTGCATGTTGTCCCTGCGTTCGTGTGGGTTTCCTCCGAGTGCTCCGATTTCCCTCACAGTCTAAAGACATGCAGTACAGGTGAATTGGGTAGGCTAAATTGTCCGTAGTGTATGAGTGTATGTAAACGTTTTCCAGGGATGGGTTGCGGCTGGAAGGGCTTCTGCTGTGTAAAACACATGTTGGATTAGCTGGACTAAGCCGAAAGAAAATTAATGAATGAATTGTTGTTATTAATATAATTACTGTAGTAACAATTTTATTTAAAACTACATTCAATAAGCAGTTTTTTTTACATTTAATAAATGCCACCTTGACAAACAGAATAATTTTCTTAAAAAAACATGAAAGATAATAAAATTAACACCAAACTTTTAACTGGTAGTGTATATATATATTTCTGTGATGGTGTAACCCCACCAGTCCTACGCCACCCAACCCGCTCTGAGCTGGTATCGAACCAGCAACCTTCTGCATGGGAGTCGGTTGGTAAATAAATAAATTAAATAAATAAAAATATAAGTAAATAAATTAAAATATAGTTAAAAATAGGATTTCTTAAATATTTTTTTTTATTTATTTGAAGTCCTATTGACCTCAAACATTTTAGATTTAAAGATTTTAGATTTAAAATAAAGAAAAAACCTATAAATGTAAGGCAAGGCAAGTTTATTTAGCACATTTCATGCACAATGGTAATTCATAGTGCTTTACATAAACAGGAATAAAAGAGACAAGTATAAGAAAATAAAAACAAAGAATAAAAATGATTAAAAACTGATTAAAATGTGTTAAAAAATGTTTTAAAAGAATGTAAAAGAAAGACATAATAGTGCGATCTGTCGGACGCAGCACAGAGCTCATTCAGTAAAGGTACAGCTAAACAGATGTGTTTTCAGTCTTGATTTGAGTGTGCCTAATGTTGGAGCACATCTGATCATTTATGGAAGCTGATTCCAGCAGCGGGGGGTGCAGTAGCTGAAGGCTGATTTACCCTGCTTTTCTAGTTTACATGATTCTAGAGATCTGAGTGATCTATTAGGTTTGCATTCAGTGAGCATATCTATAATGTATTGAGGTCCTAGGCCATTTAGTGATTTATAGACAAGTAATAATACTTTAGAATCTATTCTGAATGTAACTGGGAGCCAGATCAGGTGTGATGTGCTCTGATTTTCTGGTTCTGGTCAGAATCCTGGCCGCAGCGTTCTGGATGAGCTGCAACTGTCTGACTGTCTTTTTGGGAACGCCAGTGTGGAGTCCATTACAGTAATCCACTCTGCTGATGATAAAAGCATGAACAAGTTTCTCTGGAAGTCCTCACTGGAAACAAAGCATCTAATTCTTGCAATGTTTTTGAGATGATAGCTGATTTAGTTACTGCTTTGACATGACTACTGAAACACATATACACAATTTAATAGGCTAATAAAATAGCTATTAGCTAAAATGATCATAACATTTCAAAATAAAAAACAAAACATCTTATATGTGTGTGATTGTAGTCCAACTAATGCAATTCAGCTCGAACATAAAACTCTTAATGACCACTTGATTATATAAATAAAACATTTCTAATATTCGTAACATGCATCAGAATTTTTTTTTAAATGCACTCCCAACTATTTTCCAGATTTCCAGCACTTTGACCTATGTATCTGGATTTGTGGCCAGGTGGTATGTCCTCGGGAGAAGGAAGAGGAAAAGACTTAAAGATTTTCTGGTGTTCTTGTTTTGTTCAAAGACGAACGAGGCTGATAATTTCCCTCCCACAATGCTTGCCGAACAGCCCCTATGATCAGCAGCGATGAGAAAGAGCAGGAGTCCGAGGTCCAAGTGTGCAGCCCAGTGTTTGTGGGCCGCATCTGGATTCATTTAAGCGCAGGGGTTCCCTTCGTCCTCTCAGGTTGCAGGTCTGAGTGTGGGCTCTTGTTTTTGGAAATGGCTAAAGCCTGCTTGTCTGGACCTTCTCAAACTGCCCCGGTGCATCCGCCCGTCCCTCCAGAGGGGCAATTTCAGCCCATCCCAGATGCCCCAAAGCATGTTTAGTGTAGTCTCTCATTTGAACTGAAAGATGTTAAACAGATTCATTCAGAAGCCTCCGTGAAGCTTGCGGAAAGCAGAGTAAGTCAGTTCAGGTGACTAGAGTGCACAGATGAGTGTAAATGGAGTTAAAATATGAACAATATTGACACACTTGGTAAAAATGAACAGAGACGGGTGTGAAAATTTGTCTTTATTGTTTAACATTTGCTTCAAACATTAACAAAGAAACTCATAAAATGCAAATACAATACAGTTTTATTACAAAACAAATATTTGAAGGGGTGACACACTGGTTCAGTGGTTAGCACTGTCACCTCACAGCAAAAAGTTTGCTGGTTTGAATCCTGGCTGGGTCAATTGGCATTTCTGTGTGGAGTTTGCATGTTCTCTCCGTGTTGGCATGGGTGCTCCGGTTTCCCCCACAGTCCAAAGGCCTGTTCTATAGGTGAATTGAATAAACAAAATTGGCCGTATTGTATGTGTGTGATTGAGTGTTTACAGGTTGCTTCCCACTATTAGGTTGCAGCTGAAAGGGCATCCGCTGTGTAAAACATATGCTGGATAAGTTGGCGGTTCGTTCCACTGTGGCGACCCCTAATGAATAAAGGGACGAAGCTGAAGGAAAATAAGTGAATAAATGAAATATTTTAGTTAAATATACACGTGCCACAATTATTGCAACCCTATGAATTCATGTGAGCAACATATCTATTTTTATTATTATTAATATATTCATGTTAGTATATTGTTATTCATATTTTGTAGTACACCTACACAACAAATCCCAACATATGTTTTTATGTTACTTTAACTTAATTCAATAAGTTCAGGTTTCAATTATTTTTGTTTGTAGCTATACAAAGTTTGTTGATCAAAATATGTTTTGTCATTTTGACTGATTTAAGTTGAGATGACTAGAAAAGGGTGACGCGATGGCGATAGTAGGTAGTGCTGTCGCCTCACAGCAAGAAAGCCACTGGTTCAAGCCTCAGCTGGATCAGTTGGCATTTCTGTGTGGAGTTTGCATGTTCTCTCCATGTTTGCCTGGGTTTCCTCCGTGTGCTACGATTTCCCCCACAAATCCAAAGACATGTGGTATAGGTGAATTGGGTAAGCTAAAATTGTCCGTAGTGTATGTGTGTGAATGAGAGTGTATGGGTGTTTCCCAGTAATGGGTTGCAGCTGGAAGGGCATCCGCTGCGTAAAACATATGCTGGATAAGTTGGCAGTTCATTAATAAAGGCACTAAGCTGAAAAGAAAATGATTGAATAACTAGAAAAGTTGATTCAACAAAAAATTTAAGGCAGGTAGAATTTTTTTGATAGTGTCTACACTGTAAAAGCTATTAGTTTGCTTTTTAAAACAGTTTGTAAACCCACTGCTTTTAAAGAGATTAGTTGAATTCACTTAAAAAAGTGAGTAAACACATTGCCTTAAAATTATCAAGTAAATTAATTATGGGCATAATTATAAAAATTAAGTTTAGTCAACTTATTCGTTCCAAGTTGAAATAAATTTACTTACTTTTTAAAGTAGGCTACAGTCAGCTTGTTGCTTTTAAAGCAACAGGTTTACTCACCTTTTTTAAAATAAAGACATTTATCAATTTTTACAGTGTAGGACATACAGAAAATTGTTCATCCATGATAAAAATAATTAATATGAGGTAACACATATAGGCCAAACTCACTCATTCATCACAATTGGTGAGACCAATAACATAGCTGTGCTTCACAAAATGACACAGCTATAAGAAAATAGCAGAAACACTAAAAACGCTCATTTCAATAATTAAACTTGAGTAAACTATGACTGGTATGAATCAGCCTGAAGTGAAAATGTGTCTGTCTGTCATAAGGATGATTTTTATTCATTCATTTTCATTCGGCTTAGTCACTTATATATCAGGGGCCGCCACAACGGAATGAACCAGCAACTATTCCGGCATATGTTTTACGCAGTGGATGCCCTTCCAGCCCAGTACTTAGAAACACCCTTACACTCATTCACACACACACACACACACACACACACACACACACACACACACACACACACACACACACATACACTATGGCCAATTTAGTTCGTCCAATTCACTTATAGCGCATGTTTTTGGACTGTGGGGGAAACCGGAGCACCCGGAGGAACCCAGGCCAACACGGGGAGAACATAGAAACTCCACACAGAAATGCCAACTCACCCAGCCAGGACTCAAACCAGCGATCTTCTTGCTGTAAGGCGACAGTGCTAACCACTGAGCCACCATGCCACCCCGAGGATGATTTTAAAGGCCTAAATATTCTCATTGCTAGAGAATGGCAAAAGTTTGTTAAGTCTTGGGCCCAGAAAGTTTCCAAAACTGAAATTTGACGTCACCTACATCATAGCAAACAGTTTGGAAGGGTTTTCATAAAAAGGCCTTTATCCTTATCCAAAAACAAACTCAAATATCTTCAGATTTATGGTAAATATTTTGAGCAAAAGATCGATGATGAATGATAAACTTTTTTCTTCAGACTCTTTGCTCAAGAGTGCCAATATTAGTAGAGGTCACTAGTGAACTGCTGAATCACTTTTTAGTGAAGTATTAATTTTTAGTGATATATTTAAATCTCTCTGAAATACTTGATTCTGATTGGTCAATTGTGATATTCCAAGATATGTTATTCCCATATAACAATTGCTAAAATTAATAATAACAGAGGCTCATCCAGGTATGTTGAATCATCTTGACTGTTGGTTGATTCATATTTCCGCTGTTGTTAAATGATTGGTGCCATTTTGCACCTGAATAATAATTAACTCAAGATAGTGCAAGCTGCGTTTTTTGTTTCTGTTACTTTTGCATTTGATTAAAGGGTTAATAAAATAATACAGCTCAGATTAAGGTTTTGAGTATAACTGTTTAGTTTTGCAGCAAGTATCCATGTAATAGGTGGGATAATGCACATCTAGGCTGTGCAGGATAATTCTGTCAGGCATTATTCTGCTAAAACAACCAAGATTTACATAAACTCATCAGGCTTTTCTTGTAGTTCAAGTCTAAAATCTTGCTGCTGATTTGTCCATATTCATTCACCGGACTACTGTCAGAGCTCTTTATTGTTTTGCACATTGAATTTAACCAGACTTACCAAGTTGGTGGGATGTTGTTCAGACAGATTTATTTTTGTATCTGTCAAGGCCCATAATGCTCATGCGGCTTTTGTCAGGGGATTTTATCTATGTACCATCTGATTGCCTTCTGATTCACTTTGACATTTTTCCAAAACAAAGATAAGAAGAGACTTTAGAAATATACTGTGAAAAACTAAATATAAGAATGCAGAAGTGGTAAATAAAATAAAAAACAAATAATTGCAATGTTTTTTGTACTGCTATGACCATCAAATGTATATTTCTGCATATTTGAAATAACAGTATTGTTAAATGCCACCAAATATACTCTTAAAATACAAAAAAAAGTTGTTTTGCACTATTATTATTTGATAAAAATATATTTACATACTGTATGTAACCACTTGAATTTGCTGTAAAATAAATGTTTTAAATAGCCAATATTTGTGCATTTACACAATGAATTAATTAATTGTGCAAATTCAGTTTTGTGCTACCTGAATTTTTGCAAATTGCAAACAGTAAACCAAGCAACATACAAACAAGTAAATAAATATTTAATTTGAAAAGGAATACACAAGTTTTGACTATTAAATTTGATCAAAATTGACCAGAAACAAAGCTTAAATAAGTCAGGGAAGCTCAAGAAGTTCAATCATGTCAGTCATTCTCATCAGCACGTGAAAGACTATAATTAAATTGTCACCATCTCAAGTAGACACTTTGTAAACCACATCTCCATGCCTCTGTTACTTAAAACAGAAGGTATTTAACCTTTAGAGACCTCCGAGTCCCCAGACGCTGACCATTATTAGAGACACTCCAGCGGTAAAGAGCAACAAAGTGCTACAATCGTTTGTTTATAAGTAGTTCTATTTTTAAAACTCTTAGTTTAGACAACTGAAATTTGAAGGATTTTGCCTCAAGATGTCCGCCCGCCTTTCCAGTCTTTTTCTTCAAAGATGTGTTTGTCCCAGGAGAGGCAGAATGTGACCCTGGTCAAGACATGTCAAAGGTCTCATGGTTTGGCAACAAATCCAACCACTCGGTATAGTTGAAGCACGGTTTTCTTCATTATTTGGTATAGGAGAATATATCAGCTATAGTTTAAGCTGCAATACATATGACATATAAATAGATGTTTATCCAGGAACTTGTCCTACTAGGTGAAATCAGGTTAGGGTGTTTTTCCTACTATGGTAATGTCTATTGGTTTTTTAACATTCTTCAAAATATTTTCTTTTGTGTTCATCAGAAAGCATACTTCATAAACCTTTGGAACCAGTTGATTATAAGAGAATTACATCTTTTGGGTGAACATTCACTTTCATTGTTTTATTAATTTGTGTGAACAGCTTGTAATGAAAACCAAGAAACCTTTTAGACTGATTTTTATGTAATCGTTTATGTGGTGTTTTTGCACAGGTTCTGAACGCCATTCAATGCATATAATCAATGCTTGTAATGTTTAGAAAATTGCAAAAAAAAAAGGGCAATTCTGTCAAAGAAAAGATATAATTCAAGCCTTAGTCTCACACAGCCAGATCTATAGTCTCATATAATCAAACTATCTCTATTTCCATCAACAGTGTTATTTTTTTTATTCTTCTAATGACACAATGCTGCTAAAATGCATCTCTTATATTCAAACATCAATATTACATGCATTGTAAACATATATTCCACTGTAATACTTGATTAAATGTAAGCTTTAGGAAAAAAAGTTGCATTTATTAAAGATCAAGAAGGCGACATGATCCATTTAGAGCAGGGATGTCCAAACTTTTTCTTATGAACGGCCAAAAACTAAACTTGATTGAGGGTGGTGGACTGGAGGTAATTATAGCAAACTGTAAAGTTGTCAATGTAAATTCCTATTTTATTATTATTATTCATTAAATAATTTATTTGATAATTTAATTAATACTATAATTTATTAAAATACTTTAATTGTATCAATAATTATACATTTTTGTACATTTTTGAACAATCCCATTTATAACACTTAAAATTACACTTTGCCTTGATTCGCTTGCTGATGTCTTCTGCAATGTCCACTATCCATCAAGTGACTATTTATTTATAATTTGAAAAAAACGGATTAATTTACAACGTTTAATTGAAACATTTAATTTCTATTTGCTTTTATAGCTCAACAGATAAAAAAAATATGTTAAATTAGAAACGGCAATCTTTGTTAAAGGCATTCCCTGCAAAATTCCCCATCATTCTCCCTCTCTTCTCTACTGTGGGCCAACTTTGGCACACGGGCCTTAGTGTGGGCATCTCTGATTTAGAGTGTCCACATAATTTTCTATTATATAATTGGGATAAATTGTACTTATTTTGTCTTCTTGGACACATGTCTGAAGGGCTATACTAAATGTAAAAATATGATGTTTAAACCTGTGCAAAAGTTTTAACCTCCATGATCTTAATGCATTGCACTTCATACACAAAAAAGACTACTGCTGTTTGTGCCAACTACTTTTTTAAAAATGAGTTGAAACAACACAATTCATACTTTTTTTTGACAACTTAATTGTTTTACGTTCAATCCACTTAAATTTGTAAAATAGGATTAAGTTAAGTGGAACACAGCATTTCTTACATACACACTATGTATACTCTCCTTCTTGAGGATCTTCAAGTCCATTAGTTGTTCATAGTGTGAAAGTTGAGCCTCAAATTATCCAGCCATGTTGGAAAAGGCTCAAATATGCAGAAGAAATGAAAAAGCCAGAGAATGTGCTGGACCTGGAGGGTTTTTTTGAAGAACAGTGGGTTCAAGACGAACAAGGGACTCATAAACAACCATCATAAATGGATCATGTATGTTTTTGTATAGGACAGTTATTATACTGTAAATTCAGTTGTTATTATATTCAGTTATTATAATTTTTTATAAAGTATTGTATCTAAACATCTAAAGCTGATATTTCAGAACCCTAAATGAAACAAAAATAACATTCAATTTTATTTCACTTGTTATTTTAGTAAAATTATTAATATTTTTCATATTCTGCAAGGGGTATGTAAACTTATCAGCAGAACTGTATTTTAGGATGTTTTTATTTTGCAGTTTAGATGTTAAATTCTTTTAAGCTGTTTTTTATTTAGTTTTTTGTTTTCTTATCCCGAGGTCTCCATAATCCTGGACCAGGCTGTATCCTGAGCAGATGCTGTGGCAGTCATGGAGGAGTGGAGAGCATGAGACTGATTCCTGAAAGAGTCTCTGCAGTAATCCTGTGGGCGAGCCTGTACACCCGCCGGTGACCTACTCACACCTGGAGCTTCTCCACTATGGACATCCAGCGTTCTCCAGCCTCCGGCGCCTAGACTACAGCTCTGCACAAGAAGTTTGGCCAGAGGAGAAAGGGTCATGCCCAACTGAGCCTGGTTCCTTTTATGTTTTTTTTCTTTCACTTTAGTCAATTGGTGAAGTTTGTTCCTTGCCTCGGTCTGCACTAGCTTGCTTGGTTTGGGACTTGTGGAGCTGCGCATTGATGGATTTGCTCTTTAGCGTTTGGACTTTTAGCAGTGAAAATTAAACCACACTGAACTGAACTAAACTGAACGTCAACTCTGTAAACTGGACTGACACAGTTTCAATTTACTAAAATTTCTATATTAAGCTGCTTTGACACAATCTACATTGTAAAAGCGCTATAGAAACAAAGATGAGTCGGCGCAATAGCCTAGTGGTTAGCACACCGACTTATAGTGCAGTAGCACATCAAGGTGTTGTGAGTTTGAATCCCAACTCAAGGACATTTCCTAATCCCCCCTCTCTCTCCCACTTCCTTTTAATTACTGTTTTATTTAATAAAGGCCAAAATTAACTCTTTAAAAAAATTATAAAGATGAATTGAACACAACCTATTTAAATGTACTTGTATATTGTATTTTAAATATGCACATAAGACGCATGTATTCTGTTACTCCCCAACCTCGCTTACCAACAGAAATATTAACACAATGCATCACTTTATAGACCAACTCTGAATAAAGAATGGAGCAGATGCTGTGGAAAGAAATCTCTCCAGTGAGGCCCATTTGAGTGCTGGAGAAAACCTGCTGTGAAAAATACTACTGGTTCCTACTGGTTCTTCAAGAATCCCAGAAACCAGCAGAAAACACTCTGAATTATTTTGAGCTCAAAGTGCAGTTTATTTCTGAAGACCGTTCCCCCGTCAGAGACCTTTTCCTCCTCTAAATTGTTTTTTACACCAAAGCAAATGATAACCGTTGTCCCTTCTTGCCTCAACAGTTGATGGCTGAATAAAAATGTTTATATGATGAGAGAAAGAATTTGGAGAAGACTTTTATTTTCAGGATGAAATTTTAAATGTTCATATATAGTTTTTCTTCATTTAGAAAAATTATTTGTGTTAAAACATTCATAACTAGCTCCAAACGTTACTCCTAGCAAGGGTTTCCCACGTGCTCTGCATAATGGAGTACACCCCATTTTGAAAATTAATATTTTTATCTATTTCTCAGTGAATATAGGCAATGTATTTTGGTGCATTTATAAACAAAACAGATTTATTAAACAGATATATCTATTAAAATACTATTTTAGTCACCAAACAAATTTAGAAATCGAAAGATAGTACAATAAATTCAAGCTAAATATTGCACACACAAAAAATTACAACCTAACAAAATTCCAACCAATTTTATTTTATTTTATTTTTTTTGCTTCTCTTGATATTTCCTCTTTTTTAAAATTTGTATTTAATATTTTTCTATAACATAAATGTGGGTGTACTAGTTTAGGGATCGTTATCGTAAGTTATTTTGTTAGATTTGGCTTTAGTACTGTCTATTCTAATGTATATGCACAATATAATATTGTATAGCTTCCTATTAAAAATATTAATTTAAAAGATAGATTTGTGAGGAGTGTACTTTTTAACAATAGTAATTATACTGTAAATTACCTCAGTATTTTTCCATGTGGGAATAAAGTATATTAACACCTATTTACGTATTTTAAAACTATAAATATTAAATAAAAATACTCTCCTTAAAATACAACCAAACTGTTAACGTTAGATTATTAATAACCTGTGTGTTAAAATGAGCATCAAAGACGCGAACGCGAGCGTTTATCCGCTTTTCCTCCGCGTGCAACAGAGCCGCACGTGATCTCCATGGAAACGTCATCAAGCTCGAGCTTTCCTGTGGCTGTAGTTGAGCGCTAGCTGAGCATGGCAGCAAAGGTAAGCGCTATTCTCACAAAAACAACACTCTCCGCAGACGAACAGACCTCAGTGTCTGATAGTGAAGCATTGCGTGTATATAAATACAGAACCCCCCACCGCAGGACACTGGAGGAACGCGGCGGAGATTAACTGGTAACCTTCAGTACTCAGTAGCCGGCGGTGTGATGCAGCTAGTTAGCCTGCTAATGTCCTGGGTGAATGTTAGCGTCTGTCAATGACATTGAGACAGAAGAGCTCTCCAGAAAGCTCGAATGAAGGAGCAAACCCCCTGTAGCAGACTGTCCAGCGTCTGCTTGCGTGTCTGAAAGAGTGTCAGGGGGTCTGTGGGATGCTAAGCACTCCTAAAGAGAACTTGACATTACAAGTGGTTGCATGGGTTGCCTAGAAATAAGATGGTTTTAATTCTGTTATCAATATTCATGTGATTATTTGGTGGACTATCATTAAAAATGACACTTTATTCTAAATATTGGCCTAATATATAGGTGGACAGAAGAGGTTTTCAAGCATCAAAACAAAGTAATAAAGTAATAATTTAATAGGAATAAAAATGTTTGACTAATATGGTGGGGTTGTATGCTAAACTAGCAGTATTCCACTGTATTGCATAGACGTGCTCAGTCATTTGAGTTCTGAATGAGCTAAATAGCCTCAACAAACCTGTTTACTGTAGTAAAAGCCACTTTATATGGTAAAGTACAATTTTTGTTTCCATGTATTTAATAAATAAAACTGCCACTATTCTAATTAAATGGCATACATTTATACATACATTATATATATATATATATAAATATATATATATATATATATTTTTTTTTTTTTACTAATTCACATATTTCACGAACTGTATCATAATATTCAAATAGGAAATCTTTTTAATACAAGATAACACATGATGTTTCTATCTTTGTCAGTGACTCTGACAGGTAAAAGGAGTACATTCACTAAGTGGTTCTGTCACCGTGTTTAATCCTTTCTGTGCATGACTGTTTAATAGATAAAAAAATAGGCTAAAATAGGCCTAGCGATGCCCATGGTTCTATACCATCATGTGATATTTTTTTTAACCACGATTTACAGAAAGCACCCACTTAAAATGTCGCTGTAAATTGTAAATTCACTGTAAAAGTGGTAGGCTATATATACCTAAAAATCTTGTTAGACATATTTATTAGAATGTTTGTTTCAGCACATATTAAAACAATAATTTAGTGGTAGTTCACTCCAAACTGGATTTTTTTTTAAATTTATTTGCTTCCAGGCCATCAAATATCATTTTTTCTTTAGTAGAAGAATAAAGAAAATTAATTCTTGTTAATTTATGCAATGCGTGTTTAAGGCTTCCTGTGATTTAAGGGTCAAAACAAAAAAAATAAGGCAAAAGAAAAATCTAAAAAAAAAAATTCATACATTCATTCATTCATTCATTTTCTTTTTGGCTTAGTCCCTTTATTCTTTAAAGGTAATTATTAGAATATTATTACCTTTAATCCACTTGAATTAACTTGGATTTTCTGTATCACCAATGACTTCAATGCCAGCTAAAAGTCTTGTTAAATATGTTCAGTTTTTTTTTATTTTTGGAAGATATATTCCCCATGACATTAATAAACAGACTTTTTAAAAATCTCAATACTTTGCCTCCATCCCTCAAATAACTAGGTTTTACCTATTTGTCAGCAAGAACTTTTTATAGGTAAAATATTTTACAAAAATATATCTGTTTCTGTGAATGACAATGGAATGCCTCACCTGTATTTTGATTTTTATATAGTCAAAGTAGGGTCAGGGAATCTGTGGTCTTTTTGTGTTATTTGGTCTTTTTGTGCTATTTCTGCAGAATGATTTTGAGAGTATCTTAACTAAACACTTAAGACATGAAATTGAAAATAGTAACTTCTTATCTTTTATTCAAGGTTTACAATGCAAAGGTTTACAAAGTAAAAGTTTACAAAGGTTATACAATCTTATATATCTACTAAAATATTAATAAAAAAATATTAGAAAATTTCACAAAATATATTGTAAATAAATACTATAAACATTTGCATATTTAACGATATTACAGAAATTAGTATAAAAACTGAATAAATATATATTTACACACATTTACATAAGTAAATAAGTAAACAAATAGACTGTTGGGTTAAAAAAATTCTGCCTGCACAGATTTTTAGTCTGCCAAGTAAGTCATTTGAAATATTAAAGTAGACACTTTATTTTGGCTCTGATATGCTTTCTATGCATGTACAAATACATTTTGTCAATTTACATTGATAGGAACACTAAAAGGATCTTATTTCTTGCCTAGAAAAAAGATGGTTTTAATTCTGTTATCAATATTTATGTGATTATTTGGTGGACTATCATTAAAAAGGACAAATTAACTTAATAAACAGTAAATATTGGCCTGATATATAGGTGGACAAAATAGGTTTTCAAGCATCAAAACAAAAGTGTGTTACAGCTTTATTATATAGCCTAATAATGTATTATATTTACTGTAATTTAAAGAATCATCCACCTAAAATATCACTGTAAATTGTAAATTCACTGTAAAAGTGGTAGGCTATATATACACCTAAACATCTTGACATATTTATCAGAATAATGTTTGCGCACATATTAAAACAACACTCAAGTGGTATTTTACTCCAAACTGGATTTTTGCAGATAATTAATTTGCTCTCAGGCCATCAAATATTTTAATTCTTTAGTGAAACATTAAAGAAGATTTTTAGTTGAATCTGTGGTCCTTGGTAATTTTAGAGCCAACACAAAGTATTCAGGAAAAATAAAAATAAAACTCAAAATACAATGAGGTCTTAATGAAGCGATTTGATGTACTTTATTTAGATATTTATTACCTTTAATTCATTTGTGTTTTATATGTCACCCAGGACCACTATGCCTAAATGTATTGCTGGATATTAAAATTTTTTCATTTTCTCATGATTTACTCCTTGTGCATATCCACAACCTTAATAAACAACCATTTCTAAATTTCATTACTCAAACCACTAGATTTTATCTATTTGTCAGCAAGAAGTTTTAAAACAACAACTGAAAATCTAATCAAATTTAATATAATTGACTTTTTAATTTTTTTATATTTTAATAATTACAAGTAAAATGTTTTACATAAATATACACTCACCGGCCACTATATAAGGTACAGCCTATTAGTACCAGGTTGGACCCCTTTTGCCTTCAGAACTGCCCTAATCCTCCATGGCGTAGATTCAACAAGCTACTGGAAGCATTTTTTAGAGATTTTGGTCCATATTGACATAAAAGCATCACACAGTTGCTGCAGATTTGTCGGCTGCACATCCGTGATGCGAATCTCCCGTTTCACCACATGCCAAGGTGCTCTATTGCATTGAGTTCTGGTGACTGTGGAGGCCATTTAAATACAGTGAACTCATTGTCATGTTCAAGAAACCAGTCTGAGATGATTTGTGCTTTATGACATGGTTGCGTTATCCTGCTGGAAGTAGCCATCAGAAGATGAGTACACTGTGGTCATAAAGGGATGGACATAGTCAGCAACAATACTCAGGTCAGCACGATGCTCAATTGCTACTAATGGGCCCAAAGTGTTCCAAGAAAATATCCCCCACACCATTACACCACCACCACCACCAGCCTGAACTGTTTATACAAGGCAGGATGAATCAATGCTTTTATGTTGTTGATACCAAATTCTTACCCTACCATCCGAATGTAGCAGCAGAAATCGAGACTCATCAGACCAGGCAACGTTTTTCCTTCTTCTTGTGTACAATTTTAGTGAGCCTGTGCCAATTGTAGCCTCAGTTTCCTGTTCTTAGCTGACAGGAGTGGCACCCAGTGTGGTCTTCTACTGCTGTAGCCCATCCGCCTTTAGGTTGGACATGTTGTGCATTCAAAGATGCTCTTCTGCAGACCTCGGTTGTAACAAGTGGTTATTTGAGTTACTGTTGCCTTTCTATCAGCTGTAACCAGACTGGCCATTCTCCTCTGACCTCTGGCATCAACAAGGCACTTGCGCCCACAGAATTGCCGCTCACTGGATATTTTCTCTTTTTCAGACCATTCCCTGTAAACCCTAGAGATGGTTGTGTGTGAAAATTTTAGTAGATCAGCAGTTTCTGAAATACTCAGATCAGCACGTCTGGCACCAACAAGCATGCCACGTTCAAAGTCACTTAAATCACCTTTCTTCTCCATTCTGATGCTCAGTTTAAACTGCAGCAGATCGTCTCGTCCATGTCTACATGCCTAAATGCATTAAGTTGCTGCCATGTGATTGGCTGCTTAGAAATTTGCGCTAACGAGCAATTGGACAGGTGTACCTAATAAAGTGGCCGATGAGTTGAATATTTTACCAATATTTCCCCTTTATATAGTCATAAGTCATTTGAAATGTTGAAGTAGCTTTCGATGCCTGTAAAATACATTTAGTCAATTTAAATCAGTACAGACACTTAACGGGTCACCTCTTTTGCCTCATGCACTTAGATCCAGTATATGTATGTGACAGTGTGTTTATGTCTGCAGGTAATGATAAAGAGGGCTGATCCAGCAGAGCTCAAGTCCATTTTCTTGAAGGTATGTAACCGCTTATCCCCTCTGAGAGTCTGGAAATGAAGGGACAGGAGCTGTAGCGCAACGTCTAAACACTGCTGTCAATGAGATATGATGTAACCACTTAATAAATTTCTCATTACAGAAAGAAAACCTGAGGATTAATTAAAAAATGCATCGAGCTCTGTATGGAACTCATAGTAAGTTCACAAGGATATACGAGTTCCTTTAAAGCACAATAGAAAACTTGCATGAATTACTTATTTTAAGCAGCATCGTAAATGAATCTCACAGCAATGTTCAACAAAACTAACACATGCTTCATAATTATTTCAATAATCTGCCTTGCATTCTGATATCTGGATTAATTATCCTGTTTGTTTATTATTGCTCATTAACTGTCATGAAGATCATTTTTCTTAGATTATTCTGTCTTGGGGTTGTAATGGTAAATATGTATTATTACCATTTGAACTGTGCCATATATGTATTTAATTGAAATCTATATGACAATGCTAATAATAATGATGGAATACCTCATTGCACTGTATTAAGTGAATATTTCAACGACTGCTTCAAGTTTGCTGGCTTATGGCAAAAGAATGCATCGATTACAGATTTGTACTTTTTATCTACAATGTATTTCGTATTGCTGTGGGATCAGCATGTGTGATATTACCAGGTTTTTCCTTTCACTTCACAGTATGCCAGTGTGGAGAAGAATGGAGAGCTTTTCATGTCCCCAGAGGACTTTGTCTTCAAATTCCTCCATGCACAAACAGACATATGGCTTTCCAAGGAGGCCGCCGTTCTGCTGACAGGTGTTTTGGACCAAACCAAAGATGGGTTAGTATATGTTTCTACAGTTTTTTTTTGCATTTTAATTTGAATACCATATTTAATTCGTATTTAGAAGATACACAAGTATTTAAAACGTACAGTCATTCACTTCCAGCTATATGGATCAGTGGTTTTAATGACATCCCTCTGCACTTACACTATATGTTTACATGAAAATGATATAGCTAAAAATGGGTTCACACTTTATATCAATGTACAATTCACGCTGTTAAAAAATATTAGCTAAGACGTTTAGCTCATTAAACCACTAATTAGCTGCTATTTAATAGTTAGTAAAGTTGTAGTTGGGTTCAGGTATTGGGCAGTATTAGGGATGTAGAATAAGATCAAATATTATAAGTCCTAATATACAGGTACTATGTTAATAAAAGGCAGGCAATAAGTCAGTAGTAAATTATGTAAATTGTTAATTGATTCATTCATTCATTTTCTTTTCGGCTTAATCCCTTTATTAATCAGGGGTTGCCACAATGGAATGAACCATCAACTTATCCAGCATATGTTTTATGCAGTGGATGCCCTACCAGCTGCAACTCATCACTTGGAAACACCCATACACTCTCATTAACACATACACTATGGCCAATTTAGCTTACCCAATTCACCAATAGCGAATGTCTTTGGACTTGTGGGGGAAAACGGAGCACCCATAAGAAACCCACGCCAACACGGGAAGAACATGCAAACTCCACACAGAAATGCCAACTGACCCAGCTGAGGCTCGAACCAGCGACCTTCTTGCTGTGAGGCGACAGTGCTACCCACTGTGTCACTGTGCTGCCATGTGAATTGTTACTTATACTAAAGTTTTTGTTTCATGTTTTCATGACAACTTTTTCAAAACAATCCATGAAAATAGCCAAAACGCTGTATTTCTTAAGCCAGGCCAGTATTTGGGATGGCCACCTTGTTTTAAGCAGTGCCTGTAAGAAAGTGACAACATTTGTATGTAGAATGTATTTAAGACGTGTTTCCTCTTTTGGTTATAATGTGAAGTAAATCCAAACTTTACAGATGGATGTTTCGCAAACACTGATCCTGATGCTGCACACTGGTGGTGGTGTGGAAAGACCCTCTCACAAAATTGAGAAACACTTACACAATAAATGCGCAATAAAAATGCACATTACTTACTTGCTTATAAACACTTGATCACCTCGACAATACTACGTATCACGATTATCAGCGATCAAACCCTCATAGATTGCTGGGAATCATTCACTTTCACTTAGGACTACAAATCTGTCACCATATGGACTACAAATCCTGTCCTGCACCACACACTCACACCTGTTCCGGTTTTCCACTGATAGCTAACACACATAGCTGAAGCTGTTCAGAACTTATTACATTGACTTTAAAAGCAGCACAAACACACACACACCAGTTGCTGAGTCTTGTTTATCTGTAATGTAACGGGACGCTGACAACGGGGTTGCGGATCCAAATGCTGGAGTTATTATGAGAATGGTCATAGAAGGGTTAAAACACGGCAAGTCAAAGGAAACGCGTCGTAATGTTCACAGTACAGATAAGCAAGACTCAGCAACTAGTGTCTGTGGTGCTTTTAAAGTCCATGTAATCAGTTCTAGACAGCTTCAGCTATGTGTGTTAGCAATCAGTGGAAAACCAGAACAGGTGTGAGTGTGTGACAGGAGCATGACAGGATTTGTAGTACATATGGTGACAGATTTGTAGTCCTGAGTGAAAGTGAATGATTCTCATCGATCTATGAAGGTTAGATTGCTGGTGATTGTGACATAATGTTTGTTTGCGTTTGCCTTTAATCTACACTCCCCAGTACACTCCAAAACCTGCACACGCATGACATCATTGTTTTTTAAACAACCCAGGCTTATTCTGAAAACATAGTCCCGTGGTTGTTTCTGGAGACCACGAATTATGTAGCCGGAGGTACCTATTGCTGCATTTAATTTTTTAAGCAAACGCTAGGGGCGGTATGACGTGGTTCCTTTTGGCGCTTACCGGCTGACCGCTTACCTCCGTGTGGAGGCATTTCTCGCCTCAACCAGTTTTCCCGTTAGTTAGTCGTGTACGTTGGCGGACTTGAGACGCACAGAGGAGTTGACGACGATGACAGGGTTCGAGTCCGGGGGAAGAGCGGTTCCACAAATAATGTAAGACAAAAACAGAATCCAAAAAAATAAAATGAATGAGTGAACAACAGGCTGAGAATGTGGTAAAATTCGAAAACGTGGTAAAAATCAGGCGAGGGCTTTTCTTTTTCTGGACGGCTTTTGTAAACTGTTGGTTGGGTTTAGGATAGTATGTGGGTGGGTGGGCGGTTAAATCTGTAAAATTGGTTAGATTTAGGGAAGGAGAAAGGTGGGTCAGTCGATTGGCCGGTTGCCCAGTCAATCATTCAGTCAGACAGACAGACAGACAGCGGCCTCTGGTGGATTTACGCGAGAACAGGACAGGCGCAAACAGCACTCGCAAGAGACATTTGAGATACGAAAAAGCGCACACAGCGGATTCGCAAAAACAAAAACTGCAAAAAATATGTACCTTCCGGGTCTCGCTGTCTCCAGAAACGTCCACAGGACTACGTTTTCAGAATGAGCCTGAGTTGTTTTTAAACTACATGTGTGGACATACAGTGGAATGAAATTTTGTGTCTTGCAGGACCACGGTGCTACATAAATAAACATAATCATAAATATGAATACAACACTGGACACCATAAGACAATGATGGCATTTATAAAAAAATTTGCAACATTTTGCAACATGTTTACAGACAAAAACACCATTGTTGTGTCAAACAGGCATTTTTTTTTTCTCATTTTTAGTCAAAAACGTAATGTAAATTCCCCTTAAAGGGATACTTCACCCAGTTAATTATGAAGCAAGCTAGAAACTAGTAAATATCGACTTCCACAGTACTTGGAATATGCTAATATATAGTGCTATAATATTTGTACTATGAATGTCAGTAGTTATTGTTTTTTTTTTTTTAGCTTCCTTCAAAATATCTTAATTTTTGTTCGACATAAAAAAGAAACTCATATACCACTTTGGGGTCGGTTAATAATAATAATAATAATAATAATAATAATAATACGTTTTAATTTTTGGGTTAACCATCCCTTTAAGCTTCTCATCAGATATTGTCCATAGAAATGCTCTCTAGAACTGTAGTGCTCCTTTCCCCTAAATTGATGCTAAAGGTGCATCTGAAATGTCATTTACACAATTACTATATTCTATATAGTGAGTAACACAGTGAATAGTATAGCCAGTGTGAATATGCTTTCCATTTGGGGTGAATTAAGACACAAACCTCTGTGGACGACACAGTCTGCTCTGATCCAGAGGCTCTTGCACATGGTGGGTCATCTGCTTAAGTCAGCAAAGATCACAAAATATATCAGTCTCATCTCAATTCGACACATAATGCTTTGTTTAAAGCGATATGGAGGAGATTAGATGTGGTTAGACAGGCTCAGCATTACTATTAGACTGTCAAAAGCTATTAAATGGTGCTCTATTGAGTTCAATGTTGAAATTTGATATAAATGAAGCTTGTATTAAAAAAGGGCAGGGACTGCTTTTGATAGGTTCTGTTCTGTCATCCTGTTTCATTTTAAATTATATCAACACATTGAATAATGCTACAAATTTCTTCAGAGGAGCTTTAAAACTCCATTCATTTTATTTCAAGTATTTAGCAGTAACTGATTTCTCTTTAAAGACAGATTTGGTGTGAGCACTAAGGTTCTTTATTGATTGCACATGCTTTAGTCTAACACATCTGTTTGAATTAATCCACCTTATTTTTTTAAACAGTTTTCTTTTAATCATGCCATGGAAATGACGTTAAGATGCCTACTGGTTTAAAAAAAGCCTAGATTAAAAGATGGTGGCCAAATGAGAACTTTTTTTGTCGTAAACTATAGTAAAACAACTTATCAAACAGAAAAAAAAAAATTAAACCCTGCAAACAGATTAAATACAGGAATGGAGAAAAGAGCGCTGTTTTATTATCAGCTGTCAGTCAGCGCCTGCTCTTTTTTTCTTGCTCATTGCGCCTTTTGCCATGTGCCGTGTAAATACAGACAATCAGATACGAGTCCCTTTCATAAGATGATGTAAGCGGGTCATCAAAAAAATCCCTTACAGCCACAAAATCCGAATTGACCATTAAGATCTGCAGTGTAAATGCAGCCATAGTCTTTTTGAAAGGTTTACACTGCGGGCAAATGTGGCCCGAATCAGATTTTTTTTGCCCTCATGTGACTCAGATCTGTTTTTGTCATGACAGTGTGAACACCCCAAACCGCATGGAATCTGATTTTTTCTATTCTGATGTGTGCCACTTTCATATGTGGTAATAAATGATGTTTTGCAATCTGACTGCAGTGTGAACGGCCATGTTGGAATTCATGTAACTTACATAATTTTCAATCGATACATGTCATTATTCTGTACTGGTTCATGCTGCAAACACCCTCTACTCAGTGGCATAGCGGAATAGCACACACAAATTTAAGGTTGTTCATTTTGAATATTTTTTTAATGACAGCTGGCGCTCATTAACCATGAACCTGTAACCAAAAAAAAAAAGGATTGTTCATTAAAAATATCACCATAATAAAATAGCATTTATATAAAAAGAATAAAACATGAAATGGCTATATTTCACTTAAATAGTTAATACATAACAAAATAACATAACCAAATGCAACAAGTTTAATGCTCTTTTAAAATTTGTTGTTAAAGACAAAATCCTTCAATATACTGGGAGGCAATGTTTCAGTTTCACTTTGAGTTTTCACTGGATACAGCCTATGCTGTTTATAACAAATTAGCATGAATTAACAGTAGTCTAGGTTATTAGACTCTGCAAACAATATCATTTTTAACGCCAGACTTCTTTGCAGTTCAATCTGGGGCTGCTCATTACCCTTGATGAGTTCACTACAAAGCGGTGGTCAGAGAGATGCACACCGCGCTTCACGTTACAAATCATCAAAAAACACGTATTTTAGGTTTCAAATACTGAAATGCACATTAGTACTAGACAAATAACCATAATAAAAAAACAGCAATTGTCTGTGACAGTCAATAATCATCTGAAACATAATCTGACTATGGACTTTGTGCAGTATACTCATTGTGTGCATAATTAGACACTTATGTGCTGTGCATAGTACTTTTGCGCACTTTTGTTCTTGCGGGTCAGTTTAGGACCATGATCTGCTCACACTGGAAATCTGATATTGGCCACGTTTATAACAACAGCTATGTAAAAAACATCAGACCTGAGAAAAAAACTGATTTGAGCCTTGCAGTGTGAACAACACAAATTCATGGCAATTCGTAACTTTTTGATTTAGTGGCTAATTCACATGAATTCATACAATCTAATTCATACAATTTAATACGATTTGTTCATCACCCAATGATGGTTGGGTTTAGAGGTGGGGTTGGTTTCCACGCCTCCTTTTTAAAATCAGACATTTTCATACGACTTAACTATGAATTAGCCACTAGACTGACAAAACGTAAAATGCTTATGTTTTCTCGTGAGATCAGGCTGGTGTGAACATATATCATTTTGCCAAAATATCGCAATTGTCATCTGCTGCTGCTGCTGAACAATCTCACAGCAAACATTCTGTGTGCTTTGAAGAGAGGCAATATGGATCATGTACAAATTTACATTAATCTTTAATAAAGCTGTCAAAATGGACAGCATCCAAAACATCTGCTTTACAATGTTGTCCACCATGTTAGCTGGTAAAGTCTGGAAAGGATACATCTGCGGATTAGCACATTAATATAGCATCATTTTTGTGACACTATACAACAAGTAATATTTTTTTCAGTACTGTGGCAGTTGGGTTTAGGGTTTGGGGTAGGCGTAGACGTAAAAAAAATAAAATGTATTGGATAATTTAATAAATAACCTGAACAATACTCTGTATAACTACTGTTTTTACACAACTGTGACGGTTGAGTTTGGGGTTGGGGTAGGGGTAGACCATAATAAAATACAATTAATGGGAAATTTATAATATAAATAATTCTTCTCAACTTCAGGCCGCAACTGTATCTGATCTTGCAACAACCATGTTAGATGAATTGGTCACATGACTAAAATACGTCATCGTTTTCGAAATGATCGAAAGCTTTTTCAGAGTTATCAACTTTTGACTGCTTTTTCAAAAAGACACATTTTCATTTCCTTAAAATGCCTACTCAGTGTGGATTGAAGGCCAAATCAGAAAGAAAAATATGCATTTTTTAAAACGAAAACATATTAGTGTGGATATGGCCATAATCGAGTCATTATCAAAATATTTAGAGTAAATATTTGTGTACGTACATGCAAGTTTTGCAATACAATTAGATTTTTTTATTATTATACAAGAGGTACACAAATTACATGGGATCACATACACATGGAAGAAAAACAGCAACAACAAAGAACAGAGATGAAAACAAACACAACAACAACAAAAGCAAAACAGTCTAACACAGGCTCATTCTAAAAACGTACACCTATATACGTTTAAGGAGATTGCAAACTATGTAGCCAGAGCTACATATGGCTGCATTTCGTTTTTAAAACGAACGATACGTGGCGGCATGACGCCATTCCATTTCTCGCTTACCAGCTGACCGCTTACCTGCATGTGGGCAGCCTTTCTGCTGTTACCAGTTTGTCTGGTAGCTCGCCATGTACGTCGACGGACTTGAGATGCAGAGCGGAGTTGACTGCGACGACAGGGTTCAAGTCTGGTGAAGAAAGGCTCCAGAAAGTGGGCAATACAAATACAAAAGCCAAAAAATAAAATAAACAAGTAAATAACGGTGAGAATGTGCTTTTTAAAATACTATTGGTTGGAAAGGGGGAGGGTGGGGGGATCAATCGGTTGGTTAGTCAGTCAGTCAGTCGACAGCGGAATCAGGTGGATTTATGTGAGAACAGCAGCCGCGATTGGCACTCTCTACAGAAATTTGAGATCTGAAAAAGCATACACAGCAGCTTCCAGTGGATTCGAGAAAACAAAAACTGCAAAAAAAAGCAGCTCCTGGGATGTATTTAGCTCTCTCCAGAAATGTATATAGGGGTACGTAATCTGAATAAGCCTGGGTTGAAAGAGTCAGGTCCTGGCAGGTGTGCGCATGTAAAGGTAACTGGGTGGACAGGTCAGAGTACTTAAATGAGAACGAAAAAATATATTTACACAACATGCATACCAGTAGAAATTATTATAGGTCGCAAATATCAAATAATATAGATATAAATAAAACAGATAGAAACCAGTCAGTGTTAAGGAGTTACAACAATGATAGGACAACAGTAATAATAATAATAACAACAAGTACTACAACGACTACTACTACTACAACAGCAATTGCTAATGCTTCTACTACAGCAATTGCTGCTGCTACTACAGCAACAACTTGAAATACAATTTCAGCAACAGCTTTAAATGAATAATAGTATATTTTATTGTTTTAAATGCAGTTGTATCATTCACAGTGCTTCAGGGATTGTAGTTTTCCTTTGGAAAGAGATTACATATGCAAACTTTTGTTTTTGTTTCTTGTCTTGTTTCCATATACGTCTTTGCTTTAAATCAAAGTTTGTGATGTTTTGATTCTCCTTATTGCATGTTTATTTAATTGGCTTATGATGCTTTATGTTAAAATTTCTAATGGAAAAAAATACCTTCGGAATCAGCTTTACTGAGAAAGTAGACAGGCACTAATACTAATATATATATACATGAACCTTCATTAGGTTATAGTTTGGAAAACAAATGAAACTGTGCTACCATACACAAAATAAAACAAACAAAAAAAATGGCCCGCTGCATAATGCCAGCTTTATTATTATCAGCTTTTAAATGACAATGGGCAGCACGCAGAATGAATGTTTTTCATTAATAATTCACAACTTGTTTAAACTACAGTTTATAGATCATTTGATTGGTAAACAAAGCATTTGCTGCGAAATGGATGTGGATTACGCCGCGGTATCTTCCGCTTTTAATCCTGCATTAGGATAAAGGGTCAGACATCTTAACACGCCACACTTTGTTCAGGTGCTGCTCCATTCAGGCAGCACAGCTCAACCCCTTTTTGCATTAATATGTATGCTTTTAATGATACATAATGATGGCCAATGATACGCAAGCGTAAGTCCAAAAAGATTGTGCGTTGCCATGGCGACCAGCAGGCCCGCGTTCAGCTCCAAGTGCATGTGGTCATGCGGCACACATTATTAGGGCTGCCATAGACCGGGAGAGGTGCACATGCACTGTAATTGCCTATGCCATTCAGCTCTCGTGCTTTGTGCGACTTTGAGGACGGATAAATTGCTGCATCTCAGCTATTAACGGATAACTATTAGGGAATCATGGCTCGAGCTCTCTTTCTCAACATCGTTTTTTATTTATTTGCAGGGCTTTGAGTAAAAATAGGATTGTTTGATTTAATCAGGATTTTTGACTTTTTTTTGGACAGCTTTATGTATAGATTTATTTGAGATTTTTTGCACAATGCATGTAGGTTACTGAGCAGATTTAATAAAAAATCTAAAATAATCTTTAAAAACAATCTTTATTTGGACATTTGAATATTTAATTGGACTTTTCTGGACACTTTAGAAAAAGGTTTCATCAGTTAATACATTTACTAACATGAACTAATAATGAACAATCATTTTTGATTTAATTATGATTCATTATTTATTAATCATAGTGCAACATTTACTAATGTGTTATAAAAATTAAAGTTCATGCTTGTTAACATTGGTTAATGCACTGTGAGTTAACATGAACTAACAACGAACACATATTTTCATTAACTAACGTACTTGGTACTAACATACTAACAATATTACTACTGGCTATCAACTACTGGCTTATTACCTGCATATTAATAATATATTAACTGTTTTTCAGTATTTATAAAGTGTGATCTTTTTCTACATCCCTTATATCAGCAGTTCCCAAAGTGGGGGTCGCGGGACAATGAGGGGGTTGCTTGATGATTTCCATAAATCAAATAAATTTGAATAAACTTTCAAATTGACCAATGGTAATCCATAACCTACAGAAAATAAAATAGTTACATTAAAAATAAGAGTGTCGCGGTGGCGCAGTGGGTAGCGATGTTGCCTCACAGCAAGAAGGTTGCTGGTTCAAGCCTCAGCTGGGTCAGTTGGCATTTCTGTGTGGAGTTTGCATGTTCTCCCCATGTTGGCGTGGGTTTTCTCCAGGTGCTCCGGTTTCCCCCACAAGTCCAAAGACATGTGCTATAGGTGAATTGGGTAAACTAAATTAGCCATAGTGTATGTGTGTTAATGAGAGTGTGTTAATGAGAGTGTACAGATGTTTTGCAGTGATGGGTTGCAGCTGGAAGGGCATCCACTGCTTAAAACATAAGTTGGCGGTTCATTCCGCTGTGGCGGCCCCTGATTAATTAAGGGACTAAGCTGAAAAGAAATTGAATGAATGAATAAAAATACAACTTGCAAATAAAAATCCACCAGCCTTTCATTTATTTTTTTCCAATTGGATTGTATCCCCTGGGGTTTTTACGTTAGATTAGAAGAAGAAAGAAAGAAAGAAAGAAAGAAAGAAAGAAAGAGAGCTTTATTGCCAGGTATTTTCACACATACGAGGAATTTGTTTTCGTGACAGAGCTTCTACAGTGCAACAGAATTAATGACACCGGGTCAGTTGCAGCAGAATGATTTTACGGCACCAGCCTAAACTTTCTGATGCCTTTATGGCACTCACGTACATTTAAAATAAATATAGACCACAACTGAACATGGAGGATGATCTTCGAGTGGCGGCCCCAAAAATTTAACCAAGAAAAAACTTGTGATGTAATGTAAACATTGTGCCCACCAGTCTCATCCGGTGAGGGTAATATTAAATAATAACAAAAATAAATTATATAATTGTTGTTAGACTGTTGCACTTTTTGTGTTGTCAATATGCTTGTGTTTGTAGAGACCTATTGGTGTGTGTGAGCCGTTGCATACAATGTTGGTATGATTATAACCACTTCCGAAAATAGTGGGGGTCGAGAGTCACTGACATTTTGGGGGTTGCGGGCTGAAAAGTTTGGGAGCCTCTGCCTTATATCTAAACCCAACAACTACCATACTAGCTATTAATAAGCAGCTAAATTGTAGTTTTAGTTTAATAGTCTTAGTCAATGGCATTTCTTACATTGAACAGTACACTAAAGTTCTACCACTTATGTTTACAAAGTACTGTTCATTGTTTGATAACACATCAACTAATACAATCTTATTGTAAAATGTGACCAGTTTTTGGAGCACAATGGCTGTCGTACATTTTTACCTTGGTTCACAAAAAATAAAACGTCATTCAGTGTTACAATAGATTTTTATATTATTCAATTCAATTCACCTTTATTTCTATAGCGCTTTTACAATGTAGATTGTGTCAAAGCAGATTCACATAGAAGATTATAGTAAATTGAAAAGTGTCAGTTCAGTTTTCAGTGTTTAAGTTCAGTTCAGTTTAGCTCAGTTCAGTGTGGTTTAATAATCAATACTGAGAGTCCAAACACTGAGGAGCAATTCCATCGATGCGCAGCTCTACAGATCTCAAATCATTCAAGCCAGTGGCGACAGCAGCGAGAAAAAAAAAAACTTCACTAGTTGACGAAAGTGAAGAATTAAAAAAAACCTAGAGAGAAACCAGGCTCAGTTGGGCATGACCATTTCTCCTATGGCCAAACATCTTGTGCAGAGCTGCAGTCTAGGCGCCGGAAGCTGGACCTCAGCGAAGACTCGTCTGTCCTTGGAGCATTACAGGAATCAGTCTCATGCTCTCACTCCTCCATGACCACCACAGCAGCTGCTCAGGATACGGCCTGGTCCAGGATTATGAAGACCTTGGGATCATCTCGTCGCTGGTCTTGGATCGCATCAGTGGCGCTGCATAGTCTGAGGGCCTCGGGATGAGTACCCATAGATGGAAATAGAGAATAAAGAGAATAATTAGCGTAAAAATACTAAAAATTAAGATTTAAGGATGACAGTGCAAAAATTGCCATTTCTAATAATTTGTAATCAAATATTGATTGTTCTCACAATACTTGTACAGCATTTATTAATGACATTAGTAACATGAACTAACAAGAAACACATATTTTTAATCAATAAAATTTATATTACTGGCCTATATTCTGCATAATGTTATGATAGTAACTGTGTTTTAGTACTTTTAACCTTATTTTGCATCCCTAATACCTAAGTATGGCTTTATTATTCATCCCTAATGCATAACCTAACTTCTAACTATTAATAAGAAGCTAATTAGTAGTTTATTGAGCTAATAGTCTTACTTAATGGTTTGTTATTGCCTACATTACATTGACTTGTACATTAAACTAAAGTTTAACCACTAACATTAACAAAGATAACTAAAGATAACATAAATACTGTAATAAATATATTGTTCATGTTTTAAATACGTTGTTCATTTTAGTAAATACATTAACTAACAACCTTACTGTAAAGTGTGACTAATTATTTTGAGCAAAGCACACCGGCTATTGTACGTTTTTATTTTGGTTTACAGAAATTAAAGTGTCATTCGGTTTTACAACAGGTTTTTTATACAAAAAAATGAAGGCTATTAATAAGGATGACAGTGCAAAAATTGTCATTCCAATTAATTTGTACAGGTGAGAATAAGTATGTTTTTATTTTTACATATACAGTTGAAGTCCGAATTATTAGCCCCCTTGTTTATTTTTTTCCACGTTTTCTGTTTAACAGAGAGCAGACTTTTTCAACACATTTCTAAACATAATAGTTCTATAAAAGTTACTCATTTCTAATAACTGATTTATTTTATCTTTGCCATGATGACAGTAAATAATATTTGACTAGATATTTTTCAAGACACTTCTATACAGCTTAAAATGACATTTAAAGGCTTAACTAGGTTAATTAGGTTAACTGGGCAGGTTAGGATAATTAGGCAAGTTATTTTATAACAATGGTTTGTTCTGTAGACTATTGAAGAAAAAATTTGCCTAAAGGGGCTAATAATTTTGTCCCTAAAATGGTGTTTAAAAATTTTAAACTGCTTTTATTCTAGTCAAAATAAAACAAATAAAACTTTCTCCAGAAGAAAAAATATTATCAGACATACTGTGAAATTTTCCCTGCTCTGTTAAATCTCATTTGGGAAATATTTTAAAAATAAAAAAATTCAAAGGGGGGCTAATAATTCTGACTTTAACTGTATATAGATATCTGTTACGCTGAATGACAATCAAATATTGATCACAAACATTTTTTTAAATGTATACAAATAGTAAAAGTTTAGTTAATGCAGAAGTTTGAACTTAATATGATTTCTATGTATACAATTGAACTTGATTCATACACCAAATATGATGACTTATCTTTGGCTCTCACAACATTGTTTGTAAGCATCATGCCCTTTGGTTTAATCAGTAGTTTTTTAGGTTATTTGCATGACATGTAAATGTTACAGAGCTAGCTAAAAAAAGATCCAGCTATATATGGATTTCTGTGGTTTGGTGGTAGTGGTGGCTGTGGTCAGGAGCTTCAATCTGTCAGGATTGCAGAATGCTAAAAACGAATAGAAGTCTTTTGTCTTAGAATTATGATGCCATGAAGTCAGCAGTTCATGTTTAGCATAAATTCATGTTTCGAACAAAGCTTTTAATATCTAAATATATGAAAAAAAAGCAAATCCCAAAAGCTCTGTTTGTGAATGTTTTTGCAGAACGCTGAGTGTTTTACAACTGAGGTAGGTTTTCATCTGATTGAGATGATTCACAGGTTATCTCTGTTTCATGAGATGGATACAAACAGCATGATGCATTTTCTACCTCCTCCTGAGCTGGAATAAATCAAGTGATATGGTGACATCCATCAGGCACTGAATCACTTCTCCTTTATTCACTCAGCCCTGTTTGAGCGGCGTCCTGCCAACGGTTCTGAATCATTCATTCAGCACATGTAGACTTCCCTGCTGATTCAAAGATCTGCCAGACATTCGCTCCTTCTCTCCCTCATCTTTTCTCGCCTCTCCATTTTTGATGGAAAAACTCCTCAAGTGTGAAACTTCGTAGCCTCTTGGGGGTTAAAACTTTGTAAAGAGCGCATGCTGAGAAAATGGCAGTCCGTGGCCATGTGGTTTGAGGCTGGTCTGAGGTATGCACTCAGCGAAAGCTAAACCAGTCCGCGTCGCTCCGCATCCACGCTTGTCAGTGACAATGACAGGGCCAGGGCTTATTGAAGGTGCTCTCTCTTCACCTGTCACGGATAAAAGCCGCTACGCTAAACCGCTGAAATAATAAGTCTGTAAATAGTGTTTCTGCTAAGGACTGTGTTTACCAGCACCTTTCTGTTTTACAAACAACACAATTTAAAGGTGCGCGGCACACGCCGGGAGATATAGGGAAATTGTTTGCACGACGAACGGTGTGTTGTTATTAGCATAGCACTGTGAAAAATGAAAAGCAAGAAATAAGATCAAATAATTTTATGAGTTTTAGTCATTGTAACTTGGGCTCTAAAAATGCTCAGGTGTTTTCTAGCCACACAATTGTGTCAAAAATGAACTAACCCAACATTTGCGATGTAGTAAAATGTGGTACAACTGTGTTGAAGCATGATAGAAACATTTGAACAACAAAGTTCTAAGTTTGCAACATGCTATCAATGAGTTAACACTTTTAGAAACATGCTAGCAACACACAAATTCATATTATCTTAGTGTGGAAAGGTTAGCAACATAACAACAATCTTACAAGCATCTAAACATGCTTGCACTATAATATATTTTAGCAAGCTTGTTAGATGTATGCTAGACAAATGCTATCAAAAAGCTAAATTATTCTAGCAACATGCTAAAACATGTTAATAAAATGTTCATTCATGCTATCAGCATGTTAAAACATGTTAGCCATGTGTTAGAAATATGCCAGCAACGTTAATTCAAGCAACATCTAAGTGTGTTAGAAGCATGATAGCAATATTTTAGTAACATGTCAACAATGTGCTAACCATGGAAGAAACATGTTAAGCAGACGCTAATTAATGTTAAAAACAGGCTAATTCAGTGTGAATGTTCAAAACAGTGTTTGAAATTTAAATTCTGAGTTTTTTAGCCACAAAATTGAGTAAAAATTGTCCAACCTAAAACTTGTGATGTAGTAAAACATGCAAAAAATGTGCTAAAGCGTGATAGAAACATTTGAACAAAAAAGTTCTAAATTTGCTACATGCTAGCAATGCGTTAACCTGTTTAGAAACATGCTAGCAACACTCAAATTCATATTAGCTTAGTGTGGAAGGGTTAGCAACATAACAAAAATCTTGCAACAAATCTAGAAGCTGATAAGTTAATGTTAACAACATGTTAATAAAATGTTTTAATAAAGTGTGATGGAAACATTTTAACAAAAAAGTTCTAAATTTGCAACATGCAAGCAATGCGTTAACCCTTTTAGAAACATGCTAGCAACACAAAACTTCATGCTAGCTTAGGGTGGAAAGGTTTGGAACATAACAAACATGTTATAAACATGCTAGCGACAAGCTAAAATGTTTGCATGTGCTAAAACTTTTTAGAAAAGAGATGCTTGCAACACGATAATGCATTTAAGCAAGCTTGTCAGATGTATGCTAGATACATGCTATCAAAATGCTTAACATTAATAAAATGTTAATTCATGCTATCAATCTGTTAAATCATGTAAGCCATGTGCTAATATGTGTTAGAAACATGCCAGAAACATGTTAATTCATGTCTGCAACATGTAAAACATGGTTACAAAACACTGAAGTGTATAAGAAGCATGTTAACAATGTTTTAGTAACATGCTAGCAATGTGCTAATCATGGAAGAAGCATGTTAACCAAAAGCAAATTTATGTTAAAAAAATGACTGTTTCAGTGTGAATGTTCAAAACAGAGTTAGAAATGTGCTAGCAACGTGTTAGCACAATTTTAATTGACCTGTTAAATCATGATAGCTGTGTGGCAAAATCTTTTTTTTTATTTAAAAAGTGTTATTAAATATTATTTAATACATCTAAATGCATTGATCCACCGCTTTTGAATAGTAGATTTATTATGTGCTTAGAAAACCGTACTTTAACATGATTTCCTCTTGTTATTGAGGCATGTCAACATCATGTTTGAGAGATGTACAAGTTTTAGCATTCCTCCTTTTACACCCCTGGGCCTCTGCCATTTTAGTTGATGGTTGGAGGATGTTCAGCATTGAGCTTATTATTCGAGCTTCGCTTTAGTTTGTTTTACATGGCCGCGGCATCTTCTTGTGTTTGTGTACCAGCATAATTATTCTGTAGTAGTGAGGGAACTGCTAATCAACCATCATAAGCCTCACGTCTGGCACAGTTCAGGGGAAAATACGTGCACAGCTCATTTCTGTGTATGTAGGTGATATGAGGGCAGGATGCTCCTGAAAACAATTAACGTGATCATCAAGCTGATGTGAAATTGAAACCTGCATCTATTGACTACACTGTAAAAAAATGACTATTGCTGCTTGTTCAAACCACATATTAAAAATGAGTTTAAACAACACAATTCTTAAGATTTTTGGGGGGACAACTTAATTGTCTTATTTTCAATCCACTTAAACTTGTAAGTTTACTTAATCTATTTGTGTTGGGACAACATGAAGGAACTGTGTGGAACCCAACATTTTAACAGTGCGGTTTTCACACAATCGATTTGTGTTGGGACAACTTGAAGAAATTAAGTTAACTTATTAGTTTTTACAAATTTAAAGGTGCAGTATGTAAGTTTGACACCCAGTGGTTAGGTATTGCACGCTTGGTTCAAAACACATGCAAACACAGGTTGCCAGATTGACGAGACCAACTGGAACGAGACTATCAAATGTAAATTTAAGTCTTGTTAAGGTGTATTAAAACGTTTTTGTTCTAACCAACACCTTAAATTTATATTTTAGAAACGGCTTCTGTTTCTTACAGCTGAACAACAGAACTATGACAATGACCACCTCAGGTACACCTCATGAGCTTTATTCAGTATTAAATGCTAATAATGCGAGTTTGACTGCCATTTTACATGACTTTTATTGCTGAAAGCAGCAGCAGATAGTTCACCTCAGATCTTGAAAATAAAATAAACCGTTTGAAATTGAACTTTAGAACTGTGACTCAGTGCAAACCAACACAATTTCAGTGATTCAGCATGTACATTTACTAATGTTAAAGAGGTTTAAAATGTATTAATTAGGTTATAAACCTTACAATTTCGTTGGAGTGCAGTAAGTGCACTATTCTGTGCTTCTGAATGGATGTATTTAATCTTCTGTCGTGTTTCGTCTGGTGCAAACAGCCAAATTGCTTATCACTGCGTATCTCGCTATGTAGCCTGTTGTTAGGACACGGGGTTACAACGTAACCTGCTCACCAAATGTTTACATTCGTAATATTTATATTATTTGCTGATTAAAAATCACCTAATGTGTAACTCTAAATCTGTGTCTCATTTCGGAGTCTGCTACTGTTCACTGTAGGTCGCATTTCAGTCACGGACACACACTTTGAGAGCCTTTCTGAATGAATGAATGAACGAAATGCAGTTTTCCACAAAGGCAACCCGGGGTGCTGAAATATAACTGGCTAAACTGGCAGTGGACGGGTTAAAGAGACCAAAATAAAGACAGACATTCTGGCACGTAACACACATTTTCAAAGCAGAATATCTGACTTCAGCATTGTTTTGCAGATAAACTAGAATGTTCACTTAGCATGTTTCCTAAATATCTGCAAACATATTATGGTATGAGTCAAAAACTTACATACAGCACCTTTAAGTAGATTGAACATAATACAATTAAGTTGTCTAATAATAATTTTCCAGTATTAGGTTGCGGCTGGAAGGGCATTCGCTATGTAAAACATATGCCAGAGTAGTTGGTGGCTCATTCCACTGTGGTGACCCCTGATAAATCAGGGACTAAGCCGAAGGAATATGAATGTCCAAAAAACCAATTGTGTTGTTTCAGCTCACTTAAAATAAGTAGTTTGAGCAAACAGCAAACCTAATTTTTGGAGTCTATAAGTCTTTCCTTGCCTTCTAATGGTTTCTAGTGTCAGAGATGCATTTTAATGACTCGCTGAGATTTGTTACACTTTTTCTTTCAGCAAAAGCATCAGCATCTCTATCGTTCCTTGGTTTTTTGTTGTTTTTAATCATCATCGGTGGGCCCTGCAGATCGCCTTTGTAGCTCTCCACCCACTCTGAAACAGCAGGCTCCAGTTCTCCTACTGTCAGCTTAGTTAATAAAACAATTACTCCTGACTCCACAATGTGGCTGATTTGGCATGCTGGAAGCGCACAAATTCTCAGTTCCTTTGAATTTCATCAGTAACAAAATTAATTAGAGTGGCCACGAAAATGTAATCATTGCTCCCTGGAAATTGAAATAAATTAGAGATGCATGCATTGGGACTGCTCGTTAGCAGTGACCTCGAGTAATTGCCGTATCCATTTGTGAAATTCATAATGGAGTTGAGGCAACTTTGAACTGCGCTTAAATAAAGACTAGATTGCATGGTCCCCAGGGTTTCCTACGCATGGCGAAATTGCTTGTTTGATGATGAGGTAGATATGTGCGCAGTCTGTGTGCATGTTTATATGTTTGCTGATGTTCGGCAAATGTCACGCTCTCCATTATGATCCAAACTTTTAGTCATTTGGAGAAGTAGTGCTGTTCCTCTTATTTGATGTCATTTTTAACAAATCTTTCGGCTAAATGACTTGATTATTTGTCAAACAATAGCACCCTTTTATTCAGAGTATCAAGTGAACGCTGATTTAGGAACTAGTTAAATAATCTTAAGATTGTCATAATTGAGGCAATTTATGAACCGTTCATATTTAGTTCTCAAAATGTGTAAAATAATAGCATGTCATTTCAATTTTTGCCAACTTCGCTAAAAAATCAAAGCAGGAAAAGATGAAAATAAATATGCAAAGAGTATGACAATTCTAAGTTAGTTTAATGCAGTCGACATTTTTAAAAGATTTAAATGGATAGTTCACCCAAATATTCAATAAATGAACAGAAACCAATGAATTTGTCGACATGATTAAAGAGAAGGCCAATTCAGGAAAAAATACAGTTGACAGTGATGAGTATTAAATGGTGCACCAGTAACAAAACGAACTGCTGCAT
>CAIGQZ010004625.1:1225132-1244410 GCA_903798205.1 Danio tinwini
TTTATCAGAATCAGAATCAGAATCAGAATCAGTTTTATTGCCAAGTGTGCTTCACACACACAAGGAATTTGTTTTGGCAACAGAAGCTTTCAGTGTACATAAAGTGACGAGTGACAACACAAAATCATGAGCCACGGCTGCTTTCAAAATGGCATAAATGTTGCACTACGAAGGGAGCGCAATTGTTAATTTGAAGATCGCTCAAACTAAACTGTAAAAAGCACTTTAAAAACAAATTACACATAAGAGATAACTTTAATGTTTTTTTATTATATCATTCCGAGTTTAAATGTTGAAACATTCTAAATGAATAGGGCACAGGGGGCATGACTGGAAATAGAACACAGTCAGGAACTATGCTTCTAACTACAGCTCTAGATAGGCAGTTGCAAGCATACAAATTTGCAATGTAGTATGCAAATGTTTGTTGGAATGATAAATTTGGGGAACACCAAATCAACAAACTATGTTTGTAATGACGGAACTTACCTTAGTTGACTAACAATGGTTTTCAGAAAACTCACCCCTGTTTGACTTTATTTCTGCTGTTCTTCTGCACAAAATAATATATTTTGAAGAAAGCTGAAAACCTCTAACCACACTGCAAACAATGCTTTTATTACCTAGATTTTTCTTGTTTCTTGTCCAAATATCTAAAAATTCTTAAGTCAAGAAGCATGTTTTGGACAAGCAAAATGTGAAAAATGATTGTCTTGTTTTAAGAAAAAATATGTTAAAATTAAGTGAAGTTTACTTAAAATAATCTGCCAATGGAGTAAGCAAAATAATCTTATGTCAAAAGTAAAAACAACATTATTTCGCCTACCCCATTGGCAGATTATTTTTCTTAGATTATTTTCTTAAAACAAGACTTTATTTTTTGCTTGTCTAGAAAATGCTTCTTGCTTTAAGAATTTTTAGATATTTGGACTAGAAACAAGACAAAAAATCTTAGTAAAAAAAGCATTTTGCATTTTTTTGCAGTGCATTGACTTCCATAGTAAAAAAAAAACAAGTACTGTGGAAGTCAATGGTTGCAGCTTTCTTCAAAACATCTTTTCTGTTCAACAAAAGAAAGAAAGTCAATCAGGTTTGGAACAAGTAAAAGATGAGTAAATAATGAATTTTCAGTTTTGGGTGATCTCTTGGTATCTTGACAAATATTCTATTCCATTTGGACTGATAGTGTTTGTGTAAAATGGTACTTGAGTATTTTCTTATTGTACTCCAGCAAGACTTGTTGGTTCTCTTCTAATCACATTATTTAGTGAGTTCCCAGCCATCCTGGCGGCCTAATATGAACTGGTCCCATTTTCACTAAGGTAATGACATTTGACAGTCAAATTGGAAGCACTTCAATCAAGATCGGGATCATTGAACAGCCTGTTATGTCAAATTGTTTTGTCATTCACTTAATCTCCGGGCCTAGAATTGAAGCTGGACCGTGTGTTTAGATGTTTTGTACATCATAATTTTAGGCTGATAATTACAGTTGAACAAATCACTCAAGTGTCAAGTGTTCACAATGAAAATATGTGCTACCTTTTTTTGTTTGGCGACGAGAAGCAGTAATCAGCGAGTGATACCCTCTCATCATTCAATAATGTAATATCAGGCTGGTGGAGTGAAGTGTCCACAATATGGAGGCTTGTAAGTCTCTTTGTCTCCATCAGGTTGATCTCCTTCCAGGAGTTTCTGGCTTTTGAGTCAGTGCTGTGCGCTCCGGATGCTCTCTTCATGGTCGCCTTCCAGCTTTTTGACAAAACTGGAAATGGTATTGCCTCTTTTGGTAAGTGCACATTCTCTTTATAAAGCCGAACTCAGGTTTGATGATTGAGTTGTGTGATGATGATAAAAATTCTCCTGTGAAAAAGCATGTTCTGTATGCATCCACACAACGGCCTGTAGATAGGAGATTTAACCATATTAGTATACAGAGCAGAAGTTTAATAATTGTTTATTGTACATTGGTGTCTTTTATTAAACTGCAGTTGTTGGGATTTATAAAAGCTAAGCCACTGAACACCTTGTGTTGCTGTAAACTTACCACTATTTATTGGGTTTGTTTTGTTTATGGCTTAGATTTTGCTTGGTTTTGGTTATATGACTCACTTTTTGTTTTGCTTTGATTTCTGCTTTTTATCATTTTTGTTTTTGGATGTTCTGTTTTGGGGTGCGTTTTTTATACAAGGGTTACTCAGTTAGCTGGATTTGGTTATTGACGATTGGACACGATCCAGTATCGTTTCTTTCTTTAAAACTCATTCAAGAGTTGTTGTCAGATAGCAGGCTTATTAAACAGAATTAGAACAAGTCATTTCAAGCAAAAGTGATACTAAAAGTATGTACCGAATGCTGATATTTTCTTACAGTAGTAACCTATAGATTACAAATACTGGGGAAAATAGTAAAAAAAATATATGAGCAGTTCCATGCAAATAACAACCTTGCCATGGCAAAAATTAAGTTGTCACCAAAATAGCGAAACCGTTTCAATTTTTTTGTGTATTCTTGTGTTTTGCAGTACTGTGGAAATTATCAAAAATGTCCCTGTCAATGTTTTTAAACAATTATATCTGATTTACTAAAGTCACTTAAGTGGAAATTTCACATCTGTCACATCCATAACGGAGAGATGTCACATCCATAACGAAGGTTTTTCCTCATAAATGCAAAAAATATAAAATAAAATAAAATCAGTCATGTTTGTTCTACAAAGAGCCAACTCTTATCCTTTTGATTAGCATTATTTGTTTTGGGTTGTGCAGTTTAATTCACAGAATTTCTAAAAAGTATGTTGTAGACTGTAAAATTGCAGACTTTTTTGGTCACATCCATCACGCATGTATTTTCCTCATTTAAAATATAAAAAATGTTTACAGATTGATAATTTTCTGATCCCATAACTCTGTGGTTAATTGTTTTGGAAAATATAAAGAGATGTTTCAATATAATGTTAATATATACTTTTTCTGGGCGTTTATGTTTTGAGTTTTTACTGCAAATGTCACATCCATAACACTAGAATTGCTCATATATAAATGAATATATATAAATAGAAGTTTTTAAAAAATTATAAATAAACCTGTTATGCAATCTACAATTGAAATAAATACAAAATGTGTCACAGGGGTGTTCTCTCCACAAGGTGTTCAAAGAGAACATTAATTAATATGGACTTTTTAGATACAAATGCATACTATTTTAATGTACCGACCCAGCTTTAGTACAATTTGTGTATGATAATGGACATGGCCAATATTCTCATTTTTCTTAAAGCAAGGAATAATAGTTTATGCAGTCATGCACACGTTTTGACAGCTAATATGATGGTGATTTGATGCTTCACAATAGTTGCAGACACCTTTACTGATATCAAAATGCTTTTTGATGCAAAATTAATTTAAACAGATATTTATTAAGAAACTTGAATAGGCCTAGGGTACTATAGTAAAGAAAATACGCTCTAAAAGTAAAACTAAATAGCTAAATACTCTTGGCACATGAAAGTGTAAAGCCTGCAGCCCACAACAAATGTGGAAAGTTATTGCGTATCATATTAAACAAACCATTTACGAATTTTATTTTGCTCACATGGATAATTGAATATTAATCAGATGATGTCATTACGCTGCTGTGACGTCAGCCAATCGTTGCATTGCTGATCATGATCTCGAGGATTGATAGATCTGTCCTTCACAACACACTCAGCGATCTCAGATCAGTTTATCCAGACATTTTAATCTGATTCTCGAACTTGTTTAAAGAACCAAATTAACCAGAGATCAGTTATCATCTGTCAAATCATCTTAAATCATTTAAGCGAGGTATGAAGAATGGACCCCTGGTCATTTGCTTTGTTTTTGTTTTGTTTTGGCATTTTGATTTGGGGCTTGGTTTTTGTCATAATTGTTAAGGCTGCTTTATACTTCTGCATTGAGTGATCGGCATGACCCACGGTGCCAGCCTTGTACGTAGTCATGCATTTATACTTTGCTTGCTGTTTGTGTTGCTCTGCAATAACACTTCCAAAATGCTAGCTGGCAGTGAGTTTTTTATTTTCCTCTGTGTCGAGTTTCTTCGAGGGTGTTTTGTTTTTTCTAAATGCTACCTTAATGTACAAGTAGCTAAAACTCGATCCTTCTGAGGCAGGAACTGGCTGACATGCAACAACTTTAATCATAAGGTAAACACAAACAAAACAGTTTCCATCTGGAGCTCCTTGACACTTGTAAACACTCGTCAGCGCTACCAAGCTGACCAATCACAGAGCTTGTGCTACGTGTCGTTGTGACGTGTAGTTACATTTTTTGCAGATCAGTGTCGGCGTCAGCCATGGCAAGGACTATTCGACCGCATGAATTCTGCGCCGGACTATAAGCATAGGCTTGACGCAGTAGTAAAAATTCTGCCTTTAGGTATTTTGTTTTCTTTTTGAGTTTAGTTTTTGCTTGTTATGCCTATTTGTTTTGATTTTGCATTGAAATGTTTTTTTTTTTTGCATTGAAATGTTTTTTTTTTTTTGCATTGAAATGTTTTTTGTCTTTTTTGATGAGCTTTTTGTTTTGTTTTGGGGTTTGTTTTTAGTCATTTTTTTTTGCTTCTCGTGTTTTGTTATGGCGTTTTGTTTTTTGACATAGAAAATTATGTTTTTTTTTATCTGGGTTTTTATCATTTTGATTTGCTTTCTGTTTTGGGGTTTTGTTTTTGCCATTTTGCTTTGTTCCTTGTGTTTTGTTACAGGTTTTTAGTTTGTTTTGGTTATATGTCTTTTTGTTTTGGGCTTTAGATTTTTATCTGTTTTATTTTGGATTTTGGTTTTATTTTTGTTTTATGGATTCTAGCTGTTTGCTTTGGTTTTTAGTTTTACTCTTTTGCCTTGCTTTTTGTTTTGTTTTGGCATTTTGCTTTTTACTTTTTTTGTTTTGTGTTTTTTTTTATTTATTTTGCTTCGCCTTGTTTTGTTATGGGCTTTTGTTTTGTAGTTTTTCTTTGCTTCTTGTTGTATTTTGTTATGGCTTTTTGTTTTATTTTGACATTGTCATGACATATTTATGATGATGTTTATGATAAATGATGAAAATATATACAGTGCTCAGCATAATCGAGTACACTATTTCACCATTTTGAAAATGAATATTTTTATCCATTTCTCAGTGAATATAGGCAATGCATGTATTAAACAGATATATTTATTAAAATAATATTTTTGCCACCAAACATATTTAGAAATGAAAGATAATACAATTAAATTTAAGCTAAATAATGCAAAAAAAATATATAATAATAACACAAATTAAACAAAAATTTTCAATTTTTTGCTTCTCTTGATTTTTCCTCCTTTTTAAATTTGTATTTAATATTTTTCCAATATTTTTTTGGACTGTTATCATGAGTTATTTTCTTAGATAAATTCCAGATTTGGCTTCAATACTGACTAATCTAATGTATAAGCACAAATATAATATTGTAAAGCTTCCTATTAAAAATATGAATTTAAAGATTTGTGAGGGGTCTACTTATATATGCTGAGCACTGTATATGACAATATATTATCATAAATGGTATTTATACTTTTATAACATTCATTAAACATTATTTTTTGTGTTTCAGCTAATTTTATTAGCAAAATTAGGGAGTTATAAAGTATAACTCTAAATTCCCTAATGTTCACTGGCTTGAAAACAAATGACCAATGTTAAGTAGTGTAGTGCTTATTTAGACAGACAGAATCCTGTCTCTTTGTGAAGTACTACAGGATCAGTAAATGTAAAACTCTTTATCAGACACTGTCAGGAGCTTTAACAACACATAGTGGACATCAGTATCATTTTACTCCATACATTTATTGAGGTTATTTGGTTCCAGACAAGATAGTACAAAGAATAGTAATGCAGCAATAATATGAGTAGTTGCTTTTGCACTTGCGAAAGAACTTGGCATAAGAAGAATGAATGTGTGTTTTTCATGTGTTTAAATTTCCCTAATTGACTTAAATAGTCTAATTTGCCTTTTGTAGGTGAGACATGTCAGATCAGCTCATTTCAAATGCACTACCCAAAGTGCCTAGGCGGAGAGAATGAGACTTTCATCAACCTGTTTCAGTCAATAGGGAATAAGATCAGATAAACACACGCACATATGCATGTTTCATATTCAAATGACTTCAGTTTATTTAGCCGGGATGTTTCTTTGCCGTTCAAAGGTCTCCTGTTGTGCATGTCGTCAGTTTTTATGTCTGCCTTTGCCGTAATGAGAACATATAGGCAGTATTTGTCTCATACACCTGTTTTTCAGCCGCTGCAATTACATCAACATAAATAGCAAATAACTTCTGACTAAGATTATGGTCATGTCAGAGTCACTTTATTGTGATGCACTACAGAGGGCAGGAAAATGAAATGCTGCTCTGTGTTAAAGCGAGCAGGAGACTCCCGTTTATAACCCTCTTAATGTCATTAAAAGCGTTAAAGGTCTCTTGCTGTTACATTAAACAGCCTTTTTTCACCATTTAATAAACCCTGTCATTGCAAGTCATATTATGAAGGGTTATTTTTTAAGGGTTTGGAAAATTTAGGTTTTAATTAATGAGTGACTAGTTTTTTTTTTGTCATTTTCTCCCTCCGACTTCAGTTATGTAAATTAGAGGTAATAAACTTGCAGGCTGCCATGCGACTCCAAAGTGATATAAAGAGAGAAGGACAAGAGACGTGTTGACAGCTACATAAACACTGATAAAATAAAGGTTTGGAGTAACTCCACAGTGGAACTCTGTTGTAATGCAGTAAAAAAGTATAATAATTTGTAATAAATGGGAAAAACATGTTGAGCTGTTACACTCTGTTAGGAATTTCTTGCAAATCATTGAAAACTCCTTTTTCTAAAGTAATTTTAATGAAATGTTTTAATGTGTATATTTTTACCACGTCTGTTTTGGGTTGTATAAAAAGTAAAAGTGTTTCATATATCATCTGTATACCATAGGGGACTGTTGAATTAAACATGAATGCTTTTGATTTGATGAACGATACAAGTTTTTTTCTTAACACAAGCACCTTTTAATACAAAATGTTATATATGTTTAATGTTGGCATTGTGTCTTATATGTAATGCAGAATCGTAAATGTTCCCTATTCGCTAAATATTTCTTCATTTTTTAAGAAGGGTTTTGAAGCATCAAACAATAAACGAAAGCTAAAATGTAATTCGATGTAATAAAATGTTGGTAATTAAATTTTTGTAAGGCGCAGTTTTGTAAGAATCATTTTAGGACATTACACAAGTCTATATATAAAATAATCTTTAAACAATTAAATTAAACCCATAAATCAGCAATATGTTTTTAATTATTTAAATGTAACAGAATATTATTATTGTATATATTTTTTATAAGTTTTGGTCAGAATAAGTATGTTTGCATTTTTGCTGTTTTATAAATATATCTGAAGCATTAATTCCTATTTTTTGACATTATATTTTTTACAAAAGTTATTTAAAACATAAAACTAGACTTTTAACTTGCATTTAAAATGCTTTCTACACTCTCAGAAATAAAGGTATGCAAGCTGTCACTGGGTGGTATCTTTTTAAAAGGTACACATTTGTACTTGAAGGGTCCATATTGGTACCTCAAAAGTATATATTAGTGCCAACAAATTTTAAGAGGAATATTTTTGTACAATTTAGGTACTAATATGTGCCCTTGAGGTATTAATATGGACCTTTTAGGTGCAAAATTGTATCTTTTAAAAAGGTATCAGCTCAGTGACAGCTCTTGTACCTTTATTTCTGAGAGTGTACACTCAAAAAAGATTTTTGCTGCTTGTTTAAACTACTTATTTAAAATGAGCTGAATCAACATAATTGTCAACATAATTTAAGTGTTTGTTTTCGACGCAACTTAAATGTTTTATGTTTAATCAACTTATATTTGTAAAAACAATAAAGTTAACTTAATTTGTGTTGGTAGCATGAAAGAATTGTGTGGAACCCTGCATTTTTTACAGTGTATGTATATAAAATAAATGTTCGTAAATTTAACATCCAAATTACAATCTGGTCATTGATCAAACTGGGCTGACACAGTTTTAATTTACTATAATCTTCTATGTTAAGCTGCTTTGACACAATCTACTTTGTAAAAGTGCTATAGAAATACAGTATGAAAGATGAATTGAATAAAAAAGGTAGTACATAATGATAACAATAATTATTTGCATGTATGTGTGTGTGTATTTTCATGTGTAAATAGAAAAAGGTGCACTGAAAAAAGCGATCAGCTACTTTACTTTAAAAACAAGAGCGTACACCCACTTGTAGCTGTTACGTCGCCAACTTAATTTTTATAAGTATGCACTGAAAAAAATAATTCAGAGATGATTCCTTGGATTTACTCAATTTGTTTTTACGTTAAATGGCTGTAAACAATTTATTTGGGCTGAATTTAAACAAACAAATTAAGTAGAATTTTATTAAATTTAATTTGTTTGTTTAAATTCAACACTAAATAGGTAGTCCACAGTGTATTTTTAAGGCTTGTTTGAGTTTTTAAGATGCAAAGCAATGTGTGCTTATGCTTCATTTGTAGAAAATCACGTTATTTGTTTATATATATTTGATATTATAATAATCTTTGATTATATACAGCTACTCAGCTAACATGAAAATGACTGTCATATTTCTTATTTCCTCTGAAAGGCCCGCCCTCAAGAAGCTCTGATTGGTCAGCTAACATAACGTGCTGTGATTCATGAATCAGCTCCACGTCACCAGGAAAAGCATCACGCACCTTCAAGCACAAACTTTTGCGCTGTGTAAACAGTCAGTCAGAGTAGCTGTTAGCTGTATCAGTTTGTGCCTGAATCAGATAGAAAATGAAGAGTACACAGCTGAACCACATGCCTGCTCTCTAAGATAAAATCTGACAAGTGTCTTTTACATATATTCGGAATAAACATGTGTAAGTAATATGAAACGTTCACATATCTTTTGAGAGTTTGCTATTTGAGATGTAGAATGCAGGGAAAGTGTCCACATAGAGAGACACTAAAAGCGGCTGCATAGAGACACTGCAGTGCTGCTGAAGATTGTGGCTGTTTACAGCAGTTTGACTGATAAATATCAATTTGTAGCTAAATTGTTAGCGGTGCCAAACAGCATTTTCCGTTGTTTACATCCTTGTTTACGTCCTCACTACAACATACCGTTAACGCTAGACACTCTGCATGTAAGATCATTTTTAACAAATAAAAACACTTACAGGTTGTGACTCAAAATCCACAGCTTCGTCAGTTGGAGGAGTTTTTAGCCGAATCCACCACTGAACTGAAAGTGATTCTGAAAGCTGTCCTTTATCAAATGCTAGCTATATATTTATTATAATTCTCTGGAACATAATTAAAATTAAATTGAAAGCACGTCTCTCTATGTGTCGTGTCCTTCGGAAGCCCAAATACAGAAACAGAACAAACTCTGTGGAAATACAGACGGCATTTTAGCTTTCTCTGCTACATTACAGCACCACAGCGCCTCTGGCCATGCCCCATTGCTGTGCCTGGTGTATGCGCGTGATGAATGTGCGTAACCTGAAGTGTTTGTGATCTCACTAGTCCGTATGTATTTTTTTGTAGTCCCAAACCTTTGCACGCTGTAGGCTTTGCTAAGCTAACTCTGTAAAAGCCAGTGTCTCCCTTTGCATTGAACTTTGAGCATATTACATTCAGAGACGTTGTTTATGTTCACACAGCTACATTAGACATCGACTAAATTTAAAATATGATATCGTAGTGGACCACCTCTTCAATAATTTAACGACAATGGGTTTACTCCCAAATTTAAAAGCAATATGTACTCACGTTTTTTTTTAACTAAAGACAGTGTATCTGATACCTCTTTGTTTCTAAATAACTTTACCCTTATTTTGACCAGTACCATAATAAAAAACCACACAATGCATGTTTTGTAACTCAATCCACCAACAATGAGATAAACCAGCTTATCTCTTATTTCAGAGGATGTGAAACAAGTTTTCGCTCAGACCACAATCCACCAGCACATCCCCTTTAACTGGAACTCCGAATTTGTTCAGCTTCACTTCGGCGCCGACAGGAAGAAGCACCTGAACTACGGGGAGTTCACTCAGTTTCTGCTGGTGAGTTTGACTGCTGTCTAATTTCTCTCTGATCCACTTTGCCCTCCTACGTACACCAAAACACGCTCGCTTTCATACTGTCCCCATCACGCACTTCCCTTCACTGCCACAGAGCACAGATCGATGTAATGTCTTGTTTGCTATGTTCCGTGCCCGGTCTCGTCTAGATTGACACACAGTTCTGGGCAGCCTTTCCAGCAGCACAATAAGGCATATTGACCTAGTTAGTCATTAATGAAACACTGGAGTTATATTCCGATGCCAGCATTTGTTTCTCATTAGCTGACGTAACCTCAGTGCAGTCTAGCGATTCCCACTAAAACAGGTAAAGAAGAATAGCAGTATTCCTTTTGTATTTGTGGCGTGCAAGACATTTTCCAATATAGCGTCTAGACCTGAGAGTGGGCAGAGCGGGTGCGAGGGGTCGTCTGTGCCAAGTCTGCATCTACGCTCCCTATATCTGAATGAGCTTTTTATATTAAACTTAACTTGGACCAGATGGGTTTTTGGAAGCGGCGAGAAACACGCAGATATTGTGTTTGTGGCCAAGACGGGATTCATTTTGTTTTTGGAATTCTAAAATGGTGAAAAAACACATTTCCTGTTTCAGTTATTTCATTTTCTTTGAATTGGCAACTTTATAAAAAATAGAAGGTCATTCAGAGTCATTTTAAAATCCATGAAAGTAAACTGTTAGATTGTATTATCTGCTTCAGCAGTCACACAATGTCATGCAGCGCTATACAAATTTGAGGTAGAGCTGATTTTCACATCATCAGAACATAACATTAGATCTACCGCAAATGTATGTGTGTGTATATACAGTTGAAGCCCCCCCCCCCCCCCCCCCCCCCCTCAAAAAAAAAAATTTAATGGAAAAAAGTACACATTTTCAACACATTTCTAAACAAATACCTTTTAATAACTAATTTCTAATACTGATTTGATGACAGTACATAATATTTCAGTGACATTTAAAGGCTTAACTAGGTTTATTAGGCAAGTTAGGGTAATTAGGCAAGTCATTGTATAATTAGATTAGATTAGATTCAACTTTATTGTCATCACACATGTACAAGTACAAGGAAACGAAATGCAGTTTAGGTCTAACCAGGAGTGCAATAGCAGCAAGTGCAGGATACAGGTATAAGTTATAAAGTGCAGTTATAGAAAAATTATGGTGATATTTACAAATGGATGTACTATCAACATTATATACAGGTTGTGTCAGCTATGAACAGAGATTTACAATAGATGGATAAATGTACAGGTTGCTATTAATAATCAGAAGTGTGCAGATAGATAAACATAATTACAAATGTATATGTACAGTGGATGTGTACATAATTTACAAATGTACATGTGCAGTAGGTATGTACAGTTCAAATAAATGAATCAGTGCAATGAATATGTGCAATTTTTAAATGTGCAAATGTTAAGTAGTGCAGTGATTATGAGGAGTCTGAGTTATGAGGAGAGGAGAGTGGGGTGTATTAGGGGGGCAAAAAGTCAGTGGGGAGCAGAGTTCAAGAGGGAGACAGCTCTGGGGAAGAAGCTGTTCTTTAGTCTGCTGGTTTTTGTCCGGGGGAGCCTGAAGCGCCTGCCAGAAGGCAGGAGAGAAAACAGTCTGTGAGCAGGGTGAGAGGAATCTTTAAGAATACTGCGTGCTCGGCGCAGACAGTGTTTCCTCTGGATGTCCTCTATGGCTGGCAGTGTGGTCCCTGTGATGCGTTGGGCAGTTTTCACCACCCGCTGCAGTGCCTTACGCTCCGCAACAGAGCAGCTTCCATACCAGACTGTGACACAGTTCGTCAGGATGCTTTCTATTGTGCAGCGGTAGAAGTTCACCAAGACGGCTGATGACAGCTGGTTCTTCTTAAGTTGCCTTAAGAAAAATAGGCGCTGGTGAGCCTTCTTGACCAGGCTGGAGGTGTTGGTGGTCCAGGAAAGGTCCTTGGAGATGTGGGTCCCCAGGAACTTGAAGGATGATACAGGCTCGACGGCCATCTCATTGATGTAGATGGGATCATGTGAGCCTGTTCGTCCCTTCCTGAAGTCCACAATGAGCTCCTTGGTCTTGTCGGTGTTAAGGAGCAGATTATTGTTGGTGCACCACGTGGCCAGATGCTGTATCTCTTCCCTGTAGGCAGTCTCATCATTGTTGCTGATTAGACCAATCACTGTGGTGTCATCTACAAATTTGTTGATGGCGTTGGATCTGTTCACAGGCCTACAGTCGATGGTGAAAAGGGAGTAGAGGAAGGGGCTCAACACACAGCCCTGTGGTACACCAGTGTTGAGTGTGACGGTGGTGGAGCAGATGTGGTCTGATCTAACATTCTGAGGTCTGTTAGTCAGAAAGTCCATAACCCAGTTACAGAGAGACGTGTCTATGTCCAGGTCTCTAAGTTTGATCATTAACTTAGAGGGTATGACAGTGTTGAATGCTGAGCTGAAGTCAACAAACAGCATTCGTGCGTATGTGTTTTTATTGTCCAGGTGTGTGAGTACAGAGTGCAGTGCTATGGAGACTGCATCTTCTGTGCTCCTGTTGCCACGGTAGGCAAACTGATGTGGGTCCAGTGTGGATGGCAGAGGTCTTTCAGATGTGCCAGGACCAACCGCTCGAAGCACTTCATGATGATGGGTGTGAGTGCTACCGGGCGGTAAACATTCAGGCATGTTGGGCTGGAGTGTTTCGGCACTGGCACAATAGAGGTGGTTTTAAAGCATGTTGGCACAGCTGCTAGGTTAAGGGACAGGTTGAAAATGTCTGTGAATACCCCAGCGAGCTGTTCTGCACATGCTTTGAGGACACGCCCAGGAATACCATCTGGTCCAGCAGCCTTACGCACATTGATCCGACTCAGTGCGGTGTAGACTTCTGAGGAGGTGAGTGTAATGGGTGAGTAATGATGGTTTGTAATGATGGTTTGTTCTGTAGACAATCGGAAACAAAAATGCTTAAGGGGATAATAATATTTAAGATGCTGTATGTAAGTTTTTGATATTTTTAAAGCATAAAAATACCATAATATGTTTGCAGATATTTAAGAAACATGCCAAGTGAACATTCTTGTTTATCTGAAAAACAATGCTGAAGTCAAATATTCTGCTTTGAAAATGTGCTTTTTCTTTGTCTTTGTTTTGGTTCTTTTACCCCATCCAATGCCAGTTTAGTCAATTATATTTCAGCACATTAATGTTTATTAATGTACATTGCACCTGTAAACAAATAAACTAAAAAAAAAGAAAAAAGAAACTTAAACTCATACTGGGAGGCTTCCCAGCTGGCACAGGACATCATCTTGACGTCAGAATGACATTTTACCCCAATGTCATAGAGACATTGCATTTTGTTTGGAAAAATAAAATCAGGCTGACATCAGAATTCAATGTCAGGCTGACGTCATTGTCCAACGTCCAACATAAAATCAACCAAAATGTGTAATGATGTTTCAGCTTGACGTTGTGTTGACGTTACCACTATGACGTCTAACAGACATTGGATTTTGATTGGCATACCTGACGAATAAATGTCAGTATTCATTCATTCATTAATTTTTCTTCGGCTTAGTCCCTTTAATTATCAGGAGTAGCCACAGTGGAATGAACCGCCAACTTATCCAGCATATGTTTTAAACAGTGGATGCCCTTCCAGCTGCAACCCAGCATTGGGAAAATAAATGTCAGTATTTGACATCAATATGACGTTGGTTTAATATGTTGGCTCGACGTTGGATTTTAGTCACTTTCCAACACAAACTGAAATCAACCAAATATCATTTGACCACATTACTGGATGACGAGACGGTGGCTCAGTGGTTAGCACTGTGGCCTCACAGCAAGAAGGACACTGGTTCGAGTCCCGGCTGGGCCAGTTGGCATTTCTGTGTGAAGTTTGCATGTTCTCCTCCTGTTGGTGTGGGTTTCCTTCGGGTGCTCTGGTTTCCCCCACAGTCCAAACACATGCGCTATAGGTGAATCAATTAACTAAACTGGCCATTGTGTATGAGTGTAAATGAAAGTGTATGGGTGTTTCCCAGTACTGGGTTGCAGCTGGAAGGGCATTCGCTGTGTAAAACATATGCTGGATAAGTTGGTGGTTCATTCCGCTGTGGTGACCCCTGATGAATAAAGGGACTAAGCCGGAGGAAAATGAATGAATGAATCATTGCTGGAATCAAAATAACATTATCCTTAGACGCTGGCTAGACATTGAATTTTGGTCACCTGACGTCACGACTTAAATCTAACCTAATATTAACTTCTTATGATGTTGTGTGCCTGATGGGTTGATCCAAACTATGAGTAGTTCATGACACCTCTAGGAAAAAAAAAACACCTAGCAGATTCACATATGACAAAACAAGCTACAGATTCACATGTACAGTCTCAATGAAACCCACACAATTATTTTCCTTTCCTTTATGAGTGGATGCTTTCCAACACTGACTTCACATCAGCATGACCACCTACAATACAACATGTCGGACATCTGGCTGCGTTGTCAGAAACGCTTTTACTGTCATAACCAAAGATTCAACATCCTGCAATTTCTTTAACCTGAACATCGATGAGGACTCGCCCGATATTCTCGTTAAAATGCACTTTTTAATGCCAACAGAGCTCGAGCTGAAATAATTGACCCAAGCAGAGGTGGCTCATCAACTGTTTTTTATTTGAATCCAAAGACAATTAAAGGCACAATAAATGCCATGGTGGTTTCAATATTGGCTTTTCGGAGGTTCTGTTCTTCTCCTCCCTAAATAAAAACCATGCTTTTGAAACACTCACAGTTGCAGTAATTTAAGGTTTTAAGAGACTAACTGTAAACTGTAAGGTTCAGAGCCACAATTATTATGCAATTCCACATGCTTGCGGCTGAAGCAGCACAATGCTGGATCAACTGCAGCCAAATATTTTTTTCTTCTACCTCGGCTCTTGTTTTTATTTATTTACTGTGCTACTGGCATTTCCGTTTGGCTTAAAACATTGTGTGTCGGCGAAAGGCATGCGTGAGACTAAATAGGATTTTCCTTGTTTTTCAAGCATCTTCTTTGACGTGATTTGTAAATATTCAAATGCAAAAAATAGGTTAATAACTGAAATTACAGACAACATTCTTTAACTGAATTGTTGCTGTATTTTTTATAAGGACAGTGACATTTCTATAATATCAGAAATAGGTTAGCATGGAGTCTGACATTCAAAGCTTTGACATTTTCTCTAATAGTGGTTTTTTTTTTTTTGCTTCCATAAGAAGACACGTCCATTCGCACAACAGACCTATATTTCCAGTATTTTGTACTGGTGGTTCAATTATGTGGAGATGTGGGAGAGAAAAACAACTCTCTTTAAAAGCCTGTGATGTGTACCAAAGTCATTCTCGTCTCCTGATGTGATACCACAACTGTTTTACAAATGCACAATTGACTAAATGACAAAATGTCTTTCTGTCAGATGTCTTAAAGTAAATTTGACATAAACAAAGATGTAATATAAATACAGCAAGGTCCATTAAGTAGTGGATTAAGTTGCGTTGACAAACAAATGAAAAATACATTTTTTATAGTGTTTATTAATCTTTATTAAAATTTACAAAAGGATTACAAAGGATGTTACCTAATGACTTTTTTTTATGAAAATACCAGGGAAATGTCATGAACTAATATTATGTTAGGCTGCTTTGACACAATCTACACTGTAAAAGCGCTTTAGAAATAAAGATGAATTGAAATTGAATATAATTTTTACTTTAATAAATAAATAAATAAGATTTTAAAAAATAATAAAATGTATTTTTGATCCATAAAAGCGCTTATTAGCTCTTGCACTAAATAAAAATATGTATTATATATTTGAGACTAAGCAATTTGACACATTTTGATTTAGATCAACACTCAAAAAATGATTTTGCTGCTTGTTCAAACAACTAATTTAAAATGAGCTGAAACAACACAATTCTTGTGATTTTATTTTTATTTTATTTTTATTTTTTATTATTATTATATATTTTTTGGAACACCTAATTGTTTCATGTTCAATTAACTTAAATTTGCTAAGTTAACTTAAACGATTTGTGTTGGAACAACATGAATAAATTAAGTGGCACCCTGTTTTTTTTTTTTTTTTTTTTTTTTTTTTTACAATGAATGCACTGTAAAAATGCTGCGTTCTACACAATTCCTTCATGTTGTCCCAACACAAATCGAATAAGCTAACTTAATTGTTTTTACAAATTTAAGTGGATTGAACATAAAACAACTAAGTTGTCCCAAAAAAACTTAAGAATTGTGTTGTTTTAACTTATTTAAAAAAAAGTAGTTTAAGCAACCAGCAGAAGTAATTTTTTCAGTGTGCACAGGGTTCATTTGATTTATTATGCATGTTTATCAATTGTTAACTTATAAAATCATGGTAATACTTTACAATAAGGTTTCATTTGGTAACGTGAACTAACAAAGAACAACCCTTTACAACATACATTAATGTTAATGCTAATTTCTACATTTATAGAAATTTAAAATCTAAACTTGTATTAGAGATTGTAAGATAATGCACAAAAACTGAAGAAATTAACAAAAACAGAAAGCATTTTTAGAATTGTTCAGAAATCTTTATTTTATTTATTTTTTTTACAAATAATACTCAACATAAAAGCATGATTTCTGAAAGCTGCAGAGTTTGTTATTTCATAAAACAATTGTTTTGCAATTGTACTCTTCAATGCACAACATAACAGGCCCGTAGCCAGGGGGGGTTTGGGTGGTTCGAAAGACCCACACCTTACTGACAAAGGTCCGAAATTTGTCACATACATGAGCTCATTTGTCCTATTTTAACTGCTATGCCAGCATAAATTGTAAAAGTAACCCATCGAATAAGGTTTTAAGATCAAGCAGAATCCTCTGTTGGCTGTCGCTTTGAGTTCAGCTAATCATTTTTGTCCAGTGCAAACAATTATTTTTCATGAGTTCAATATCTAGCTGTGCAAGAAAACATTACAATTGGACGTAAGTGAAGTCATCTTTCACTACTCACCTACTGTATTGTTGTTAAATATAGAAAATGTTTTACAAAGAACTTTTATTTTAAATGCTTATTCTGAAACAAAAAAATACATTTAAAAAGGTGTGAAGCACCAAAAGCGGCCCATATTAAAATGAATTTGAATACTAATTTGGCTATTGTTATCCATGAATTTTTTAAATGTACTTTTGTTACAAGAGAGTATTTAAATCTCATAATTAAATAGAAAATGAAGGCAAATAACTGCAAAAAGGTCTACTCTTTGAGAAAAAAGAACCACCCGTTTCACTGCACTGGCTACAGGCCTGCATAAAAACATAATATGTGAAAATCTACCAAAATGTTATCTGTTTTTCTAAATAAACTCAGAAAAAAAAATTGAACCTTAGTGTACAGAGTTAACATAATATCATATCGATGTTTTTTTCAGCAATCTGAAGCTGTTAACTTTTTAAAAAAATGCATTGTTGCATAATGCAAACCAGCTGTACAGCACGCACCTCACTTGATTTATGTTCTAAAATTGCATGCATGTAGTAAATCTGTTTGTTTTCTGCAGTACGAATCACTCCAATCCAGCATTGGCAGCACTCAAACACTGACCGATGTTCACTGTGTTGCAGGAGATGCAGTTTGAACATGCTAGGCAGGCTTTTGTGCTGCGGGACAAGGCCAAATCAGGCACCATCACCGCCCTGGACTTCAGGGACATCATGGTGACCATCAGACCCCACATGCTCACTCCGTTTGTGGAGGAAAGTCTAGTCGCAGTGAGTTTTTCAGTCAGTGTTTTCACTGTTTGAGACTTTAATTTCACTGTTCAAGTCAGTTATTAGCCCCCTGTCTATTTTCCCCTTCAATTTCTGTTTAATGGAAAGGTTTTTTTCAACACATTTCTAAACATAATAGTTTTAATAACTCATTTCTAATAACTGATTTATTTTATCTTTGCCATGATGACAGTACATAATATTTTACTAGATATTTTTCAAGATGCTATTATTCAGCTTTAAGTGACATTTAAAGGCTTAACTAGGTTAATAAGGTTAATTAGGCAAGTCTAAATTGTATAATGATGGTTTGTTCTGTAGACAATCAAATAAAAAATATATATTGCTTAAGAGGGCTAATAATATTGACATTTAAATTGGTTAAAAAAAAGTAAAACTTTTATTTGTTGCCGAAATAAAACAAATAAGACTTTCTCCAGAAGAAAAAATATTATAGGAAATACTGTGAAAATTTCCTTGCTCTGTTAAACATAATTCGGGAAATATTTGAAAAAGAAAAAATAAATCACAGGAGGTCTAATAATTCTGACTTTAACGGTATAAGCCACTGGGAGATATTTGTTAGCAAGGTGTTTGTGCATGAGACGTCTGCTTTTTTGCGAACTCTGTCATTTTCTCCACGGTTTGTGCCTCATAAACCTTGGGATTCTGGGAGATGTTTCTAAACACTCCGTTTTGGGGACATTAGAAATAAATTAAAGACAACTCTCCAGTCTATACACTCAATCCTCTAATTTAGATGCCTTGCAAAACAGGACTGGAGGTATAAACACTTTATCCCATCTACATAAAGGTTTATACTTTTTTGCGGCCGGGTTTATGCAGGGTTTTTACAAATGACATGTTGGTTAAGGAAACTTCAGAGTCGGTCGGATTTCAGGTAAAAACATCATTTCTGCAAAGCACACAGCGCCATCTAGTGTGAGATGATCTATAATTTATCAGGCTTGAAAGTGACTGTTTGCTCTTTCTGACTAACTACACTGTATTAGAAAAAGGTTGAAGAGTTCAAGGGATAGAAAAACTTGTACAGATACTTGTTTCTTTTTTCTGTTGAACACAAGAAGACATTTAGAAAAAACCTGTAACCATTGACTTTCATAGTATTAGTTTTTCCTACTATGAAAGTCAATGCTTACAGGTTTATTACAGAGCATTCTTTAAAACTATGAGGAGTTAAACACAAATGAAGATATTTTGAAGAATGCTCTGTAATATACCTGTAACTGTTGACTTTCATAGTATTTGTTTTTCCTGCTGTGAAAGTCAATGCTTACAGCTTTATTACAGAGCATTCTTCAAAAC
>CAIGQZ010004625.1:1250351-1260597 GCA_903798205.1 Danio tinwini
AGACAGACAGACAGACAGACAGACAGACAGACAGACAGACAGACAGATAGATAGATAGATAGATAGATAGATAGATAGATAGATAGATAGCAACAACTTAAACAGATAGATGACAGAACAATTAGCATGTTTCTAGCTTGAAGCTAGCATGACTTACTGTAGCATTTTTTAGCATGTTGCTATTGTGAAATAGTATGTTGCTAGCATGTGTTACAAAAATGAAATTAAAATAAGATCATAGCTATGCAGTGGCGCAGTAGGTAGTGCTGTTGCCTTACAGCAAGAACGTCACTGGGTCGCAGGTTCGAACCTCGGCTGGACTGGGTCAGTTGGCATTTTTGTGTGGAGTTTGCATGTTCTCCCTGCTTTCGCGTGAGTTTCCTCCGGGTGCTCCGGTTTCCCCCACAGTCCAAAGACATGCGGTACAGGTGAATTGGGTAAGCTTTATTGTCCGTAGTGTATGAGTGTGGATGTTTCCCAGAGATGGGTTGCGGCTGGAAGGGCATCCGCTGTGTAAAATCGTGCTGGATGAGTTGGCGGTTCATTCCGCTGTGGCGACCCCGGATTAATAAAAGGGACTAAGCTGACAAGAAATTGAATGAATGAATAAGATCATCTGTATTAAAACTAATAATGGTCATTTTAATAGTTTTTAAATACTTATGACTCCAATTACTTCCAATGAATGTAATGATATTGAAAATGCAACTTTACATGATTTTTTTTCAATAGTAAAATCATTTTGCAGTATTACGGATTTTACACTATAAAAAAACTTTTTTTTTGTTGAACCAAATTATCTTTTATAGTCGTCTCAACTTGCATCATTAAAACCGTCTAAAAATATTAACTTAAACTTTGTATAACTTAGAAAAAACTGTTAAATCCTCATTAACTTATTGAAATAAGGTAAAGCAACATAAAAAATAATATAAGCAACATTTCTGGGTTTCTCAGTAGCGGAAGTCGTCACAGTTGGGAAAACTTAGAGCGCAGTAAATGGGAAAATACAACAAAACATTTTTTACAACCTTTTTTGCTCAAATAATAGAAGAAAAACTCCATGATGATATTATAAAGTCAATCAGAAAAAGGAAAACAAATTATGCGAGACTGATGACGGCAGCCAGAGGGGAGAATAATGTCAAATTTAATGTCCTGCCCCATAGCCGCTGCATTAGAAACGACTTGCACAAGAGGTAATTCGTTTTTTGCAATTTGAAGCAAATATTATATAATACACACATATAAATGTTCATACGTTTTAAAGAAAATCTAAATATTAAAAACTTGCTAATGACCTTGCTAATTCATGAGGGATGCTGGATTTAGATTGAGCATGTTTCAAGTCTAAGTATCCAAGAAATGGTTCCCCGGTAGCAACAAATTTTTCGTTAGAAGTGGACCTCATAATTAAGAGCCTTTCCATCCATCCATCCATCCATCCATCCATCCATCCATCCATTCATTCATTCATTCATTCATTCATTCATTCATTCATTCATTCATTTTCCTTCAGCTTAGTTTGTTATTTATTAGGGGTTACCACAGCGGAATGAACCGCCAATTATTCTAGCATATGTTTTATGCAGTGAATGCCCTTCCAGCCGCAACTCAGTACTGGGAAACACTCATACACTCTCACATTTACACACATACACTATGGCCAATTTAGTTTACACAATTAACCTGTATCGCATGTCTTTGGACTGTGGGGGAAACCGGAGCACCCACGCCAACACGGGAAGAACATGCAAACTCCACACAGAAATGCAAACTGACCCAGTTGAGGCTCGAACCAGCAACCTTTTTGCTGTGAGGCGACAGTGCTATCCACTGAGCCACCGTGTCACCAAGAGCCTTTCCAAATGGATGATTTTTTTACACTGTAGAGTTAAGATACTTTTTTTCAGAAACATTCAAATTATTTAACAGGAGTGTACAGTACATTTTGGAGCCTTTGTATTTGTTTATGAAACACACTCATTGCTTTAATTCATTGTACTAAAATCACTCAGTGTTTTCTGCCTCCTCCAGAAGAGTTCATCATCGCGGCGCAGCGGTTCGGCCAGGTGACCCCAATGGAAGTGGACATCCTTTTCCAGCTGGCGGATCTGTCAGAGCCGAGAGGGTGAGTCTGAGTCACCATGAGCTGAATCACCGTCTGAGAGCCTCTTCCCATCATGCTCAGCCATAACACACTTCAGCTCCAGCCCTCCAGCCGCTGTTTGACTCTTCTGTAATTACATGCGAAAAGTTTGCTGCTCTCTCTATTCTCAGTCTTGTTCTGGCAATTGCATAGTTGATGATACATGACTCTTCTTATTATTGTACAGCGGAAGGTTTTGAACGCAGTCCAGCTCGCTCCAACTTTTCTGCTGCACATTTTTCTTTGCTACTGTAACCAGTGGTCGGCGAAGCACACAAATGAAGAACTTAAAGGGATAGTTCACCCAAAAATGAAGATTTACTTACTATTTACTCACCCTCAAATGTTTCCAAATCTTCATGAGTTTCTTTCTACTTTTAAACACAAAGGAGATATTTTGAAAAAAGCTGTTAACCTGTTACTATTGACTTTTTATTGTATTTGTTTTCCTACTATGAAAGTCAATGGTTACAGGTTTTCAGCTTTCCTTAAAATGTGTTCTTTTGTGTTTAACAGAATAAAGAAACTCATAAAGACTTGGAACCAATTGAGGGGGAATAAATAGTGAGTACATTTTCATTTTTCACACAAGTATAAGCACAGATACCTGGATAAAATATTACTCCAATAAAAGTATAAAATCCTTCTTCTGATACATTAAAGTGATAGTTCACCCAAAAAGGAAAATTCTGTTATTTACTGATCTCCACTTGTTGTTGTTCTTGAGTTTCTTTCTTCGGATGAAAAGAAAAGAAAAGTTAGAAACCAGTAGCCGTTTACTTCCATAGTATTTCCCCCCTGCTATGGATGGCAATGGCTACCGGTATCCAACATTTTTCCAAATATCTTCTTTTGTGTTCAATGGAAAAAAGAAACTCTTAAAGGATTGGATCCACATGGTGAAATGGAAATGGTGGATACATTTAAATTATAGGGTGAAGTATTCGTTTAAGTACTACTAATTTGTTTAAGTACTACTAAAAATAATTTCCGTGTTCAAACGTGAAAATAACAAAATACAGCATTTATCATTCATTTTCCTTCAGCTTAGAGTGTTATATATCACAGCGAAATGAACCGCCAACTATTCCAGCATATGTTTTATGCAGTAGCGCATGTCTTTGGAATGTGGGGGAAACTGGAGCACCCGGAAAAAAACCCACGCCAACTTGACTTGAACCAGTGACCTTCTTGCTGTGAGGCAACAGTGCTAACCACTGAGCCACCGTGCTGCCCATACAGCATATATATTTTGTGTATTTTGGTCAGGACACTCCTTTGAAATCTCAGAGAGTCTTTTCTGGTTAAAGAAATAAAAATCAAAATAACAAAAATGAACCGTAAATGTGTGCTGAGAAAAATTAAACATGCAATATAAAAACAGATCTCACATAGAAACAAACTGTTAGAATTTTAAGAAAAATACCATATAAATACACAAATATGGACATGTTCACATTTAAGCATTTTATACAGTGGACTTATAAAGCCTACCCTTTTCCAGTAGAAGAAATATATAGTTCTTCTCCCAAAATTAAAATTACCTCATTATTTATTTTCGCTAATGTGGTTTTAAACCTTTAGGAATTCTTTCTTCTGTTGAACACAAAAGAAGACATTTTGAAGAATGTTGGTAGCTGACTTCCATTGTCTTTTATAGTAGGAAAACAGTATTATAGAAGTCAGTGGGTCCCAGCATTCGTTAAATATCTTCTTTTGTGTTCAACAGAAGAAAGAAGTTCTAAATGTTTTTGAACAAGGGTTTTGAATGGTGAGTACATAATGACACAATTTTCATTTTTGTGTGAACTATCCCTTTAAATCCATAAGAAACTAACTGTATGATTTTCATGTACAATAACAAACCTTAAAATTCTGCATTAGTATTTGCCACCCACCACTGATGGTATATAAAATAAATATATATAAAAGTATTTAAAAAAAAAACCATGAAGCAGTTCAAAAACCAAAAATATCACATGAACATTTCTGAGAAGTCATGACCTTTGAACTGAATCATTACGCTACTGGGTGGGTCGTGATCAGGAATTGCTTTTTTTGATGTTATTATTTCTTTTCTTGCAATGCCATACTGTAATTACCCAACTCTCTTTAAGTCAAGATGGCGAGTGCGCACTATACACCACTCTTCCTCAAAGATCTTGGAGATGTTGGAAAGGAAAATCTTTAATTATGTCTGCCTGTGTTTTTGCTTTGCGCAGACGGGTTGGTTTAGTTGACATCGAGATGATTGCACCTCTGGAGGAGGGAGCGCTTCCGTACAACCTCGCCGAGATTCAAAGACAGGTACGTTGCAGAAATAGACCTTAGAAAATGGATTGTAGACATGGATTGTTCTGTGAATCTGTGATTTAATAAAAATTGGCTACTAAACCTACTGGATACTGACTATGTTTACACAGACAGCAGTATTGAATTATTTACCTTAATCTGAATAAGACCATAATATGATTAAGGTGTTTACATGAGACACTTTTTGAATGTTGCTTTTTACATATTATAGCACATAATTCGATTAAGGTCATTGCGTCTTCATGCCATTCACATTTCCTGTGGTGTCATGTAACTTTGGGTGTTTCATGTTTAATTTGTCGACTTTAACTGCAGATTGGCACTTTCACTTTCATTCAGGAACATTTAATGCATGCCCCCTGTGACAAATGAGATATTGGATGCGAGTATGCTGGAACTGCTGGAAAGTTGTTTTATTAGAATTTGATACTGCACGCCATATGGGAAAAATACCTGCGCATTTCACAATGCGGGTGTCTGTGGTCCTTCATTGACTCAGTAGGTGCAGAGAATAGTGTCAAACAGCCGTGTGTGTATAGACTATCCTGTCACAAAATGCAGCAAAAATCCTACAGAAAGGTAATTGTTTGGTTAAGGTGTTTACATGTCTGTACTGCACTTCAATAATGCCACTAAAATCGGCATACTCCACATGTCTTAATCACAATAAAATCATATTATTGGTGTCCATGTAAACATACTCATTGAGTCAGTGAAGGACCACAGACACTTGCATAGCGAAATGCAGAGTTTTTTTCAGTACGGCATAGGGTATCAAATTTCATTAAAACTACGCTCTTCCAGCAGTTCATACTTGCATCCAATATCTTGTTTGTCACAGAGGGCATGCAAGAAATGTTCCAGAATAAAAGTAAAACTGCCGAACTGCAGTTAAAGCCGGAAAATTTAAATTAAAACACAAAATTGCACAAAACTCTGGAGGAAACGTGGATAGCGCAGTGGGGCAATGACGTTAATCAAACTATGTGCTATACTGTACGTGACCTGTAAAATGGGATCTTGAAAGGAGCATTCAAATAGTAACTCATGTAAACACCTTAATCATATTATTGTCTTATTCAGATTCAGGCAAATAATTTGATACTGATGTCCATGTAAACATAGTCATTGTTAGTTTGGAATACACCACAGCCAAAATAAAAAGAAAACTGTACAATTTTACTCAAATATGAGATAGACTGTATCAGATACGTTTCAATCCTAATTTTGTAGCTGTTATTGCACTATTACTATTTTTTTATTATAATATACCTTTCTGTTGGGTGGATTTTGGGCTTTGCTGTATATACAGTTAAAGTCAGAATTATTAGCCCCATGTATATTTGTTTTCCCAATTTCTGTTTAACGGAAAGAAGATTTGCTTAACACATTTCTACACATAATAGGTTTAATAACACATTTCTTAATGACTGATTTCTTTTATTTTTGCCTTGATGACAGTACATACTATTTTACTATATATTTTTCAAGATACTGGTATTCAGCTTAAAGTGACATTTAAAGACTTAACTAGGTTAATTAGGGTAACTAGGCAAGTAAGGGTAATTAGGCAAGTCATTGTATAACGATGGTTTGTTCTGCAGAGAATTGAAAATTAATGTTGCCTAAGTGGCTGATAATATTAACCTTAAAATGGTTTTAAAAATGTTTAAACTGCTTTTATTCTAGCCGAAATAAAATAAATAAGATGTTTTCCAGAAGGAAAAATATTATACGAAATACTGTGAAAATTTACTTGCTCAGTTGGGAAATGTTTAAAAAAAGAAAAAAAATTCACAGAAAAATTCTGACTTCAGCTGCATTATTATAACAATAATTTAGCAAAATAATGTGCAGATGTACAATCAATATAATTTTATATGTTTTTTATTCATTTGATTACACATTTTGGTTTCAAAAGTTCAAATTTATTTTACTTTTAATACTTACTTACTCCCAGGGCCATTTATATCGAAGTTGATATTTAGTTTTAATGAAGTGAGTTGTTAGCCCAACGCTCAACTCCCAATCTGGAGGACCAGGACATACACACATACAATTTAGCTTACCCAATTCACCTACAGCACATGTGTTTGGACTGTGGGGGATACCAGAGCACCCAGAGGAAACCCACGCCAACACAGGGAGAACATGCAAACTCCACACAGAAATGCCAACTGATCCACCAGGGGCTCAAACCAGCTACCTTCTTGCTGTAAGGTGAAAGTGCTAACCACTGCGCCACCGTGTTGGCCTTAACTTTTAATGCTAGATGAAAATATATTTAGAGAACTCGTGTTCATAAGTTCTTCAGATCACTGCCTCGTTTCCTGGATTTTTCCATCAGCTTCTGCTGAGCTTTCAGCTTCACTCTGACCAGAGCAATGAAAGCAGAAAACATCTGAATCTGTCATCGACACACACAAAGACACCCACACACACACACACACACATATAAAACCCTGTGATTGAAACACAAGCCCAGCAGTCGAGGAAACGCATCAACATCAGACAACGGCGAGATGAAAATGAAAACACACAGAAAGAAGAAAGATATTCGTTTTCTGTTTTATCAGAAAATCTGCCTCCAAACTCACTGAGGGCAGAGTTTTTTCCCCTGTGCTGGGAGATTCGAAGCGGGGGCCCGGGACAGAGACGCCAGTCCCACCACAATGAGCTGCTTTGGGCTGTGGTTTGGCCTTATGGGCTGCAGGCCAGCTCTCGCTCTCCACAGCTCATCCCACAAACATCTAAATCTGGCCAATACCTGGAGCTCCTGACAGGTGGACTCTACTGGACCTCCAACACTCAAAAATATAGTTTTTCTGCTTGTTCAGACTACTTCTTTACAATGAGCTTAATAAACACAATTCATGAGGGTTTACCTTAATTGTTTTATGTTCAATCAACTTAAATTTGTAAAAACAATGAAGGTAACAATCGGTTTGTGTTGAGACAACATGAAAGAATTGTGTGGAACTCTGCATTTTTTTTACAGTGAATGCTGGACGGGACACTTCAGTGCTTCTGGCTGGCTTTAGCTTTCGTGTTCACTGTAACTGTGAGACTGAGGCTGTGATTGGAGCCTCTTGATTGTGGTTTTCGCTCGTCCTGACTAACACTGCACTAAAAACTGAAGTTTAAATGATCTAGAGAGGTTGGATCAGAATGAATGTGGTCATTTAATTATGCTGAAAAGTCCTAACAGTTCTTTTTCACACGCTTAACAGGAAGCAAAGTGAAATTCTGTCAGCGTTTAGTTAAAAGTTTTGCATGTCTACTCATTTATGTATTTAGATACTGTATACATTTATTCATTTGGATGATTTTATTTAATGTAATTTAGTATTTCCTTTTTATTTAAAGTAGTTTGAGTAATTTCTCAAAGAATTTACTTTTATTGTCTTAACTGCAAAACACTCAATAGTTTTGAGTTGCATAAACAAAAATGTTGTCTGGAAAATTATATTTTATAAAACAGTAATACTGTAAAATATGGCTGCAATTTTAAAGTCAGCATGAACCTGAAGCTGCAACCTCTTTTTCCCTGTATTCTGTCACAGTTCTTCGAGAAATAGAATATTAAAGGAGAAAACAGTGGGCGTGGCTTGTTTTTACTACTGCGAGCTGATTGGATGTAGTAAAGTAAGCATTTCATTCAGAAAGATTGTGAAATGGGTTTTAGAAGAGTTTTTACAACCTAACAGACACCTCCTGCTCACCATTTCTGTTTGTTGTCATAACGCTGTCAAAACTGACAGTTAGAGGGGCGTGGTTAAGTATGTTAGCCACGCCCAATACCTCAGACAGACATAATTTGAGAATTTAACCGAAGACAAACAGCAAGTACATTTACAGATTTCAATTAAAGATTATAAGGGCAAACAGCACAAATTTGAACCTGTCGGTAAAGTCGTTCCTATAATTTTGTGAAAAGGGCTAATGTTAGCTAACAAAATCAGTATTGTTGTTTTGACATCATGTTTAAATACATTCAAAATGCCATTTCATTTTTAACATCTTAGCCAGTCTTAAGAAAACATTCTTAAATGTGTATTTTTGCCTTTGATAAACTCTTTACAACTTTTATTTATCAGCATCATTATATTATATTTTATTATATTAAATTATATTATTTTAGATTATATAATTTTATTTTATTATTTTATATTATTATATTAACTAAATTGTAGGCCTTAAAAAGTCTTAAATTCACTGAAATATTGTGTTGTAGTTCTTAAATAATTTTAAACTGGTCTTAATTTTGCTTTGTCCAAGTAAAGCTACTCAGATTGGCCGAAATCAATCGAATAACCAACAATACATCTCAATAAAACCTTCTTTTTTATATTTAAGGGCTTTTTTATTGCAAAGAGATATTAGATAGTTGATTAGATATTTTTACAGCAAATTTTTCCAAATTAAATTTCCTAATCAGGGAAAACCTAAACACAATTACACGATTCCTCATTAAAATACTGGGCCTTTAGAAATAAATTCTTGACCTTTAACCCTGTGTAAGTATAAATTTTCATTTTTAATGGTCTTAAAAGGGTCCTAAAAAGTCTTAAATCTGACTTGATGAAACCTATTATATTACTGTATATTATATTATGCAGCACGGTGGCGCAGTGTGTAGCGCTCTTGCCACACAGCAAGAAGGTCGCTGGTTCGAGCCTCGGGTGGGTCAGTTGGCATTTCTGTGTGGAGTTTGCATGTTCTTCCCTTGTTGGCGTGGGTTTTCTCCGGGTAGTCCGGTTTCCCCCACAAGTCCAAAGATATTCAGTATAGGTGAACTGGGTAAGCTAAGGTGTCTGTAGTGTTTGTATGTGAATGGAAGTGTATGCGTGTTTCCCAGTGATGGGTTGCAGCTGGAAGGGTATCCGCTGTGTAAAACATATGCTGGATAAGTTGGCGGTTCAATCCACTGTGGCGACCCCTGATTAATAAACGGGAAAAAAAGAATATTATATTACATTACATTACATTACATTACATTATATTAGTTGTTGTCATCTGAAACAGTCCATTCTTTGCAATTATAACAGCTTGGCTTTTAATTTCTGAAGTTTATTGTATAATATTGAAATTAAAGTTATCTTAATTGTTTTAAATAACATCTTAGCAACTTTGCATTACATCTGCTTTTTAAAAATCTCATGACAGCAGATCTCATTGTTCTCTGATGTGTTTTCCTCCATTTTGCAGCAGTCTGGTGGTGAAGCATCTCGCTCAGTTCTGATACAGGCAGCGGAGTCAGCCTACAGGTTCACCCTGGGCTCTGTGGCAGGAGGTGAGTGAACCACTGCACCATTACTGGACAACAAGACAAACAAAGCCTGCACTATTGCCTTCTCCAGGGGGCTGTTTCTCCTCTTTAATGAGGTTATGCACCATGGGAAGCTCCTGGCTGGATTCTTTTGTGCGCATGTGTGTTTGGCTCTGTGTTTGATGTGTGTTTGCCTGCATGTTTGTGTGATTATTGTGTTTTAATGTGTGCGTGTGTGTGTGTGCGTGTGCGTGCGTGTGTGTGTGCGTGTGTGTGTGTGTGCGTGTACGTGTGCATGTGTGTGTGTGTGTGTGTGTGTGTGTGTATCTGTGTGTGTATGGAGGTATGTTTGACCCTGTGTTTGGTGTGTGTGTATGCATATGTGTGCGTGTGTGTCTCTGTGTGTGTGTGTGTGTCAGTAGGTGTGTTTGGCTCCAGACTGGCTCTCTCTCTCTCTCTCTCTCTCTCTCTCTCTCTCTCTCTCTCTCTCTCTCTCTCTCTCTCTCTCTCTCTCT
>CAIGQZ010004625.1:1275031-1288994 GCA_903798205.1 Danio tinwini
TGTGTGTGTGTGTGTGTGTGTGTGTGTGTGTGTGTGTGTGTGTGTGTATATATATATATATATATATATATATATATATATATAATATTTATATACTGTACACACACACAACAGTTTATGTTTAACAGTGTGTAAAAATCTTGATGGTTCTGTGGACTTTGTCTATCCAAACTGATCTTTATTTTGTATTTTTTATTGGAATCGAGTCAGGTGATTGGCTGGGCCATTCTACAGCTTTTTTTTTTCTCTGAAAGCATTTGAGAGTTTCCTTGGCTGTGTTTTGGATCATCGTCTTGCTGAAATGTCCACTCTGGTTTTATCTTCATCATCCGGCTAGTGTAGATTTTGGACTGAAGCTACGGTGGCAGAGAGAGCTTAATTTAAGAAGAGCATGCAATTTCAAAAAACACCAGCAAATAAAGAAACAATCTTCATCAATTTGACGACACATGTTACAGAAACACAAACAATCGAAGAAACGCGCAGCAATTGGTCACAACACAAACAACTTAAAAAATACATGCTGCAATTCCTGTGTCATTTAATTTTATTACATATAACTTCATTTGTAAATGAATTAGATTTGCTTTCTTTTCATATATGTATTTCTTTGGTTGCTATCAACATCAGGTGAAAATTTCAAGTCAACAGCATTTATATACACTACTTTCAGAGTGTTGTACGAAATCCTCAGTCAAAAAAATTACATTTGCTATTTGTCCAAACTTATTTAAATTGAGCTGAAATAACACAATTCTTGAGTTCAACTTCATTGTTTTGTGTTCAATCAACGTAAATTTGTAAAAAAAATAATAAGTTAACTTAATTACTTTATGTTGTCCTGACACAAATCAGTTGTGTGGAACCCAGCATTTTGTACAGTGTTTCTTTGCATCGTCCTTCTTCCCATCCAACGTTTTTTCCATCCAATTTACATCCGATTGTAAATTTCTGAAAGCCTTTTTAAAGCCTTGTAATATCTTAAATAATCTGTGAAAATGCATTTGATCAGTGATTTTAGTTGCTGTGTACAACATAGTGCAATAGTTCTGGAAGTAAAACTACATTCGTTTAATTCTTTTCGAAATACATTTTTAACAATAAACCTGTAAAAATAGACCTGTTGTGAGCACAACACTGGGCACTGACAGCCTCATTTTAAATGTGATGTCATTTTCTGCATAAAGTTCCTTGTTAATCACAGTTGTTTTAAAAATAAGGCAAATTAATGTGAGCAAATGAGCTCACCAAAAGTATATACAATCTATTAACAACCTTTATTACAGTCTTTATAGGTTTATGAGTTGATGTTATAAATCAACCTCCATATCAGCTTTTTTCTTTTAACTGTAGTAGTGCTTTATAATGGAATTCATGCAGAAAAACTATATTACACAATGCCATGCCAAAATTCCACCAATCACCAGTCTCAGTTAGCAAATTGCAAATAATTGTCTTTGGCTTTGTAATCAATGAATACAACATCAATAATCCGATTTTAATACAATTAAGACAATACTCTGATTAAGAGTCTACCATGTAAACAGCAATTTTTGATTACCATAATCTGACTAAAGTCATAATCGAACTAAACAGAAGTCGAATTAACATGTAGAGTGTGCCGATTTTAATCGCATTATTGAAGTGCAGTACAGACATGTAAACGCCACAATCAAACTATTACTGTCGTGTGGGATTTCCGCCGCATTTTGTGACTGGATAGTCTGTAGACACAGCTGTTTGAGTCAGTAAAGCACCACAGACACCTGCATCGCAAAATGCAGAATTTTTTTTTAAATAATACTCTTCCAGCAGTTCATACTCACATCCAATATCTCGCTTGTCACAGGGGCATGCATGAAATGTGCCTGAATGAAAGAGAAAGTGCCAAACTGCAGTTAAAGTCGACAAATCAAAAATGAAACACCCAAAATTACATGAAACTATAGCATCGAGACGCAATGACGTTAATCGAATTATGTGCTATAACATGTAAAATGGGATCATGACAGAAACATTCAAAAATCAACTCATGTAAACACCCTAATCATGTTATTGAATTATTCAGATTAAGCCAAATAATTATTACTGATGTCCATGTAAATGTAATTGTTGTGAATTATGTAAACAAGCTAACCTTTTTGCTTTGAATGCAATTGATTTGCAATGCTTCATGGGATTGTAGTCCTTTCCTTCATTTAAACTATGAAGTACACAATTTTGTACCTTTGTCATATTTTGTCAGATTTTCATACTGTATACTTATTTATTTCAAATATAAGTTTGTAATGTCTTGATTCTCTTTGTTAATGAAAACTTCCAAAAATTCATATGAGAATAAAAAAGAAATCTGAAAAGTGAGCAAGCCCTAATACACATTTAATGATCTGTAACTCTGAATCCGCATTAATGACGTATATGAGGACCTGGTCAATGGTCCACAGAATTTAGGAGTTTCAACAAAGATAATTGAACAGAAAAATAAACCATATTCATGAAACTCTGTTGCCAGCTATGCTGTAACTCTGTAAGGTGGGCAGCGTTTCTCTCCACATCTGAGATATAATTTCCTGGAAGGGAAGTTTTGGTCATTCTGCTCCATCCTATTTTAAGTGCACCTTCATTGAGATGATAATGATCTATATTTTTACTTAACGCCATTTCAAATGCGCACTCTTATGAGCCCTCATTTAGCAGATTCCCGTAAGACGGCCCGTGTGTTAATATCTTTCAGAGAATAGAGGAATAAATTCAACAACAAACAAACAGTACAGTCCTTATGCATTCAAAGGGAGGGCTGAGGGAAGGAGAAGAAATCCATGGAAACTGATTTCCATCTAATTACAGCGCTCTGTTTTTTTCTGCGTGGAGCCTCAGTAACTATGAGCAACAGGACAGATCGGGCACGGAGGCGGCAAATGGCCAGCCTTTCTGAAGAGACACGCTTCAAATGCTTCTGTTGCGCCGTTTCAAAGAGCTCGGAGGAAACCTGTTCCAACCTGCAGATGCTTTTTATCTGCTTCACAAGTACAAGGTTGGATACGCGAGGTTGTTTTTTTGAGCGGCCCCCGGGGGCCTGCGCTCTGTGTGATGTTTCAGGCACTGTCTGTCCTTGGCAGGTTTAACCTACTCCTCCTCCTCCAAAGAGTGACAATAGCACAATCATTCACAGGACCCCGTTCAAAGCATTGTCCTTTATAACAAGAATATCACATTACCTTCCTCATCATTTTTTTTTTCACTTCAGGTTCATCAGAAGATAATTAGAACAATGACTTCAGATGATCTGGACATGCAGCCAACAAACTCTTTTGCTCATTTATACTTCTTATTTTAAGGGATAGTTCACGCATAAATGAAAATGTACTCACAATTTACTTACCCTCAAGTGGTTGCTCAAGTGTGTTTCGTTCTTCTGTTAAACACAAAAGAAGATACTTTGAAGAACGATGAAAACATGTAACCATTGACTTCCATAGTAGGAAAAACAAATACTATTGAAGTCAATGGATTTATTTAAAATATCTTTTTTTGTGTTCAACAGAAGGTAGAAGAAGTCAAACAGGCTTGGAAAAAGTAAAGGCAAGTAAATCATTGCACAATTTTATTATTTTTGGGTGAACTATCCCTTTAAAAACTCTATTGTTAGTTTTGGTAACCTTTCATTCAGGTTTGTCTTGACTAAAATATATTTATGAAGTGTTTTTTTAATGCATAGCTTTTAGTACATTCTCAGAAATAAAGGTACAAAATCTGCCACTGGGGTGGTATCTTTTCATAAGGTACACGTTTGTATCTAAAGGTCCACATTTGTATTTTAAAGGTATGTATTAATATCTAAAAAGTACAAATGTGTACTTCACAATGCCTTAAAGGCCACCTATTTTACCCCTTTTTCAAGATTTAAGATAAGTCTTTTGAGTCTCCAGAATGTGTCTGTAAAGTTTCAGCTCAAAACACCCATCAGATTATTTATGAGACCTTTCAGAATATTAGATTTTTCAGCTCTGAACACAATTTAGCTGTTTTTGTTACCTGCGCCTTTAATGCTAGTTCTCCCTGCCCACCATAGCCATGTGCCTGTCAGAGTGTGTCTCAGTCTCTGCCTCGGCTCTGTCAAATAAACAGCACAGTGACAGATATAAAGGAAGCAGATCTCATGTAAAGTTTGTAGGAAATACTACAGTAAGAACTTTCCCAATGATTATTTGATATATTTGTTATGGAGTTGATGAGAAGGATGAGTCACACAAAATGTTGTTACAAAGTTCATGCACACACTCACAGACACACACACACATCGCAAATGTGACAGGATACAAGTTAATATCCACTGCTGTAGGGATATCCGTTATGTTACTGTACAAATTAAACCTGATTTAATGTCCACAAACCGGGATTGAAGTGTCTTCTTTTATAATTGTACTGACACACGGCTGTGTTGATAAAGTAAAACTGAAGTAAATCGCTGTAATTCATTACAAACATGCGCTGTATTAACACATTTTAAGCTTGTAAAACTTATTCTTGATCACATTTGACAGAGAGCTGAACAGATCTTTTAATCCCAGCTGCTTTGTGCACTTCCTGTCTTATTGATATGATTATACACGTTACTCCGGAGACATGTTAGGACATAAATTTCTTATAATGATATATTCAAACAATTCAATTCAATTCACCTTTATTCGTATAGATGCTTTTACAATGTCAAAGCAGCTTCACATAAAAGATTATAGTACATTGAAACAGTGTCAGTTCAGTTTTCAGTGTTTAAGTTCAGTTCGGTTTAATAATCACTACTGAGAGTCCAAACACTGAAGAGCAAATCCATCGATGTGCAGCACTACAGATCCTGAACCATGCAAACCAGTGGCGACAGCGGAAAGGAAAAAAACTTCACCAATTGGCGAAAGTGAAGAAAGTAAAAAACCTTGAGAGAAACCAGGCTCAGTTAGGCATGATTATTTGCCATATGGCCAAACGTCTTGTGCAGAGCTGCAGTCTAGGCGCCGGAGGCGAGACAAAATTATGTGATTTTTTTTTTGTAACACATATGTGTTTTGTATTATTTCTAAGAGTGTAAGGAATAAAACACAATACAATTGAAGCATTATTTAAAATTTTAAAGTTTATATAATTCATTCATTCATTTTCTTTTCGGCTTAGTCCCTTTATTAATCCGGGGCTGCCACAGCGGAATGAACCGCCAACTTATCCAGCACGATTTTACGCAGCGGTTGCCCTTCCAGCCGCAACCCATCTCTGGGAAACATCCACACACACTCATTCACACTCATACACTACGGACAATTTAGCCTATCCAATTCACCTATACCGCATGTCTTTGGACTGTGGGGGAAACCGGACCACCCGGAGGAAACCCACACAAATGCAGGGAGAACATGCAAACTCCACACAGAAACGCCAACTGACCCAGCCGAGGCTCGAACCAGTGACCTTCTTACTGTGAGGCGACAGCACTACCTACTGCGCCACTGTGTCACCGTTTACATAATGTATTATACAAAATGTATAACAGAAACAACAGGCCCATGCATGTGTTAAGCAACTTTCTGGGTCAAAAATGCTGATTTGGTTTGGTTTTTGTATTTGAGAATAACTTGTACACAGTAAAATAATTTGATCTTCTTTGAAAACCTTTAATATTTAAGTTGTTTTAATGTTTTGTTTGAAATAAATATTTAGGTAATATTTATGTAAATTAGATTTAGTTTTTTTCAGTCATGAATTATAAATTTCAAGGAATTTAATTCTGTTTAATTCATTCCAAAGAAATTCATTACTGGTAATAATCAGATTATATTTTTTGTAAATTCCAATAATGCAATGATGCATTCAAAGAAAGTAATGAAAAAAATAATGTGTGTTTCTGCATGTGGGGTTCTTGTGTTATTTTTATTTATTTTTATGTGATAATACCATTATATAAACATTGTAGTTGCTGATCATATAAAACATGGCTGGATTTGAAAAAAAATATTAGGTAAATATATTATAACCAAATGTACTTCATCTTCAAATAGAAGTGAATTGTGAAAATATTATGGAGATTTTGAAATGAATGCATCATATACGTTAATGGAGTGCTCTGAGAAAGCTTTTGTTTCTGTTTTGTTGTGATCTTCAGGCTGGAGGATCTCAGGTGATCTTCACAAACCCTCTGGAGATCGTGAAAATCCGTCTGCAGGTGGCGGGTGAAATCACCACAGGGCCACGCGTCAGTGCTTTCTCTGTCATCCGTGACCTGGGCTTCTTCGGCCTCTACAAAGTAAGACTCACTCACACAAGACAGCCTGACGCACTATTCACATGCGTACATATATTACATACGTGTTTAAGATATCCACTTCACTGGTAAATTGCTATTATTTTATTATAAAATGGTTTATACATATTATTATTTATTATAAACAAAATAGCATTCAATTAAATTCTGTATGTTCATTAAATGTATTACTTATTATGAGATTTGGGGGTAGTAATATCTTTATGAACAAATTCATATATTATTCCATAAAGATGCATAAAAGTAATGAAACTGTAAAGTGATTAATAATGTTACAAAATATTTTAGTTTCAAATAAATATATAGTATACTATTCATCTGCATTTTTTATTCAGTAATGAATCCTGACGAAAAAGATTGTATTTTCTGCAACAATATTGAGCAGTTAAAAAACTGTTTTCAACATTTATGAAGTGTTTCTCAAGCACCAAATCAGCATTGTAATGAATTCTAAAACGTTGTGTGACACTGAAGACTCGAGGTATGCTAAATAAATTCAGCTTTGCATCAAAGGAATAAATCATTGTAATAATGTTCGAATATAAAAGTTATTTTAAATTGTTAATGATATTTTCCAAAATTACAGGACACTATTAGCAAATAAATGCTCCCTTTGTGAACATAAGACACATAGACCTGTTATTATTGTACAGTAGAATGCACTACACAAAGCAGTAAAGATTTCACATTTTAATTAAATTTTTTCCATGTTTTAATACTAAATGGAAAAAAAATCAATATGAGAAAAACATTATAAATGTTGCATATGTAAAATTTTGAACAAATCTGATTAATCTGACTTATCTAAATCTAGTTTCTGCATGTAATTGTGATGAATGTCACAATTCAGATTAATTGATAACTAAAATTATTTTAACCTTTAAGCCCTTCAGACCCGAATTAGGTTCCAAGTTTCTGAAAAATGTAAAAGTATGTTTTCACAGTTCTTGAGGCTCCTATAAATGAGACCAAATTATAATAAGAAGAATTCAACACGCAAAGTATATCTATTTTATCCATTTCAATGAACATCAGGTCAGAACAGTTCCCGAACATTATACCAACATAAAATACAAAAAAAGCACATACATGATTGCTGGTATAATCTTAAAATTTTATTCAAAATCACAAACATTAATATTGTAACACTTTATTTTTCAGGTTTTTGTTGTACAGATTGCACTTTGTTTATAACAAACTTTATCTTTATCTTCCTCATCACTCATCACACTTCCTCAAGACATGATTCCTCATCATGTCTACATCTGAGATATTTCCTTCTGCTATATGCTCAAGAACTTTAAGATCTGTATATTCTGCAAATTAAGGTGTTTCAGCCATGAATCGGTACAGCGATATAATCTTTTTTATTATATTAAAATAAGTTCAATCACCATTACTGCAGATTTAATTTCAGTAACAGATCTTGAACCCAATTGTCCATCATAATGGACAGACATATTTAAAAAAGATCCTGATCTAAAGCTTGCAATGTTACAAAAGATTTGAAATTTTAATTAGCAATTCTCTTTTTTACATGCAATCTATGAAATATTGGCTAACATATCAAGAAATCTGAATAAAAACATTTTAAATGTGGCTTACTGTATGTCTGTGTCTGGAGTGAAGTGATGCATGCTGCTTTTCAGTGTAGTGGATTTTTTCTAACATGCCGAACCTGGTCGCCATTTTATTAGATGACAATTGTCTGCTCTCATGGACTGCAGGCTTTAAATTAGATGAAATGCTCAGGAACCACAAAAAACATGCACAAGCCTGAAGCTTCATCAATAACAAGCTATTTCTATACATTCTGCTCTTATCCTAAATCTACAATTCTGGTATCAAATCAACCCCTAATGCAAACAGACATTGCACATCTTATATTAAATTTAACCTATAGTTTTATAATAATTTTCATTTAATCGAATGAATATTTCCTGAAATTTCCATTGAAGAGTTGCTCTCTTCAAATAGTCCTCCAGAATGCATTTTTTCTGACCTCATCCAGAGGATCGTCCTTAGCTCTCTAGCGCCTCCCACCTGTGGATTCACACCCTGGGCTCCCGTTTATATCCCAGAGCACCTCAGTCATGCTCCACAATCTCCAGCTATTCTCACACACATACACACACCATCAGGCCTCAATCCACCCCCTGCTGTATCAGTCTGAGCAGGTAGTGGAGCAGCAGCCTCTCAGAGCCGAGAGTGCTGCTTTTGTGTGCTGTTTTCCCCCTTCAGCGCCACAGGAGAACATCTCCAGTTATTCTGCTGCATGTGAGCAGGGATGCAGAGCTGCATTCCTGAGGCTTGGAGCGCAGGAGTTTGCGGAGAGCGAGTGTTTTGGTGTAAACAGCATTGTGGGGACTGCCATGATGGCGTTGGGTCGTATCTCATCCAGTGGCCGCATTGGCTTGACATTTTATGGACAGCTGGAGCGAGATGAATGAGGCGCCTTCACCTCTGCGTAGGTGTTGTGTGTGCTGCTTATTACATGGAGACACTTGGGCTTGTTTTATGGTGAAATAATAGCTGAGGTTTTTTACTTATTTATGAAGAGAGTAGAGAAAATAAAATAACAGTAGGGACACGAGGAGAGGCTATATTTATAGCCTCACTCTCTGTAAACAGTCAAAATTATTCGTCCTGCTGTGAATTTGTTTTCCAAATATTTCCAAAATGATGTTTAACAGAGCAAGGAATTTTTCACAGCATTTCCGATTATATTTTTTCTTCTGGATAAAGTCTTGTTTCTTTTATTTCGGCAAGGATAAAAGCGTTTTTTTTTTTTAAACCATTTTAAGATCAGTATCATTAGACCCCTTAAGCAATATATATGTTTTCATTTTCTACAGGATTAATTAACCTAATTAACCTAGTTAAACGTGCAGTAGGTGATCTTTCACAATGCTAACCGGTTAGCAAACCACAGTTCTTCCCGTGCCTTACAGAACCACACCTCCTGCAACATGAGTGTGTGCACCTGAAAGATGACAGCAGAACCCTCACTCGTGTTAAATGCGGCTAGTGCTTGTCTGGCGGCGTGCAGGAATTACACTCTTTACTAAGCCATACTGACATGCTAGTTCAGAGCGAATATTCAGAGTAGCATGTTAAACAATATAGGGAGCACGCCACAGGACGTCATTGTTCAAAAATGAACCAATGTGATGTGAATTTAAAACCAACTTCACCTCAGTAAAGCAGACTAGGCAGAATAGTGCTATTTACTTGTGTTTTGTTGTTAAACTAAATAAAATCTACATTATCGATGCTGTAAAAGGTCCCTTATGAAATTGAAAATAGTCACATTAATCTCTAAAATATTATGTGCTGTCAAGATTAAAATATATCAGTTATTATAAATTAGTTATTAAAACTATTATGTTTAGAAATGTGTTGAAAAAAATCTGCACTAAACTTTGGGAAAAAAATATATAGGGGGGCTAATAATTCTGACCTCTACTGTATATACTGTATGGATAAATATCTTAATGTATATAAACTGTAGAGACACAACTAAGAAAATATCCTCGGAGGTGTTTATAAATATACAAATGTTGCGCACACAACAATAGGCCTATATAAACATGAGCATATTGACAACACAAAAAAGTGCAACAGACTAACAACCATATGATTTTTAAAGTCATTTATTCATTTGTTTAATTTAATATTAAACTCACCTAAGACTGGTGGGCACAATGTTTTCAGCACAGTCTGTTTTGGTTTAATTTTGGAGACCACCAATCAGTGATCATCCTCAATGTTCAGTTGTGGCCTGTATTCATGTTTCATGTATTTGATTGCCATAAAAGTGTCAGAAAGTTTAACCTGGCGCTATAAAATCTGCTGCAGCTGACACTACTGTTAGGTTTTTAATCTAATGTAAACACCAATCCTATGAAAATAATTATTTAAAAGCTGGTGGCTTTTCATTTGCATATTGTTGTTTTTTACTATTAAAATTACCAAGAGACCCCCTGTTATTGTCCCGTGACCCCCCCAGGGGTTCCCGACCCCCCCTTTGAAAGCCACTGTATTAGACCAAAATATCAAAAAAAATAATGATATAACTAAACAGATATAATTATATAACTGTAAATAGTAAATCTAAGAATTATATTTTGCATCATTTTGTAAGAGTAATGTTAATGTTTTCTACACCATGATTTGACAAAAAAAAAAGTAATTCTGTAACAAAGGTTATGCCTGGTGTAGACACATGCTGTAGAAATTGTATTTAAATAAAAATACTGTAAACACTGTAATATTACTACAGTAAAGAAGCCTTTGACCTGTATACCAGAGTCGTCACTCTGATCAGAGTTTTTGTTTTTCTTAAAACATTATGATCTTTCAGAATTCATACTAATATGCAGATTTGTAATTTGTGACCTGATCATTTATTTACATCTTCTCTAACAACTTCTCTATATGTTAGAGAAGATGTACAGTAAATGATCTTTTTTTTTGCAAACATTTTTCAAATATGCCCCAAATGATGTTGATATTTTTTGTTATATATATATATATGTCTCTTATTGTGTCAGTATCAATACCTCACATACAGTTTCGATATCACGATTACAGTAGAATGTGCTTCACTTATCGGTAAATCAGATGGCTGGTCACTGGAGAAAAAAAAACCTGCGCTCCTGTCGTCTGGCCGAGGCAGGTAAGTCTCCAGGGCTCACCTGTCAGCCTGTCGTGGGAAAGGAGTCTTTATTTCAGAGTCATGGTCGGGCGGGGGGGTCAGCGCCACACAACAGCCTGTGTGTGTGTAAGAATGTTGAATCCGGTGCCTCCCCTCCATCTGTGTCTCTCCTGAGCCGTGCGGACAATGTGCTTTGAGTGCAGGAGACGCGCTGCAGCCTGCTTCTCTCAGACGGCCTGGCTCCTCAGGGTCCAGCCCAGGCACAGAGCTGTCTTTGTCAGCCTAATTACCCCGCCTCTCCCCTTCTGCCGCTGCAGGGCCTCCACCACCACCACCACCACTCCCTGCCCAGGCTCCAAAACTAAGAACCTCCCCGCACACACTTCATATCACATTCAAACACACACACCTGCGAGTAGAGTTATCATGCACACAGCAGATCCAGATGTTCCCACATTAACACAACCCTCACCTCCGGCTCTCCAGACTCTGCCAGAGCAGATGAGCCAGGTCTGGGCTCCGTTTGGGGGCGATTGTTATCTTCTCTGGCCCACAGGAGAGCTCAAAGATCACTCAAGGAAAGAGATACCTGGGCTATCTGCGCTACCTGTGTACACGCTGCAGATTAACCTTGCGAGTTTAATGAAGCCTGTCTAAAGCGCACTTCAGCCAGGCTTTAAAGCGTTCTGCTGAGAGGAAAATCTCTCAGTTTCTTCGCTCCTGGCTGCTGGCCAGCATGCTGGAGATGAGGAAACCCAATCCCGTTGAAGGTACAGCTTTGTTTACGGTGACAGACGCAGGAATAGTCTCTGAGAAGAAGAAAAAAATCATTTATTTGAAGTGACAAGGCACAAAACAGACCCATTCCAGAGGGCTGACATTAACACACCATAAACCCAACTCCCAGAATACACTACAAGACTATCCTGAATGAGAACCGAAGCTTTGTGATGCATGCCTGAAAATGTTTCTGTCTTTAATTTGACATAACGTGTCCATCTTCTTGGCCCCCAGGGTGCGAAAGCTTGTTTCCTGAGAGACATCCCCTTCTCTGCCATTTATTTCCCCTGCTATGCACACACCAAGGCTGCCCTGACAGATCAAGACGGGCGAGTGGGACCTGGCAGGCTTTTGCTGGCAGGGGCGCTGGCGGGTAAGCCACCACGCACTCTCCGGTAGCCGCCTGCCACCGCTGGCTCCATTGTGGTTGGCCGTAATTAGAGTGCTCAGTGATTTAGGCTGTGTTTTGAAGTGCGGCGCGCCTGCCAAGGGTCGGATATTTTCCACTGTTTAATATATAGGGGCTGGAAGTTTGTGCTTTGAGCTTTCAGAGTGTTAAAAGAGGAAAAAAAAAAAAAACACGTCCTAAAGTAGCCGTAGTGCAGGAGCAATAAACAGATCCTACGATACTGGCATGACCAGGCCAGCACATCCAGCATCTGACTTCTGCAATATTTTTACAAGTCTCTCTTTCCTCGTCACGTATAAAATACGATCCAGATTTGATGTTGTTTTTAATATTTTACTCTTGTGGTTGGTCTTTAAGAAAACATCGCTTAAAAAAGACGACTCCTCTAGCCAAGCCAGTATGGTTTGGAATGCGAGCGAAAGAGAATTAATATTTATTTCTAATCCTTTTTGCCGTTTTAGATTTACTGCTTCTTGACTCGAGCGTGATACGAGATTGAAAAGCCATACATGGTCAGGGAGAGCTTAGCATTCCTGTCTCCCCCAATGTTTTATATCTGTCAGATGGTGTAGAGCAAGTTTTTATGGTTAGGTATGTTCTTATGGCATGTATCACTCAGTTTACCATTTATCAGCAATTCGAGCTTCAAGGCAATTAGTGATTTACAGTCATTTCGGGAAATTTAATTACACGCTCAGTTTGTGCGCCATTATTGGTAAGGCAGGCAGACTTCTGCGGCATCGAAAGCGTAGAGCTGGCTACTTCTGCCTGTTCTTCAGGAAATGGGTGTATTAGTTGGGTTTTAAAATTTTTGTTTCATTATTAAAGTGCTCCTGTTTTGCTTTTTACTCTTTTAACTTTGTTTAGTGCATAATGTTGCTATTTGAGCATGAAGATTTGCAAATTTAGAAAACACAAACTTAACCGGGAAACATTTTGAAGTTTCTCAAGCGGTCTAATCAGTTTTACAAGAGCCACAAGCCAAGATCGCGAACTTAAAGGCACAGTACAGTTGATGTCAGAATTATTAGCCCCCCCCTATGACTTTTTTTTTTTTTTTTTTAATATTTCCCAAATGATGTTTAACAGAGCAAGGAAATTTTCACAGTATGTCTGATTATATATTTTTTTTCTGGAGAAAGTTTTTTTTTTTTGTTTTATTTTGGCTAGAATAAAAACAGTTTTTAATTTTTAAAACACCATTTTAAGGTCAAAATTATTAGCCGCTTGAAACTATATTTTTTCAATAGTCTACAGAACAAACCATTGTTATACATTAACTTGCCTAAATTACCCTAACCTGCCTAGTTAACCTAATTAACCTAGTTAAGGCTTTAAATGTCACTTTAAAAACTTGTCTTCATGGCAAAGATAAAGAAATTAGGGATTAGAAATGAGTTATTAAAACTATTATGTTTAGAAATGTTAAAAAAAACTTCTCTTCATTAAACAGAAATTTGGGAAAGAAATAAACGGGGCTAATAATTCAGGGGGGCTAATAATTTTGACTTCAACTATATGTCATTTTCACCATTAGAGGGCATGTATTCAGAACAAACAAAAACATTTTGAGTCTCTCAAATGCTCTAATCACAGTCCTACAAGAGGCACAAACCAATATCTCAAACTTAAAGGCACAATATATCATTTTCACCACTAGAGGGCTCGTATTCAAAACAAACAAAAATATTTAAAAATTTCTCAAATGTCCTAATCACAGTCCTACAACAGGCACAAGCCAATATCCCGATCTTAAACGACAAGTATAATATTTTCACCACTAGAGGGCTCGTATTCAGAACAAACA
>CAIGQZ010004625.1:1328972-1339661 GCA_903798205.1 Danio tinwini
GTGTGTGTGTGTGTGTGTGTGTGTGTGTGTGTGTGTGTGTGTGTGTGAGCGCGCGCGCGTGTGTGCGGTCCTTTACTGACAGCCACGTGTGTATATTATAGGAAATATGGTGAAAGACCTACATGACGGTAATAGTTTGATTGCAGTGTTTACTTCAGTAATGCCACTAATATCTGCATACTTCACGTCTTAATTCCATTTGTGTTTAGTTCAGTTATGACTTTAGTCGGATTAAGGTCATCAAAAATCGCTGTTTTGAGCTTATGTATGCCTACAGTTCAAAAGTCATGTTTAACTGAATAAACAGTTAGTAAACACAAGTACATCTTATTGAACATCATTTATTTTCATCACCAATTATCATAGTAGAACAGTTTCTCAAGCAGTTTGTGATGCATTTTGCAAACAGGAGATGAGTCCCTGGTCTAATGCACCACCTGGCTTGAGAAAACCCGTTCTCAAAGACTTATTTTTAGTCATTATTTGGGCAGCACACATATTCTGAATGCCTTCGGCAAAATTCAAATGATCCATTTTAATCTAGATTAATTTTAAGATTACAGTGAGATTAATCTAGATTAAAAAATTTATCTATGCCCACTTATAATATATAATAATATTAAGTAATAAATTTTACAAGCTAATTATATATTTTGTTACTTTTGGCATGTGCAAAATATTTAATTTTATATTTATTATATTTATTGTTGAATTATATTATTATATTTTAGCAAATTTGGGTACTAATATTTGAAATTACCAGCCATCCGCAAATTCTGCCAGTTAAAAAATTATGAAAAACCTTCAATATTCACTTTAACCCATTGTTGTGGATACAAAATTCAAAAGTCAGGTCATACAGTAATCAACAAACTACACTAAAGAGTTTCCTCAGTTGTCAAATACTTAAACATCACTGAATGAACAGACGTGCAAATAAAATCTGACTCCTGAATGAATTCCTTGATGCAGTGGTCGATGCTGACTAAATACATTCCATGATCCCTCTAATATAAACTGATTGTTATTCAAGAAAAAAAATCATGTGGTGTCAAATAAGAAGATTGAAATAAAAGATGTTAGAAAGGATTAAAGGACCTTCTGTGTTACCTTCGTGCTCCACAATTTCACAGTCCAGTCGAAGGAAGAGGTGACAAAGAGGTGTGAGAAATCGACCGGGCCCATAGCGCTGTGACAACTGATGCCTGTCACCGGCCCCTGATGACCCTCAAACATCTCACAGATGCCAGCTTTACTGCGGAGCAACACAAAGGGAAGGTCAGAACAATATCGACCAACATTTATGGCCCTTTAAAAGAACAGTATGTCATCTTCAACTGTCTAAAAAAACAAATGAAATTCAAGAATGTGTGTGTTATGTTCACTGAATCATCCATTCATGTGATTCCTTAAAAATGGAAGATTCATTTCAAAATGAAGCAAACGACTCTCTTTATGAACGGATCATTGCACAGTTGACTCAAATGATTTGTACATTATAAGTATTAGACACACTCTCACTCTTCAAAACTAGATTAAAGACCTATCTTTTTAGCAAAGCATACACTTAGTGCATTACATAGCGCTGTGACGCATGATGTGCCCCACACACGATTTTGCTTCTTGTTTATATACACTATGAACAGCAGCTACGCTAATTATTCTCCTTATTCTGTATTTCCACCTGGGGGTACTCATCTCGAGGCCCTCAGACTATGCAGTGCCACTGATGCGATCCAAGACCAGCGACGAGACGATCCCAAGGCTCCCGGACCAGGCCGTATCCTGAGCTGCTGCTGTGGTGGTCATGATGGAGAGCATAAGACTGATTCCTCTGATGCTCCAAGGACAGACGTGTCTTCGCGGAGGTCCAGCTACTGCGCCTAGACTGCAGCTCTGCACAAGACGTTTGGCCATAGGAGAAATGGTCGTGCCCAACTGAGCCTGGTTTCTCTCGAGGTTTTTTAAATTCTTCACTTTCGCCAATTGGTGAAGTTTTTTTCCTCGCCGCTGTCGCCACTGGCTTGCATGGTTCGGGATCTGTAGAGCTGCGCATCGATGGAATTGCTCCTCAGTGTTTGGACTCTCAGTAGTGATTATTAAACCACACTGAACTGAGCTAAACTAAACTAAACTGAACTTAAACACTGAAAACTGAACTGACACTTTTCAATTCACTATAAACTTCCATGTGAAGCTGCTTTGACACAATCTACATTGTATAAGCGCTATACAAATAAAGATGAATTGAATTGAATTGAATATTACAGAAATAAAACACTGCAGTGTTGCTTTGAGATGAACAAATGTTCTGCTCAGGATTTGAAACATTTTTTATTAATAAAACAGAAAAAACAGATAACATTAGGTCAAACAAGTAACTCAATCAGTATTAAATTATTGTTTGTTGAGCAGTTTTATATAGGAGTGCTACTAAGCAGGGGTAAGTTAGGATGATTCTAAGGCCACACTCACATTAGGTACAGTTGCCTTGAACCATGCCAAAGGCCGATTGTCCCCCATCCCCTCTCCCTCTCAGCCTGCACTTACATTGCATTTTTTACCTACTGGACCTGAGCATGCTTACATCACCAATGATGCGACTGTTCAGTTTAACAGGAAGAGAAGCGCTCTTGCTCAGCACAGGGGAGATTGCTTTAGTTATATCATTTTGTATTATTTGTAGTCGTTTGGGATGCAGTGACAAACAGTCAAATATTTTGCTGAACAAATCCACCACTTTTGATGCTCATAAATTATGCAACCCAGGCTTATTCTGAAAGCATAGTCCCGTGGAATACGCGAGAGGCCGCTATGTGCACTTTTTAACGTCTCAAATTTCTCTCACAAGTGACGTTCGCGCCCGCTGTTCTCGCGTTACTGTCTTTCTGACTGACTGAACGAATGAGTGACTGGTCAGCCAACCAATCAACTGACCCACCCTCCTCCCCTAAACCCAACCAATTTTATCGATTTACCCGCCCACCCACTTAATTCCCTAAACCCAAAGCCGTCCAGAAAAAGAAAAGCCCTCGTCTGATTTTTACCAAGTTTTCGGATTTTACCACATTCTCACCCTGTTGTTCACTTGTTCATTTTATTCTTTGGATTCTGTTTGTGTCTTTCCTGATTTCTGGAACCGCTCTTCCTCGGACTCGAACCCTGTCGTCGTTGTGGTCAACTCCTCTCTGCCTCTCAAGTCCGCCAGCGTACACGACGAGCTAGCGGGACAAACTGGTTGCGGCGGGAAAGCCCTCCACACAAAGGTGAGTAGTCAGCTGGTAAGCACGAAAGGAATGGCGTCATACCGCCCCGTAGCGTTTGTTAAAAAAAATTTAAAATGAAATGCAAGCCGTAAGTACCTCCCGGGATGTATTTCGCGGTCTCCAGAAACGACCATGGGACTACGTTTTTAGAATGAGCCTGTGTTGCAACCACTAAGTTCTCGTGCTGCACATATTAGGAGGTTTGCTGAAAGTGCAGTTGATGTGCTGCGAGGGGTTTGCGTCTTAATAAACTATGACAGTTTGCGTTCATTGAAAATTAAGAATGAGTAATAAATCCATATAAAACGGTCCCCTAAAAGTGACGTCGCGTCTTCAGTTTTGGGCTCAGGTGCTATTTGCACTCACACCGCACCAAAGCCAAAGTGAACCGCGCTCTTGCAAACCTATTTTAACTGGGCCCAGGGCAGCCATCTGAATCAAGCCTGAGCCCGATTCAGAGCACTCACACTTCTCAAATGAATCGGGAAACGCGCCTAGGGGCCCCTAGAGGTACTAAGGGGCCCAACCCACCACCACCCCTCCCCCAGCTCTTTACCTTCTGGCACCTAGGGCACATATAGGGCACAATAAGTGCTGGTTTGACTGGGGTGTTCACTACCAACCTCAAATATTCTTTAATAGGGCCCAAAAATGAAAGCGGCAATGGTTTTATAAAATCACAAAGGCCTGGTCAAAACAAAACAACTAATCTTTAAAGGAACTTTATTTTTTTGGAAATAGGCTCATTTTCTAGGATTCGGCAAGTATGCATTCACAATAACGTTCAGTAATGAAGTCTCACACTTATGAAGTTTGATTTGATTAAAATGAACACAAGTGTGATTGCTTGGCGTTAATCTGAGTAAGAGTGAAGGCTGCCATCCGTGCTTGAAATGTGAATATAATACTTGACTGAAATATGAACGTAACACAGACTAAAACACTCACCTGCCGTGTCTGGAAGCTGTATACACAGTCCCCTCCTCACTGCCAACAATATAATTATTAACATCTCCAGTAGGAAAGGCCATCCCAGTCACTGCAACTGGTTTAGACTTGTTATAAACGAGCTCCATGCTCTCCTACAACAGACACACATCAACTGAGCAAGACTTTTATATAGTTATACTGTATATTTATATGGTTATAGAATCAGCACTGACCTGAGGCTGTGAGAGCATATCCAGACTCCAGGAGCACATCCGACCGTCTGTGGACACAGTGATCAGGTTGTTGGCGTTCTGGGTGCCGACCACATTAACGCAGTATACAGGGTGCTTTAAGATAAAAAATACATACAGTATGTCACCTGAAACTGTCTGAAAATTCAAGAAAGTGCGTGCCTTATTTGTGTCTGTCATGGATAAATAATTATGAACTTAAAAGTGGCAGTAGTTGGCGATAGAATTTAAAGAGTATAGCTTAAAGAGTATAGTATACATGCATTGTTAAATAAACTGTGCGTGTGCACTGACAAAAATTGTTGCAAACAATTTATATGTGTTGAATTTAAACAAACATTGAATTTAGTAATGTTCAGCTTAATTTGTCTGTTTAAATTCAACACATATAAATTGTTTGCAACAATTTTTGTCAGTGCACACGCACAATTTATTTAACAATTTACTATATATACACACACTTTTTAGTTTGTGTATATATAGTATAACTCTTGTGTAACCCTCTTGTTTGTTAAACTGTTGATGATATCAAGTCATATTTGTGAATAGACTCAAGCACTTATATTTGAGTAAAGTAAACCTTTTTGCTTTAGAGTTATTGCTTAAATATATCATATTTAAATGCAAATACAAAAACCCATATTTTGTGCTTTGAAAAATCCACTTCATTGTAACTGGCTTCATCATGCATTGAAAAGGGGACATCCTCCATAATTGAGCTCATACACTCACCGGCCACTTTATTGGGTACACTTTTCAACTGCTCGTTAACGCAAATTTCTAATCAGCTAATCGCATGGCAGCAACTCAATGCATTTAGGCATGTAGACATGGACAAGACAATCTGCTGCAGTTCAAACCGAGCATTGGAATGGGGAAGAAAGGGGATTTAAGTGACTTTGAACGTGGCATGGTTGTTCGTGCCAGACGGGCTGGTCTGAGTATTTCAGAAACTGCTGATCTACTGGGATTTTTACGCACAACCATCTCTAGGGTTTACAGAGAATGGTCTGAAACAGAGAAAATATCCAGTGAGCGGCAGTTCTGTGAGCACAACTGCCTTGTTGATGCCAGAGGTAAGAGGAGAATGGCGAGAATGGTTCCAGCTGACAGAAAATACAGTAACTCAAATAACCACTCGTTACAACCGAGGTCTGCAGAAGAGCATCTCTGAATGCACAACATGTCCAACCTTGAGGCAGATGGGCTACAGCAGCAGAAGACCACACCGGGTGCCACTCCTGTCAGCTAAGATCAGGAAACTGAGGCTACAATTTGCACAGGCTCACCAAAATACAGTAGAAGATTGGAAAAATGTTGCCTGGTCTAATGAGTCTAGATTTCTGCTGCGACATTCGGATGGTAGGGTCAGAATTTGGCATCAACAACATGAAAGCATGGATCATTCCTGCCTTGTATAAAAGGTTCAGGCTGCTGGTGGTGGTTTAATGGTGTGAGGGATATTTTCTCCCCGTTTTCTCTTTGTGTGGGGCCCATCAGTACCAATTGAGCATATTGTTGACCATGTCCATCCCTTTATGACCACAGTGTATCCATCTTCTGATGGCTACTTCCAGCAAGATAACACGCCATGTCATAAAGCGTGAATCATCTCAGACTGGTTTCTTGAACATGACAATGAGCTCACTGTACTCAAATGGCCTCCACAGTCACCAGAACTCAACCCAATTGAGCACCTTTGGGATGTGGTGGAATGGGAGATTCGCATGTGCGAATCATGCTATCATGTCAATATGGAGCAAAATCTCTGAGGAATATTTCCAGTACCTTGTTGAATCTATGCCAAGAAGGAGAAAGGCAGTTCTGAAGGCAAAGGGGGGTCCAACTCAGTGTTAGTAAGGTGTACCTAATAAAGTGACCGTTGAGCGAATATTGTGAACATGCCAATTATGATTATATATAATATTATAGCTATTTGCTTTATTTCTGTTCTTCTTTTGTGTATTGTGTGTATTGTATTGTATTTGTACTTCTACTCCATTGTGACGTAAATATCAGAGTGAAACAGCATCTCATACTAAATGAAATGCAGGGTGGGACTTGATTTCAACCCTTGGGGAACCGATTGGATGGTTGTGGTTTTCTGTTGCTGTGATTGACAGACTGACCCCACCCTCCTGTCAGTAAACACATCATTATAGAACAGATGTGGAGTTTCCTTTTAATTCGAGATTATGAGAGCATATGAGTTAAAAAAATGATGTTTAGGGATAAATCATTTATAATACTGCAATATATCCAAAAAAAAATGACTTCATAATGATCTCACCAAAAGCTATGGGCTGAATCTCTACACAGACACAATGCCCAGCCTATGAACTAACCTGGACTAGGCATGTGCAAATACAGTCAATTGTGTGAATCCATTATGTCGTTATTGCCGTCAATTTGATTTTTGTTTTTAGACCAACAATGGGCTCTTTCAGATGGGTCGGTGGAGTGGTGAGACGGCGGTTCGGGACATAGGCTTTCATTATTGAGGGCACGGGAGTTTAAACCCTCAGCATGTATGGCATTCAGGGGCCGTGCGTGTGGCAGCTGAGCACAATAAGCGTCTATGGACGTCCCTTTGCTCTGCTGCTAGCCTGTACTGTCTTTATTGCATGACAAGGGGTTAGACGGGGCTCATTGAGCCTGACTGTGCTGACAGACTGAGTCTGCCTTGGGTAGACGGAGGGCGGCCTTTTGCACAGACAGAAGAAGAGGTCAGGAAAATGCTGACGAGTGACTGCTACCAGCAACATGCAATAAAGGCAACAGTGTGCATTTAAAGGAACAGTTCACCCTGTATGCTTTTATTTCATTATTAAACATGTATGGTTCTATTTTATTATTAAATGTGTATGCTTTTATTTCTTCTGTAGAAACAGATGAGCTTTCAGCAGTGACATTTATGGAACAACTGACAAAAGAAGCAGTTTTGACTTACTAGAACTTTGTGTATGTTTAGCTGCTTTGCCACAATCTACACTGTAAAAAACGCTATAGAGGTAAATATTAAATTGAATAGAATAAAAAATAAATATTTATAAGAACGTTCATGCTTTTTAGCCCCTTTTTAGTCAGAATTATTAGCCCCCCTGTTTATTTTTTCCCCCAATTTCTGTTTAAGGGAGAGATTTTCTACACATTTCTAAACATAATAGTTTTAATAACTCATTTCTAATATCTGATTTATTTAATCTTTGTCATGATGACAGTAAATAATATTTCACTAGATATTTTTCAAGACACTTCTATACAGCTTAAAATTACATTTAAAGGCTTAACTAGGTTAATTAGGTTAACTAGGCAAGTTATTGTATAATGATGGTTTGTTATTTAGACTATGAAAAAAAAGAGCTTAAAGGAGCTAATAATTTTGACCTTAAAATGGTTCTTAAAAACTATTTTAACACAAAATGCTAACACAAAATGCTTTTGTTCTAGCCGAAATAAAACAAACAAGACTTTTTCCAGAAGAAAAAATATTATCAGACATACTGTGAAAATTTCCTTGCTCTGTTAAACATCATTTGGAAAATATTTACAAAAGAAAAAAAAATCATAGGGGGCTAATAATTCTGACTTTAACTGTATAACTTATACACTACCTGACAAAAGTCTAGTTGCCTATCCAAGTTTAAGGAACAACAAATTATAACTTGACGGTATAACGGTATGTCTTGATACCTCAGGGTGTTGATGTTGCCATCCACTCTGCAGATCTCTCACACGCCCCTATACTGAATGTAACCTCAAACCATGATTTTTCCTTCACCAAACTTGACTGATTTCTATGAGAATCTTGGGTCCATGCGGGTTCCATTAGGTCTTCTGCAGTATTTGTGATGATTGGGATGCAGCTCAACAGATGATTCATCTAAAAAAAATCGACCTTCTGCAACTTTTACATATGATCAACTAGAAGTCAAGTTGTTATTTGTTGCTCTTATAACTGGGATTGACAACAAGACTTTTGTCAGGTATTTAGATACAAGCAACAACTCTAAATGTCTAGTTTGTAATTTGATTGTGTCATTTGCAATACTTCATGGGATTGTATTACTTTCCCTCATATAATCCTGAGTACAGAGTCCTGTCTTTATAAATTTAGAATGTTTGTAAATTGTGTAGTGTTTCTACAAATACAGACGTAGAAAAAAGAAAGAAAGAAAACCTACAGTGGTCACTGATACAACTTGAAACCGAATTCATCTTAAACTGGATTATTAATAAAAAATGACTCAAAATAAAGGTAACACTTTATTTTGATGGTCCATTTAAGTATTAGTAGACTGTCTGCTTAATATCTGTTGATACTGACATTTAACAGTCCTTCAACAGACATTTAACTGACTATAAGAAACATTGCAAGTACATGTCAACTTACACTAACCCTAACCCCAACCTCAACCCTAACCCCAACCTAACAGTCTACTTATAATCTAATGAGAATTAATTGCAATGTAACTTAAATTTAACAAACGGACCATCAAAATAAAGTGTGACCAAAATAAATGATAGGAAATCAGATATTACTGTATGTTCAAGTTATGGTTCAACAGTCGCAATAAAATAGGCAAACCAATGAAAAAACAACCAGAACAAAATTGCAGCGATCCAAAATGTTGTCCACGTCTGTCGCTGGTTGGTTTGTTTTATGGATTATAATGTTTTTTTTTTTAAATCCCTAAAGATAAAATTAACATTTTCTTAAAGTAACATAACTCGTTTTGTGTTCTGTACAATACAAAAGGTCTTTGGTGTTTGATGATGTCTGCTGCTCTTACTGTATGTGCGGCAGCAGACAGTGGGGTCCTCTGAACCGGCGTCCTCCGGTGACTTCGGTTATCCCAGAGAACAATCTGCCCAGAATATGTGCCACCCACCAACAGGTTAGGATGAAACAGAGCAAAACCCACCGACACCACAGGAGACTGGAAAAAAGAGATGACAAGACAGCATCTTTAGGCAAGAGAACAATAAAGATGATGATGATGATGAAGGAGGAAGGTCGGGCAGAGAACCAAACTATGCTAAAGATTGCGGGGGGCAGCAGTTTTATATTAAAGCATCATAAACAGTGTGCATTATAGTGCATTATACTGTATATATTATGATTAGATTATCTTAGATTGTTATACTATATTAGTAAACTGATCATGCTAAACAAATGATTCTTCAACTGTGAATGAACAGTATTAAATTCAGTAAATCTAATTCACACAGCACAAACAAGCGCGTTCCAATCATTCATAATGAAGCGATTCATTTGATTCTTTTTATTGAATCAGCTTAAATCTAGTGAGTTTTTCATAATTATAAAAAAACTAATAGAAGACATAAAGAAGCTACCACATTGTGTATGTGTGTGTGTGTGTGTGTGTGTGTGTGTGTGTGTGTGTGTTCAGTAATAAGGGTGGCACTTTAGTTTAAGTAACAATTCACACTCATAAATACTGGCTTATTACTTTTCTATTACAGTATTATGCTATTAACTGTTTATTAGTGCTACTTATAAAGAATGATTTTATTCGGCATCTCTAACCCTACCAAATACCTAAACAAAACTACTAGGCAAGAGATAGATGGAGATGATGATGAAGGAGGAAGGTCGAGCAGAGAACCAAACTATGCTAAAGATTGCAGGGAGCAGCAGTTTTATATTACAGCATCATAAACAATGTGCATTATAGTGATTATAGTGCATTATACTGTATATATTATAATTAGATTATCTTAGATTGTTATACTATATTAACTATAGTGAACTGATCATGTTAAACAAATGCTTCTTCTACTGTGAATTAACTAATTTCAGTGAATCAAATTCACACAGCACAACAAACAGGCGCATTCCAATCATTCATGATAAAGCGATTCTTTTGATTCTTTTTATTGAATCAACTTAAATCTAGTGAGTTGTTCATAATTATAAAAGCACAATAGAACACATAAAGAAGCTACCACATTGTGTATATGTTTGTACATGTGTGTGTCTTCAGTATTAAGGGTAACGCTTTAGTTTAAGTAACAATTCACACTGATAAATACTGGCTTATTACTTGCCTGTTATTAAGATAATAACTGTTTATTAGTGCTACTTATAAAGAATGATTTTATTCTGCATCTCTAATTCTACCAAATACCTAAACAAAACTACTAGACAAGAGATAGATGGAGATGATGATGAAGGAGGAAGGTCGGGCAGAGAACCAAACTATGCTAAAGATTGCGGG
>CAIGQZ010004625.1:1339671-1352053 GCA_903798205.1 Danio tinwini
ATTCTTTTGATTCTTTTTATTGAATCAACTTAAATCTAATGAGTTGTTCATAATTATAAAAACACAATAGAACACATAAAGAAGCTACCACATTGTGTATATGTTTGTACATGTGTGTGTCTTCAGTATTAAGGGTAACGCTTAATTCACACTGATAAATACTGGCTTACTTGCCTATTATTATGCTATTAACTGTTTATTAGTGCTACTTATAAAGAATGATTTTATTCGGCATCTCTAATCCTACCAAATACCTAAACAAAACTACTAGACAAGAGATAGATGGAGATGATGATAAAGGAGGAAGGTCGGGCAGAGAACCAAACTATGCTAAAGATTGCGGGAAGCAGCAGTTTTATATTACAGCATCATAAACAGTGTGCATTGGAGCGAAAAGCGCAGGCTTTTGTTGTGACAGCCTTGGCCTTGAACGTTCCCTCCGTCTTCACTTTTATTGAGTTTTCGGTTCCTCTTCAGTGCGTGTCACATGAAACGTGCCCTCACGCTTACATATTTTCACACAAAATGCCTTTTACAATTATCTCAGGAGACCAATTACTGACAGCAAGGAGACACCGATATTTAGTTTTATTCAGCGCATATCGCCGTGGTGTGACAGAAGTGTAAAAAGCATGTTTTTATAAAGCAAAGACTACGACTGTCTCCGTTCCTACACCACACCATCTGCGGCCTCCCCGTCATGCACCCAGAGTTCATTTTAAAGTGACTGGAAAACAAACCAGAGCAAAAGAAAACACGCTTCTTCTTTCTTTCATTCGTTCCCCCTCTCTAAAAAAAATAAGGCTTCTGAGAGACTTCGGGAGCAGCTTCACATGTGACGTGGTTTTTTAAAAGGACTCAAAATAAACCAAGTCGGAGGGGTAAAAATAAAGGCGGGTTGAGTTTATTTACACTCAGGACACGCAGGCCAATCTGGTTCAATGTTTCAAACGCGCTAAGAAGACAAAACTGTTTGATGGTTGGACCGGAGATGATTTGGAAGATTTAGAATTACAGATTGTGTGATTGACTGTGGCCTGATGGAGACACATTGCCAGAATACAGAGGACTCGCTCTTATTCACACTCAGTTCGTTTACATAAACGAGTCAAATTATGTTAGTTTGTTTTAATGATACGGCATGGTGGCTCAGTGGTTAGCACTGTCGCCTCACAGCAAGAAGGTTGCTGAAGGTTGAGTTCCAGCAGGGCCAGTTGACATTTCTGTGTGGAGTTTGCATGTTCTTCCCGTGTTAGCGTGGGTTTCCTCCGGGTGCTCCGGTTTCTCCCACAGTCCAAAGACATGTAGTATATGAACTTGATGAACTAAATTGGCCGTAGTGTATGAGTGTGTGTGTGTGTGAATGTGAGAGTGTGTGGATGTTTCTCAGTATACTGGGTTGCAGCCTGAAGGGCATCTGCTGCATAAAATATTTGCCGGAATATTTGCTGGTTTATTCCGCTTTGGTGACCTTTATAAATAAGGAACTTAGCGGAAAGAAAATGAATGAATGTTTTAAGGATTGTCACACATTGCATTTATGTTTCATGAACAAATGACTCTTTGAACCAATTAATGTTGGTGTAGAAAAGCCATAAGTCAGATTAGAATACAAATGACTCTTAGGAGCCATTTCTTTACAGTGGATCCAGCAGATCAAGGGCTATGCAAAGAATTCACAAACAAATGACTCTAATGAATCGGTTCTTTTTGGTGAATCAAAGCCATACAGTGCAAATCGACTGGTGTGATTCCTGAGCTAATGACTCATCTCAATCTGTTTAGATGTTTCAGTGAATCAAAACCATACAGTGCAATAGGGTATACAAAATCCAACCAATTCTAAATCAAATGAGTTATTTGAGCTAATTCCTTTTTTATGAAACAAATCCATACAGTGTAAAGCAACTGCTAAAATTATTACTGATAATAAAAATAAATAATACTAGGTGAAGACATGCTTAATGAGTGATTCATTAAAGTTAAATAAGCAGGCAATATTCCATTATGAAAAACATATATAGTGATTTTTAATTCCTCATTTTCCTTCGGCTTAGTCCCTTTATTCATCAGGAGTCACCACAGAGGTGAACTGTTCCAGCATATGCTTTACACAGTGGATGCCCTTCCAGCTGCAACCCAGAACTGGGAAACACTATAGTAATATACTATAGTGTTTTTCAACCATACTATAGAAAAGTACATTATACTCTATATATTATTATTAGATTATTATATTATATTAACTATAGTGAACTGATTGTGCCAAACAAATGATTCTTCTACTGTGAATGAATTCATTTCAGTGAATTAAACTCACACAGCACAAACAAGCACATTCAAATCATTCATAATAAAATGATTCTTTTGATTTGGATCTTTTTTTTTCATTGAATCAGCTTACAGCTAGTGAGATCAGCTGTTCATAATTATAAAAAAAAAACAATAGAAGAAATAACAATTTAGTGTAAGTAACAATTCACACTATTAACTACTGGCTTATTACCTGCCTATTAAAATATATTACCTGTTTATTAGCACTTATAAAATATGACCTTATGCTACATCCCTAATCCGACCCAAAACCTAAACCTAGCTTCTAGTAGATAATTAGTACTGTAGTTTATTAAGCTATTGGTATAACACTACCTGACAAAAGTCTTGTCGTCTATCCATGTTTTAGGAACAACAAATAATAACCTGACTTCTAGTTGATAACTTGGTATCAGAAGTGGCTTATATGAAAGGCAAAGACCTCTAGATTACGCTTATTTTAATAATAAAATATGATCATGCTTTGATTTTTATTGATTTAATTAGGACAGAAAAGTCTCACTTTGCTTAGACAAATGTCTTGTCACTTGACAGAAATAATGTACAATATAGAATATAAAGTCATAGTGCAGTGGAAAAAGAATGAATATTGTGTATGACTCCCATGAGCTTAGAGGAATGCATCCACACATCTCTGCAATGACTCAAATCACTTATTAATAAAGTCATCTGGATTGGCAAAGAAAGCGTTCTTGCAGGACTCCCAGAGTTCATCCAGATTCTTTGGATTCATCTTCAATGCCTCCTTCATCTTACCCCAGACATGCTCAATAATGGTTATGTCTAATGACTGGTCTGGCCAATCCTGGAGCACCTTGACCTTCTTTTCTTTCAGGAACTTTGATGTGGAAGCTAAAGTATGAGAAGGAGCGCTATCCTGCTGAAGAATTTGCCCTCTCCTGTGGTTTGTAATGTAATGGGCAGCACAAATGTCTTGATACCTCAGGCTGTTGATGTTGCCATCCACTCTGCAGATCTATTGCATGCCCCCATACTGAATGTAACCCCAAACCATGACTTTTCCATCACCAGACTTGACTGATTTCTCTGAGAATCTTGGGTCCATATGGGTTCCAATAGGTCTTCTGCAGTATTTGTGATAATTGGGATGCAGTTCAACCGATGATTCATCAGAAAAATCGACCTTCTGACACTTTACCAAACGATCAACTAGAAGACACGTTATTATTTGTTGCTTTTACAACTGGACTTGATGACAAGACTTTTGTCAGGTGGTGTAGTTCATTTTTTATTAATAGCGTCACTTCTACATTAAAATAAAGTGTTGCCATACAGTATTATGTTGCTTCCAAAAAATATATATGAATAGTTACACAATGAATAAACTGTCAAAAAAATAATAAAAATCACCTTCTGCTTTAAGTAAATTATCTTTAAATGTTATTGTAGAAAATCAAATGGAAAGCAGATACTTGCAGGCCCACTACACCGGCTGCAATAATACAATCACTGGACATCAAAAGCCAACATTTCACTTAATAAATTGATTAGTATCTTTTAAGAGGTTGAAAAGTTTCACTCGAGTCTTGATTAGTCTGATTGCCAGTACGGCTAGAAAAAGGATCTCGGTTGGGTGATTAATGATCAGTGGGTCCTGAATGCTAACACACAGAGAGAACGGGGAACGTTTCTGCTTAAATACATGGCTATTTCAATCAGAGCCACAAGCCAACCTCTGAACCAAGTCTCTTTCTCCTTCTCTGCTTCAGTCTTGTGTCAGAGACCAGCACTTCATTACTGGCCTAATGAACATGAGCCGGGGTCACCACAACAAGAGGGTAATAACTCCACTATGAAGCCATTAATCAGAGACTTAATGAAGTATCGTAACCTGAAACTCCAGCTCAGGAGAGACGTCCGGACAGCAGCCAATGATGTGCGTCTCTGTGTTTTTTATCAGACTCGTCTGCTGTGGAGCATCACTGTGTCCTGCAGCAACCTCTGTCTGTCTGTGTTCTGTTCCTGGATGTACCGAGCTTAATGAATAGCAGACTGGTGACATAGTTTTGATTTAATATTTCCCAAGTTATGTTTAAGAGAGAGAAGATTTTTTCAACACATTTTTAAACATAATATTTGATAACTCATTTATTCATTCATTCATTTTCTTTTCAGCTTAGTCCCTTTAATAATCCAGGGTCGCCACAGCAGAATGAACTGCCAACTTATCCAGCACGTTTTTACGCAGCGGATGCCCTTCCAGCTGCAACCTATCTCTGGGAAACATCCACACACACTCATTTACACTCATACACTATGGACAATTTGGCCTACCCAATTCACCTGTACCGCATGTCTTTGGACTGTGGGGGAATCCGGCGCACCCGGAGGAAACCCACGCAAATGCAGGGAGAACATGCAAACTCCACACAGAAATGCCAACTGACCCAGCCGAGGCTCGAACCAGCAACCTTCTTGTTGTGAGGCAACAGCACTACCTATTGTGCCACTGCGTCGCCGATAACTAATTTATAATGATTAATTTATTTTGTCTTTGCCATGATAACAGTACCAAATATCTAACTTTTTTATTTCGCTAGTTTTATTTCGCTTTTTTTATATACTAGTATTCAGCTTAAAGTGACATTTAAAGGGGACCTATTATGCAAAAATCACCTTTATAATAGGTTTAAACACAGTTATGTGGCAACGGTCTGTGAAAACAACCAGCATTTAATGATAAACATTTATTCATTTAATTTTTTATAATCGCACTTTATAAAAACAGCCTGTAGAAATACTTTGATTGACATTCTCACTTTGTATATGTCATCAAAAGGGGAAAGCCCCACCCACTAGTGATGATCTCTCCCTAATTAGCATAGGATGTAAGTCTGGTTTTTGAATCTGCCACTATGCTTGCTGTCACACAGGCATTTGTAGCTCCGCCCTCTTTACAAAAGAGCAAAATCTCATTTGAATTTAAAGCGACAGTCACCAAAACAGCACAATTAGGATCAAATCCTAAAAGGGTCAGTTTCAAAGAGTTATAAAACATTGCTTTTGTGGTATTTTGAGTTGAAACTTCACATACACACTCTAGGGACATCAGAGACTTATTTTACATCTTGTAAAAAGGCACATAATAGGTCCCGTTTAAAGGCTTAATTAGGTAACTGCATGTTAGGTTAATTATACAAGTCATAGAACTTAGGCTATAATGTAATAATGTAAAATGGTTGAAAACTGCTTCCATTCCGGCCAGACTAAAGGAAACAAGATTTTCTTTATGAGAAAAAATATTTTAAAAAATTCTGTGAAAAATGTCCTTGCACTGTTAAACAGCACTTTAGAAATATGAGAAAAAAAATATAAAAATTTCTCAGGAAGGCTAATAATTGTGGCTTTAATTTTATATGTGTATATAATATATATTTTGGTTAAAAGTATTGCATAATGGAGAAAAAAAGACATTCATAATGCTTTGTTTCAACAAAAGTCATAGACATGTAACTGGACTGATTACACTAAGGTAATTAAACATGTTAAGGTGTATATTAATGTATAAACTGATATTTCTATATATAAAATAAAGATAGATGAATTATTCAAATAATTAAAAATGATACAATAACTAATAATATCATTAGTAATAGCCTTAGAATTTAAGAATCTAAACAGAAATACAAATTTTTGTTAAATAAATACAATGATGAATTATTGATTAATTGTCGATTATAAATTAGTGCTGGACAAAGATTAATTGCATCCAAAATAAAATTTAAATACAGTTGCAATCAGAATTATTAAACCCCCTTCGTTTTTTTTTCTTTTTTTAAATAATTCCCAAATGATGTTTAAAAGAGCAAGGAAATTTTCACAGTATGTCTGATAATAATTGTTCTTCCAGAGAAAGTCTTATTTGCTTTATTTCGGCAAGAATTTTAAGGTCAATATTATTAGCCCCTTTAAGCTATATATTTTTTCGATAGTCTACAGAACAAACCATTATTATACAATAACTTGCCTAATTACCCTAACCTGCCTAGTTAACCTTATTAACCTAGTTAAGCCTTTAAATGTCACTTTAAGCTGTATAGAAGTGTCTTAAAAATATCTAGTCAAATATTATTTACTGTCATCCTGGCAAAGATAAAATAAATCATATAAATTTGTATAAATAATAAAATAAGTTTTTATAAATGAGTAATTAAAGCTATTATGTTTAAAATTGTGTTGAAAAAATCTCTGCGTTAAACAGAAATTGGGGGGGAAAAATAAACAGGGGGGCTAATGTATATATAATTTGTATCATATACATATATAATTTATATCTAAATATAAATAGACATTTTCTCAAATATATGCATGCATGTGTGTATTTATATGCAGATTGCATTGTCAAACCAAACTTTTATTTTGGATGTGATTATTGGTGAATAATTTTGCCCGGTACTTATAAATACTACACACATCATAAACAAAAATAAAGAATATAAGTTATTAGATTTAAATTATTAGATTTATTTATTAATTGGTAACACTTTATTTTGATGGTCCATTTGAATATTAGTAGACTGTCTGACTAATATCTGCTGATACTGCTCCTTCAACAGACATTTAACTGACTATAAGAAACTTTGCAAGTACATGTCAACTTACACTAACACTAACCCCAACCTAACAGTCTACGTTTAATCTTATGAGAATTAGTTGGAACATAGATGCAATGCAACTTATTTCAACAAATGAACCATCAAAATAAAGTGTGACCTTACAATTCAATTAAGGTTAAAGGACAAACAGAAATTGCTGAAATCATAATGCACGAGAGCTCCTGCAAACCACAAACTTACACTACTCTAAGCCCAATGTTGAACTTTTCGAAAAAGTCAAAAAGGTCCAAATGGGGTCAAACACTAAACAGTTTGAACTTTGAGCACATCACTCCATAAAGTTCACTGCTTTTGGACAGTACTGACTCAATGCGAATGACTTTCAATGATGAATAGCATGTCATAGGGTAATCTCAGTTTATAAAACATCTGATGTACACTTCCCTCATTACCGTAACCACATAAATCCAGAGAGACCTTTTGCTCCATAACCAAGCGCAGATAAATATGACAAGCATTTGAACTCTCTTTAAAGTCATAATCTAAACATGGCAAAGGCGCAAGACGCTGAGAGGAAAAGGGATGAAAAGGCTGTATATTCACACCATATGGAGAGCGTGGGTTAAGATCTGTCTGTCTTCAACACGCCAGTCCTGAGAAAACTTACCGAAAGCCCATAAACAACAACATTCAAGCACTGCTCTCCACATGCATGCCTGTGCTACTGGAATTCATTCACTTTGTCCTAATACAGTATATTGTTAACTGTTACTTTTTTTTCAGTAGTTTTTAGGCCCTGTTTACACCTGGTATATGTTTGTAATGGTTCTCTGATATCTACATAGTAGGTATATGGCTTAGGTATGTTAAAAAATCCTCCATAAACGGTTGTATAAGCTTATTTATAATCATAAGAATTACCTCATGAAAGCTCAGTTTTGACCATATTTGGAATGCTCATGAATATTAATGAGCTCCACAGCTTGTCACCACATTTCTTTTAAATTTAATGTTCTACATTAGAAAGAAAGTCACCTGTACATTTTGTATTTCCTGTGGGAATCAACTACTATCACCTTAATGGACCTAACAGTGGCTATTGTTAGTGCATCACACACAATCATTTCAATGGGAAATGTTCAGTATGGAATAAACCACAGGACTAACTTGTGAGGAGAGATAGCACGAGGAACACTCCCTTCTTTGTTGCCCCCTTTTTTGTGGGTTAAAAGGGAAAATAGGAGGAAAAAAATTGAGGCTGGAGCCATTTGTCAGGGAGAAGATGACTGTGTAACAGACAGTACATTCACTGCCGCCTCCTCCTGAAGCACCACAATCATGTGGTTCTCAGCAAAGCTTATCAGCTCCAGATGCACTCCTCTGTCTTCCACCAGCATCCTTCGATCCCTACCTCCTTTTTTTCCCAAACGGCACCCCACGGATTTTGTCACTCTGCGGTTACTGGCACAGGCCGTGTAATACCATATCTCCGTTTCAGAGAACAATGGAGGAGAAGTCAGAGAATGCGGGTAGTTTGGAGTAAATGTGAATGAACACTATTCTTAGTTTAAAATTGTGGAACTGATGTTTTAAACTCAATTTGATTTAATCTGGCAGTTCATTTGTGGAAAAAAATAAGATTATTTCTCCTAAAAGACATCAGATTTATTCAATTCAATTTCAAAATTACAGTAGATTTCAAGATTTGCATGCTTATTTCTTGTGTATCTTGATTTAATATTTGACTCAAGTCAACCTTGCGTCATTCATTTCAGTTTGCATATACATGTTTACTAAATAAAGCTCCAAAACCTTCACTTTTGGCCTACAATTTGTGCAATTAAATACAGTAATTTCAAGCTGGGCGATGCAATAGGTAGTGCTGTCGCCTCACAGCAAGAAGTTCTTTAATAATTTTATATCTTTAATATTTTGTGGAAGGTGTATGATTAAGAAAAGTTCATCCAACTAAAATGTTTGGTTTGAACGTTATCATAGGCTGTCCTACCTGCCTGTCAAAATAAGTAATTGCATACCTCTGTGCACCCTGTTCCCGCACAAAGGATTACATCATTCAAAAAGATAATGGTGGGGGAAACCGGAGCACCCGGAGGAAACCCACGGCAACATGAGGAGAACATGCAAACTGAACACACAGAAATGCCAACTGACCCAGCCGAGGCTCCAACCAGCGATCTTTCTGCTTTGAGGCGATCGTGCTACTCAATGCGCCACCCTGATGCCCTAGACCTAAAACACTTCTTTAAAAAAAAAGAAAAGAAAAAAAATCCAGAAAAACTAGTCAACCTTTATGACCCATCCCTATCTCCAGTAGTCCTTATAAGTGGTTATAAGAGGTTCTCAAGATGAATGCGTACCTTGGCTCTAACGGTCAAACAACAAAAAATAAGGTCAAGAATCTTGGTGTGACTCTGGAGTCAGATCTGAGGCCCCGTTTACACTAATGCGTTTTCGTTTTGAAACAGCGTTTTAGATCAAAAACGATCTGCGTCCACACTAGCGTTTCATCTAGCGTTTCTAAACTTATCTCCATCCACACTACTCCACCAAAAACGTATTTCATGTGACCATTCGCGCACTCTGGGTATGCGCGTCCAAGTATAAACAGGAAGCATGTGTCTCGCTCGGCATTTGGCTATTGTTAGTCAACAAACGCTGGTTAAACGATGAACGTGAGCGATTAGCGAGTGCTCGAACAATAGCTTGCCTCTTGCGAATATATGCAACTGCTGTAGTAAAAAAAGGCAGAGTTTCCTGCACAATGGCACCTAAAACAGACAATAGTGCAAACAATGCTCCCATTTCTGTGTCCATGCTGTTGTTTACAGTGAAGGCTGGTCTGCCGTCTTCCGGTAGCGTTATAGTCATGTGATAGGGGCTTGACAAATAAGGGAAGGATACGCAATGATCCAAAAGCCCCAATCAGGTAGAGAATGTCTACAGCCACGCCTCTTTTCAGATGTCTCCGTTTCCCCCCATCCACACTGAGACAAAGCAGCAGCATTTTAGAATGAAAAAGGCCTCTCCAGCGTTTTCAAAATGCTCCGTTTTGGGGGCTCGAAAACTCTGGCGTAGTGTGGACAGATGGCGTAACCGTAGCAAAACTTATGCATTTTAAAACGAAAACGCATTAGTGTAAACGAGGCCTGAGTTTCAGTAGTCATGTCAAATCAGCATGCTATCATCTCAAAAACATTGCAAGAATCAGATGCTTTGTTTCCAGTGAGGACTTAGAGAAACTTGTTCATGCTTTTATCAGCAGCAGAGTGGATTACTGTAATGGACTCCTTACTGGCCTTCCCAAAAAGACAGTCAGACAGTTGCAGCTCATCCAGAACGCTGCTGCCAGGATTCTGACCAGAACTAGAAAATCAGAGCACATCACACCTGACCTCACGTCTTTACACTGGCTCCCAGTTACATTCAGAATAGATTTTAAAGTATTATTACTTATCTATGAATCACTAAATGGCCTAAGACCTCAATCCATTACACTTATGCTCACTAAATACAAACCTAATAGATCACTCAGATCTCTAGGATCATATAAACTAGAAATTCCAAGACTTCATTCAAAGCAGGGTGAATCAGCCTTCAGCTACTGCACCCCCCGCTGCTGGAATCAGCTTCCAGAAATGATCAGATGTGCTCCAACATTAGGCACATTCAAATCAAGACTGAAAACACATCTGTTTACCTGTGCCTTTACTGAATGAGCACTGTGCTACATTTGACAGATCGCACTATTATGTCTTTCTTTTACATTCTTTTATAACCTGTTTTAATCACTGTCATTATGTGTTATTATTTACCTATACACTTGTCTCTTTTATTCCTGTTTATGTAAAGCACTTTGAATTGCCACTGTGTATGAAATGTGCTAAATAAATAAACTTGCAAAGCAAGAAAGTGGGCAATAAACCCATAGCTTCCTTTTTTTTATAATTACTAACTGTACTATGGCGATCGTTATGTAATGCTAAAATTGGCTTAATAAATTAGCCCAAATTTGTCTTATTAAATATTTCTACTACACATAAAAAAAATAAAATGTTTTTTAAAATAATAATAATAATAATAATAAAAAATTGTCAACCTTCATGACCCATTCCTATCTCCAGTAATTCTTATAAATGGATACATGAATAGGCAATAAACCCATAGTGTACTGGAAGTCTGTGTTCTTACTGTCTCAAAGCTGTGAGTGGTTTTGAAGCCTTTCTACACTCCACTTTATGAGCACATGCAACTCCATCCGCCGGCGTTATGCAGAGCGGGCATCGGTCCAATCTTCCTCTGTGCCAGCAAGCCTCAGGCATTCACACAGAGTCATCCTGGGTAAAATATAAATAATATCAATAAAACGATGCATATGAGGGCTGACAGTATCGCTGAGCCGTTTTTTTTGGGGTGTGCTCTTGATGTGGTCACTTTAAAAGGTCATGTGATGTTACTGGCGGGTCGGTCCTGCAGAGATGATGAGACCGAATGAACAGCAGTGAGCAGAGAGCCAACATCACACCACCCAGAGCCCAAAAAAACAAACCAAAACCAGACCTGAAATATCCCACAAGCGTCTGAAAAGGAGTGTCCTTCAGTAGGCCATCCAAAGCCAGAGAGACTGTGAAACGAAGGAGGAGAGGAGGAAGAAAAGACAAGTGGGCTGTGTTCCAAAACAAACTGAGCTGTCTTTGTAGGAAGCACTTTTAAGACATATTTAAAATGTAGAGTTTAAATATGTAGAGTCAGTATACACTCACAGGCCACTTTATTAGGTACACCTATCCAACTGCTTGTTAACGCAAATTTCTAATCAGCCAATCACATGGCAGCAACTCAATTAATTTAGGCATGTAGACATGATCAAGATGATCTGCTGCAGTTCAAACCGAGCATCAGAATGGGGAAGAAAGGTGATTTAAGTGACTTTCAATGTGGTATGGTAGTTGGTGCCAGATGGGCTGGTCTGAGTATTTTAGAAACTGCAGATCTACTGGGACTGTCACGCACAACCAGTTAACAATTCACTGATTCAAATGATCTATTCAGAGTGAGTCTCCAGTTGATGAATCACAGATTCAATGTTCTTGTCAGAGTGAGTCTCCAGTTGATGATTCACTGATTCAAATGATTAAGTCAGACCGAGTCTCCAGCTCATCTTTCACTGAGTTAATGAACTGGTCAGAGTGGGTCTCCAGTTGACGAATCACAGATTCAATGATCTGGTCAGAGTGAGTCTCCAGGTGATGATTTACTGATTCAAATGATCAAGTCAGAACGAGTCTCCAGTTGATGATTCGCTGATTCAAATTATCTATTCAGAACAAGCCTCCAGCTGATGATTCACTGATTCAATGATCTGGTCAGAGTGAGTCTTCAGTTGATGATTCACAGATTCAAATTATCAAATCAGAACGAGTCTCCAGCTCATCTTTCACTGATTCAATGAA
>CAIGQZ010004625.1:1375694-1391518 GCA_903798205.1 Danio tinwini
AATATAATATAATATAATATAATATAATATAATATAATATAATATAAAACATTTTTTATGTCAATTATTAGTAAAAACATTTTGCTTATGTGGAAATCCTTTCTGCTTTTGAGACATTGCTTTTGGTTTGATGATTTTGTGGGATTTACCTTACCTTCCTTTGTGTCCTTGCATTCCTCCTCCTCCTGCAGATCAGTTTCAGGCCCAGCTTTTGGCTCAGTGACCTCTTCATCCTCCTCTTCATCTTCTGAAAGAAACCCAGAAGGTCACATTTAGTTTCTGTTCTCTGACACCTGCCAAAACTCCAGCGCCTCTCAGTGACCCACATCGAGACCTACAATAATAGCTTACAGATCTTCTCTACCTCGCCAGCCATGTAACCATATCAAACCTTCTTGTTGAGATAATTGTGAAGATTTTATCATGACATACAATATTCTCACCGTGGGTGTTCTAGTTAAAAGTACATTTTCCTAACTGTGGTGCTTAAATCACATAATACGGTATATAAAGTGGGGGAAATAAGTATTGAACACGTCACTATTTTTCTAAGAAAACATATTCTTAAGGTGCTGTTAACTTGAAATGTAAAACAACCAAAGAAATCCACATATGCAAAAAAAAAACAAAAAACAAATCAGTTTACAAACTACAAAGTTATGTGTAATAAAATGAAACTTCACAGAAAAAAAGGCGTAAAAATGCATGGAAAGCCCAGACAGCAGCTGAAATCTCTCAGTAGTTCTTTAGCAACCCTCTGCCCTTTATCATTGTAAATAAATATTAGCTGCTTCAGTCCAACATCTACATTAGCAGGATGATAAACATGAAACCAGGGTGGACATTTCAGCAAGACAATGATCCAAACACAGCCAAGGAAACTCTTAAATGCTTTCAGAGAAAGAAAATCAAGCTGTAGAATGGCCCAACCAATCACCTGACCTGAATCCAATAGAAAATATAAAATAAAGATCAGATTTATTAATTTATTCATATTTAATTTTAAATGATAAATAAGTATTCACACAATTTTGAAGCGCCCACAACAATATCATGCATGTTTATATTGCGTTGAATATTAGCACATGTCTACACCCGGCTCACAATCCCACTCTGTACTAATCAGACGTGCTCTTGTTTTGGTTCAACACGGCCTGGTGTGTGTGTGTGTGTGTGTGTGTGTTTTTTTTTAGATCGACTGGGATTTGCACAGCTGCATTTTCACAACCGTGAGCTCTAAAGAAACAACACAGTCAGTTAAAAAAGACACTTCCTCGGGTCCCACAGAACATGTGTGCTACACGTGTGCATGAGTTTATAGATCCAGACGCACAGATACCCCACAGAAAGGGCAGCTTTCTGCACTCCATCAGCCCTCTAGTCTCCTGCCCCAGGGCCCTGCAGACCCTGAACACTCTGCCCTTCATTAACCCAGTCACCCCAGTCAAAGAGGCAGTGCAGACCTGCCACTTTTAGACACCTGCTCTGGGCCAGCAGCGGCGAGCCATTTGCCCATGACCCAAGATTATTTGATATGATTATTTTATATGAGTCCATTGAACTTATATTATGTTAAACTGACTTAAAACAGCCTGTATAACACATAAAATTAAGTTACAACCCAATTAACTTACTTTACAAAGTTACAATGACCTAAAAACATACAGTATGCTGTCAGGACTAATTGATCATATAATTTTTACAGTATATTTATCTGGTGCTGGGCAAAGATTATTTGCGATTAATCACATCCAATAAAAACACTATACAAAACTATATTCACAATTCAACTATACTATACTATAACTATATATAACTATACTATAACTATAACTATAAAACACAATTGTGTATCATATACATATATATTTTATATCTAAATATAAATAAACATTTTCTTAAATATACGCATGCCTGTCTGTATTCATATATATATATATATATATATATATATATATATATATATATATATGATGTAGATAATAAAAACACACAGTACACAACCTTAAATTATGTCAAAACACACTTTTATTTTGGATGTGATTAATTAATTTAATCACAATTAAATTTAGCCCAGCACTAGATATAACATATTATATGGTTGTTTTTTAAGCACATAACGCAGTGTGCATAATAATAATACTTAATGAATTCTAATTCTAATCATTAAGAGTATCAACATAAAAGATTTCTCACATCTTGCATGTCAGGTGCAACAAAAAACAAATTACACAAAATATTATAAAAAAGTACTAAGAAATGATATGCAATAAAACTCAGTGTGTACTCTAAAGCCACTCTGTAAGCTATTAAACAAAGATCAATACCCTCAGTAATAAAAATAATAAGTAAAGTCCGGTATAAAAGGAAAAACATTTCATTCAGCTTCATCTACTAAAAAAATGTTATATGTATTTTGAGTTTGTCTGAATTTTGTTCAATCTTTGTTTTAACAAGTATTTAATTTTCATTACTATATTTTTTATTATATTATTATTTTATTATGTTAAATCCACTAAAATTTAATTAAACTAAATATATATGTAAGTATATACATATATTTACTTATATATTTATATAAAGATTTTTATGAATATAAATATTTATTTAAATATATGAATTTAAAACTGCAGCTGTCGGGTTTAGAGTAGTCTCACAAGTAATATATTTACAAAATAAAATTCATAAATGCACAGCACAATTCACATTTACAAAACCTGATTCGTAAATTCAAAACACAACTCAAAAAATGCACAAATCATAAACATTTTCCAATCTCACCTAAATAAATGAAAAATGTTAACAGAAATATGTATGTTTTTTAAGCGTTTTGATTGGTGGATTAAAAGCTTACCATGGTTGGCTAAACAGATAATCTCTGCACGTTCAACAATGCATAAATACATCAAACATCACTCATAAATGCATGCTGGTAATTAATTTAAGAACTTGCTACATGCATATTTGTGTAAACATTTTAAATTTATTAAGGTAAGATGCACACACTGCAAAAAATGCTTTTCTTTGATTTTTTTCTTGTTTCTAGTCCAAATATCTAAAAATTTTCTAGACAAGCAAAAATATAGTCTTGTTTTAATAATATGCCAAAAATAAAGTGAGTTTTTCCTTAAAACAAACAAAATAATATGACAATTAGGTAAGAAAATATTCTTGTTTTTGCATAATATTATTTCACTGACCCCATTTTGCTTGTTTAAATGAAAAAAAATCACTTAATTTTGACTTATTACTTCTTAAAACAACACAATGGGCCCTATCATACACCCGGCGCAATGCGACACAAGGCGCGATGCAAATGTTATTTGCTAGTTTGAGCTCGACGCTCATTTTGACGATTTAAGCCACGCTGTTTGAATAGCAAATGCATTTGCGCTCATATGTGCGCCCATAGGTGTTCTGGTCTAAAAAGAAGGTGTGTTAAGGCACATTGCAGGTGCGTTGCTATTTTGAGGAATTAAATTAGACTGCGCAATAGACCAGCTCAAAGCAGGACTAAAGTCCAGTGCAGAGCACGTCAGTCATGCGCCTCGGTTAAACATTGCTTAAAACACGCAGGATGTAGAGCAATACAGAAATATCTTTACAAATGAAAAAGAAATAAAGGATTAAAAAGTTACAAAAATTATTAATTTCTATAAATAAAAACCACTGCCTCCATGCCTTCTTTAACTCATGGGGCTTTTTTCAGTTTATTCACGACAACTTTCTTTTGTATAATGTTATTATTATCATTAGTATTATTTATTATATGCATAATTTTTTTTTATCAAAAGAAGCTTAGATTTGTCGACCTGTCAAGTTTTGGACCATATGGGGCATAGGACGTGTCATTGGATATAACTCAGTTTTCTGGCCACACTTCGGTATTTTCATTCATTTATTAGTTTGCTGGAAATTAGAACAAACATTTGTTTTGAAACAAATCTTTGTGCTTAACAAACTAAATTAATTATGTAGGCTAATGCATGTCTTCAGTGGAGAGCATAAAACACTGTTTTCTTATCCACAAAAGAGAGAAAGTAAAGGCAGAATGGAGGAGGCTCATTATCCTCTTGCTGCAGATGGTCTGTTTAATTGTTTTCTTAACTGTTTTGAAGTGTTCAGTCTTTCCACTTACAAAGTCCGTCATGTACAGTAAATAGCAAATGCGCCGCATGGAGCAATGCAACTGACTCTTAAAAGGAATGGGAGATGAGACTTTGATTGGTTTATTCTCAAAACACACCTGTAACTCAGTAAGAGAATAAGCTTAACCCTGTTAGACCATGCGCCGTGGCGCAGAGCGTATTTTCTTGTCTTCAAAAGAACAAAAGTGGATTCTGACACACCCTTAATGCTTTTGCACCATGTGCATCAAACATTAAAATAGAGCCAAATATGTTTTACTTGTATAGAAAATGCTTCTTGATTTAAAAATGTTTAGATATTTGGATGAGAAACAAGATAAAAAAAATCTAAGTAAGAAAAGCATTTTTGCAGTGTATCTCTGAAAATGTGCATTTACTTGTGTATTTGTGTTTTGAATTTTCGAATCAGATTTTGTAAATGTGAATAGCCCTGTTCTTTTATGAATTTTATTTAATAAACATATTATTTTTGATACTGATCTAGCTGTATAGTCAATGAGGATGAGGCTCTTGATCGTATAGCAGGCACCTGTAGACCAGCACACATACAGTCTCTCTCTGTGGGCTTGTTTTCCTGCTGAACCCCCGTGTTAGAGGTTAATGATTTGGGGTCAGGCTGACAGTGGGTGCCCAGTGTGCAGAAGGAAGTGATCTGATCGTGCCAGACGACTTGCTCAACACCAGTGTATTTGTATTCACACCAGTTAAAAGAGCCTGCAGGCACGCTAACAATGATTCAAGCCTTGCAAGAATGCAGCCGATGACAATGTTGTGAATGACACTGCAGTGTGACTGATTTGACGCCTGTGTTTATTTATTAGGGTTTAATCTTGAACCATAATGTTATCTGTATACATATATATATATATATATATATATATATATATATATATATATATATTTTTTTTTTTAAGTCTGTTCAGTTTTGCCATGATGACAGCGCATAATATTTTACTATATATTTTTCAAGATGCAGCTGTTAGACAACATAATGTACTTTTGAGGCTTTTTAGGTGGTAATGTGGTTGTTTAGATTGCAGCTTTGCAGTTTATTTTTAAGGATAGTGCATATTTTAAATATTAATAATTTCGGAGATTCAGCGCATTAGCGGCTGTCATACCAGCCCAAGATGGCCACAGAGACCGCATAATAAGACCTTAGGGGAGGAAAAACAGCATTTTTTCAGCGTACGTTTCAATCTACAGCTGATCAAATCATTACAAGACAGGTAAGTGACATTCTAAGTCGATCTCTCTCTTTCGTATGTTGTATTTATACCATAGTAATCTGCTAATGTTTGCTTTGCTTTGCTTTGCTTTGGCTTTTTTGGGTTAATTATTGTAATCTCCCGATTGGAACAGATAAATACTGGGAAATCTCTGTAGACTGAAGGCATTTTTATGCTGTTCAGCCTTATAATCTTTAAATGTGAGCAAATTCACCTGTTTTGTCATCACTTTAAACATTACGCTAGAGAATCATTCAAATACTAGCTCTAAAATGACGTTGGTGGAGTAGCAATAGTTTCTGCTGTTCTGACATCAGCTGCAGATGTGAATGAATGGCGGAAGAAAGTAGTTCCTCCTAAAAAGGGTTTTTGAGACTCTCAGTATTTGATTTACTTTATGAATTGTTGTATAAACGCAATATCACACCAGTAGCAAAAAATGTATATAGTGAAAGATACTTAGGGACATTTTTTATGTTAATGTTAAGCAATAAACTGATCAAAATGTATCAAAAAAATGTTTCAACAAAAGTTCAACACAGAGTCAAAGCAAAGTGTTTCTTTATTTAAAGAGAATAGAAAATGAAATAGTACAAAATACCTTTTTAAAACTTGTATTATGTTATTTTTTGCAGGATGAATAATTGTAGATGATCAAATTGATACTTTCCTGTATTTCTCCTGGATGCTGCAATCTATGTATAAAAACAAGATTACACTTGCATGCACAAACAATGATTTAAAGAGGACCTATTTTGCAAAAATCACATTAATATAAGGTTAAAACATAATTGTGTGGCAAAGGTGTGTGAATATAACCAGCTTCTAATGGTAACAATTAGTTCAACTTTCTTTAATCACATTTTACTTCAACAGTCTGTATAAACACTTTGATTGACATTTTCCCTTTGTATGTTATTAAAGGGGGAAAGTCCCGCCCATTAGTGACAATTTCTTCCTCATTAGCATAGACAGTCCTGAGTAAGAAGCAGCCATCCTCCATTAGAGTTTTGAAACTGCCGCTATGGTGACGCAGAAGCTCTTCTGAATTTAAAGCGACAGTCACCAAAATGGCACCAATTTGGACCGAAGCCTAAAAGGGGCAGTTTCAAAGAGTTATAAAACATTATATGAGTAGTACTTCACATGCACACTCTAGGGACATCAGAGACTTATTTTACATCTTGTAAAAATAGGCATAATAGGTCCCCTTTGAATAGTTTTGTATTGTTTCTAGTCCAAATATCTAAAAAGTCTGAAATCATAAAGCATTTTATGTATAAAGCATTTTCTGTATAAGTATAAAAACATGGTTTTGTTTTTGGAAAAATACAAAATAATCTGTCAACGGGGTAAGCTAAATAATCATGTTTTGAGACTGAATTTTGAAATATTTTTTTCATTTTTTACTTGTTTCTAAAACTAAACTAAAAATGTTTTTTTTGCAGTGCAGAGATGATAGATTTTTAATACATTTTCATTGTTTAGTATAAATCGTTATGCTTCAATCTCCACTGTCAATCACTATCAGGATTGTTTGCTAAAGCTATGAATTAAAGGTCATGATATTTTAAATAATGTTCTATTTGTTGCAAGCTAATAATTTCTTTTCATGTCCTCATTTGTAAGTTGCATTGGATAAAAGCATCTGCTCAATGACTAAGTGTAAATGTAAACAAGACTCGAATGTATCATCAGCAGCCAAAGGTATTATTAATATTAATATTGTGTTGCATTTATACACTTTTCATTAACTCTGAATGTGCCAGTAGCCTTAAACCTGCATTTTATGAATCACCAAGGTCCATTTCAGCTATAATAACCTTATCTATTATTCTACTAAAGGAATATATCTACACCCTAAAAAAATCTGTAAATTAGCAGTTTTCCGTATTTTGTGATTCGTATTTTTAGTTTTAATATATGCTTTTGAATGGCATTTTGGGACCTTGATATTTCTTCCAACAACTTTTAACCTTGAAAAGTAAAAAAAAAAGTCATTTTAATAACATTTTTATTAGTTTAAAGTGATTTATTGTCTGAGTTAAAGTTTTATATTATGGTACAGAATCTCTTACGGTACAGAGTTTCTTATTTCTTATATGTGATGTTATTTAAAACTACTAAAATGTCAATAAAAGTCACTTTATTGAACTGTAGAGCTGATTTTTTAACAACAAAAGTCGACAGAGCAGAGATCAACATCCTATAATGCAATTCACACAACCATAAATAAACAGAAAATACGGAAATTGTTAATTAACATATTATTTTTGCATCTGAATCTTCATTTTTTGGTTTGAATTATTCCTTTAATACAATATGCATGCGCTGGGATCTAAATTCATGCTATTTGAACATAAAGCACAGAGACAATTGATTCCCCAGAGGCTGAATGTGTTTCTCAGAGTCTGGCCCTGGAGCAAGTGTGGTTTAGCTGCCGAATGTGACTGCGCTTCTGCGCCAGAGACCAGCAGGGGAAAAGAGGAGTCCTCAAACCCAGACAGGCAGCCAGCCAGGCCAGGCCGACCACACCACCACGCACTCCTCTGGCCCTCTTTCCCTTTCCTCTCTCATCTGTTTCTGCCCCGTGAAGAAGAAGAAAGGGCCCTGACTTTGCTGCTTCCCTCCAGGGCCTGACAGAAATAAAATAGCGCAGGCAAACATTCGGGACACCTCTCGCATACCAGAAGAGCCACACGCTAGACAGGCTGTCAGAAAGTTTTGGATTTGGATTTGCTAGTCTGTGACCTGATATGACCAGGTCTTGGGGAGAGTCATCCGCACAAAGCTGCCAGAAGTGTTGACCACACAGACTGGGGGACAAAGCAACAACAAGCCTGATTCATGGCTGCGGTTGAAGGGTTCGCAAACAACGTCGCAATATATCTGCAGATTTCGTGACACTACGTATCGCTCTGCAAAACATCAGCGGTGTGGGCCAAAACACAGTGAGGGAAATTTCAAAGGAGTTTGGGAATTTGATTATGCACAAAAATGCATTTTTAATAATACATAAAACGGGGAAATTCGTTTTTATGTCAGTTTTTTTTTTTTAGTTTGGGGGGTTGACTACACACTCAGAAATAAAGGTACAAAATCTGTAACTGGGGTGGTACCTTTTCAAAAAGTATCATTTTGCACCCTACAGGTGGTCATTAGTACCTTTAGGGTACACACTTGGTACCTTTAAGGTTCACTTTTGTACCCTTAGGGTTCTATGAGGTACACATTTGTGTCATGTGAGAGACGCTGACAATGTAGATTAGGATCCATGTGTAGTTTATTACAAGAATGGTCAGGCAGGCAACGGTCAACAGGGTCAAATAGGTACATGCAGAGCAAACCAAAGTCATAGTCAAAGAACAAGCGAATAGTCGGTACAGGAAGCAATGAATAAAAATTTTGCCAGCAGCTAGCTCTCTGCCACTATCACATGGTTGCCCACTGAAGCTAAGCAGGGCTGCGCCCGGTCAGTACCTGGATGGGAGACCACATAGAAAAGCTAGGTTGCTGCTGTAAGTGGTGTTACTGAGGCAAGCAGGGGGCACTGTGTGGGTCCAAATGCCCCAGTATATTGAATGGGACTCTTTACTGCTCAGTGAGACGTTAAACTGAGGTCCTGACTCTCTGAGTTCATTAAAAATCCCAGGATGTCCTTCGAAAAAGTTTTTCCTGCCCTTCCTGGCTAAATTTGCCCACTGGGCTCAGTCCATCATGGCCTCCTAACCATCCCCATATTATAATTGGCTTCATCACTCTGTCTCAACCACCAATTAGCCAAAGGGTCAAAACATGGCTAGACTAGACAATGGAAAACACATCGTAATGTCATAAAACTGTTAACAAGACTCAGCACTGATGTGTGTGTCTGTGCTGTATAAATATTCCTAGTAATCAGTCCTTGAGCAGCTCCCAGCTGTGTGTGTGTAATCAACAGAACACCGAAACAGGTGTGTGTACTAAGTGCATGGTGGGATTTGCAGTTTGTTAAGTGACAGAATTGTAGTCCAGGTAAAGGTGCATGGTTACCAACAATCTGCAGCCACTAGATTGCTGGTGATCATAACAATTTGTACTTTGTACATATTAATATGTACCTTTAAGGGCCTGCTAGAAACAAAAATACACCCTTTGAAAAAGTACCACCTCAGTGACAGATTTTGTACTTTTATTGTGTGGTGTAGTTGAAGACAAAAACCAAGAATATACGTTTAAATGTTTTACTAATCTAGTAAAAAAAAGTGATTAAAATGTACAGTATAACAAAAAAGTGATCAGTGATATTTTTTTAAACCCTGGCTATTGACAGTATTTTCTGATTTTTGCAGTGATTAAGCAGGCCTTTCTCTTTTAAATATAATATATCAACAAAATTATCTAGAATTTTAAAATTATACAATAATCAAATTTCTGTCTGGAAGCACTCAGATTGGGGCATATTGAAAGAAGAAGAAATTATTGCTATTAGCGCCACTAGTGGACATTCAGTGAACTGTAGCCAGCAAATTAATATAACACTTGTGCACACGTATCATACAAGACACTGAACTACATTCAGTGCCCAGATATGCCCAGTAAAATTGATGATAACAAACATACAGACAGAATATTTCAAAATGCATCGAGATTCTCTCTTGAATGGATTCTGAGCTTAGTTTTTAACAGCTTACATCGCTGTTCTTTACAAACAGCTATACTCTGCTTGCATCCAATTCCTACAAATACCACCTGAACTTAAATTAATCATTAACAAAGTTATTAAAGGTTTAAGCCAATTTCAAGTGTAAAGTGTTCATACAGTAGTTAGCTGTGTTTACATTAATCTTGCGACATAAAAGCTATCTTGCATGACTAACTTGCATGATTGGTTATAAACTAGCCTTTGTTTTTCTTATACTTGTCACTTTTATTCCTGTTTATGTAAAGCACTTTGAATTGCCACTGTGCACTGTAAAAAATGCAGGGTTCCACACAATTCATCCATGTTGTCACAACACAAATCAATTAAGTTAACTTTGCACTTTTAACAAATTTATGTGGATTGAACATAAAAAAATAAGTTGTCCCAATGAAATCTCAAGAATTGTGTTGATTCAGCTAATTTTAAATAAGTAGTTTGAACAAGCAAAAAAACAGTTTTGAGTGTGTATAAAATGTGCTATATAAATAAACTTGCCTTGCCTTGCCTAGAGTATAATTACTGTTAAAAAAAAAACCCTAGAGCGTCATCTACTGTTAAAAATTAACCTAGAGCGCCACGTGCTGTTTAAAAACTAGCCTCAGAATTGATTTAAGAGAGAATGTTTTGAAAATCTTTGAAAATGATTTTTTTGCCACAGCTCTAATGGTGTCTGTATGTATGTTATCAATTTTGCTGGGTACATCTGGGCACTGAATAGCATTAAGTATAATACGTGTGCACGAGTTATAATAATTTGTTGACTGCAGTTCACTTAACGACCACTAGAGGCGCTAGTATCAAGGATTTCTGAATTCTAGCCTCTTTCAATATGCATCTACACAGGGGCGGCGTGGTCGCCTCACAGCAAGAAGGTCTCTGGTTCGAGTCCCGGCTGGGTCAGTTGGCATTTCTGTGTGGAGTTTGCATGTTCTCCCTGTGTTGGTGTCAGTTTTCCTCCAGGTGCTCCAGTTTCCCCCCACAGTCCAAAGACATGTGCTATAGGTGAATTCAATAAACTAAATTGTCCTTAGTGTATGAGTGTGAGTGTATATGGGTGTTTCCCAGTACTGGGTTGCGGCTGGAAGGGCATCCGCTGCATAAAACATATCCTAGAATAGTTGGCGATTCATTCCGCTGTAGCAAAATGTCTCTGACATAGAGACTAAGCTGAAGGAAAATAAATGAATGACTATATAGGTCTGGCTATGTGAGAATATAATTGGAATGAATCTCTTCCTTTGCATGACACATTTGCATTAAACTATACAATATCCTTTCAGCATTATTTTTTCACAAGTATGACTATCTATTATACTAAGTCTTTACTGTATTCACATTGGGTGTCTAATTCCATTAAATCTCCACCAAATGTTTATTTGTGCTTCCCACATGGCAACCCACAAGGCATCAAGGGATCGGTTAAATGCTTGAAACTAAAGAAGAGAATAAAAAAGGAGACAGTTTTAACACACTCCACCCTGGTGCTTAATACAGGTTTACTCTGTGGGAAGGAACATTAGGAAGCATCAAGCCCACGTGCTTGAAACTGTGGACCTGCCTCGCAAGGTAATGACATCCCCAATGTACCTGTCTCCAATCTCCTCTCGCTTTTCTCAAGCTGCTCTGAGAAATACAAATCCAGCGCTTGTCAAGCTGCTAATCGTAATGACCAACACAGCAGCAGCACTCAATCAAATCGAGACTTCCATCCTTAAAACCACAAGCGTATCTCAGGGTGTAGGACTCTAATTAACTGCTTAATTAGGCAACAGGAGAAAAAAAATTCTGGATTTGTGCAGGGGCTGGGAAAGATTAGTTCTGGTTATCAAGTATTAGAGGAGCGGTGGAAATGTAAAGAAGGATTGATTTGTTATAGAGGGCGAGAGAGAGTGAATGGCTTTGAATGTGGTAAGAAGGATCTTAGCACTTTCCGCTCTGAAGACGCTGCACGCGATTTACCAGGCGCAAATGCTTCACAGATGGACGTTGTCATGAAGACACGAGTGCTGAAGGAGTGCACTTGTCAGGATCACACTTCCATTGGGTTTTGATGATGTTAGAGCAGCTTAAACTGGGTTATCTTCAAGGCCAGGGATTTGTCAATATAGAGAGTCTCTCTGGAGAACCTCAAGGTAACTTAAAGGGATAGTTTGCCCAAAATTGATCATTCAGTCATTATTAACTCACACTTCACTTGTTTAAAAACTGTTTGACTTTCATCTGTAGAGCACAAAAGAAGATACTGTGAAAAAAGCTGAAAACCTGTAATTGATTTCTGTTAGGCGCGTGCTGGAGTTGGGGTGGGGGGTGAGGGTAGTTAGGACGATTATAAGGGCCCACGCCATTTTGGGGCCCCCAGGTCACATTTAACCACGACAACACCCCCAACCAAACACCACCCCCCCACGCCCCCCCAACCCCCGCACACCCACCACAAGCCCAACCAACCCAACACCCCCAACTAGTATTTACAGAAATAACCTAGCAACTAATCCAAGTATACTAGCAACTGTATAGCTACACCCTAAAACACAACTGCATACCAACAACTTAGCAACTACAAAAATACCTTAGCAACCACCTAGCAATACCCTACCAACCACCTGTGAATACACTCGCAAGTGCACAACAACAAGTATCCAGAAAAATAAACTAGCAACCAATTCAAGTACAATAGCAACTGCATACTACACCTTAGCAATTACAAAAATAACTTAGCCTTAACCTAGTGAGCAAACACCTGAAAACATCAGCCAGTGCACACCACCAACCTAGTATCCAGAAAAAATAACCTAGCAACCACTTCAAGTACACTAGCAACTGCATAGCAACACCCTAAACCTCAACTGCAAACTCAACTGCATACCAACACCTTAGCAACCACAAAATACCTTAGCCACTACCTAGCAACACCATAGCAACCACCTACAGTATAAATGCACTAGCAAGTGCACACCAACAACCTAGTACCCAGAAAAATAACCTAGTAATCACTTCAAGTACACTAGCAACTGCACCAGCAGCTACATAGCAACACCCTAAACACTCAACAGCATACCAACACATTAGCAACCACAAAAATATGTTAGCCACTACCTAGCAACACCCTAGCAACCACATATGAATACACTCACAAGTGCACACCAACAACCTAGTATCAGAAAAATAACCTAGCAACCACTCCAAGTACACTAGCAACTGCACCAGCAGCTACATAGCAACACCCTACAACTTAACTGCATACAAACACCTTAGCAATCAGAAAAATATGTTAGCCACTACCTAGCAACACCCTAGCTAGCAACCACATATTAATACACTAAAAAAGTGCACACTGGTAATCTAGTATCCACAAAAATAACATAGCAACCACTCCAAGTACACTAACAACTGCACTAGCAGATACATAGCAAACCCAAAAAACTCAACTGCATACCAACACCTTAGCAACCACAAAAGTACCTTAGCCACTACCTAGCAACACCCTAGCTAGTAACTACCTATGAATACACTAGCAAGTGCACACCAATAACCTAGTTTCCACAAAAAACTAGCAACCAATCCAAGTACACTAGCAACTGCACTAGCAGATACATAGCAACACCCTAAACACTCAACTGCATACCAACACCTTAGCAACCACAAAAATATGTTAGCCACTACCTAGCAACACCCTAGCAACAACATATAAATACAAACACAAATGCATACCAACAACCTAGTATCCACAAAAACAACCTAGCAACCAATCCAAGTACACTAGCAACTGCACTAGCAGATACATAGCAACATCCTAAACACTTAACTGCATACCAACACCTTAGCAACTACAAAAATACCTTAGCCACTACCTAGCAACCACCTATGAATACACTAGCAAGTGCACACCAACAACCCAGTATCTACAAAATTAACCTAGCAACCACTTCCAACTGCACAACAACACCCTAGCAACCACACAAATACCCTAACAACCACATAGCAACCACTCAAAGAACAATAGCAACTGCACCAAAACTTCAAAGGCCTCCCTGTGGCTTCGTCATCATCATCATCAACCCACATGAGAGTTTAACACCTCTGTGAAATGGCAAAAGAGAGTGATAGTGGGAAAAAATGCAGCTAAAAGCAGGATAAGATGCCATGGATTAAACAGAAGGAGGACGCAACTCTTCTTTCATCCAGCGTTTTATTGGACCAAGCTGCACTGCTCCAGGCCTCTGGATCTGGGATATGGAGCTGATTAGACAATCAAAAAAATCCCCTCATCTGACAATTGGGGATTTTTTTGTGTCTGCGAGGAGGCGGAGGGTGTTTGTTTTCCTCAGGGCCTCTGAAACACAGAGACACTGAACTCAAGGGCCGAGGGTATTTCCATATAGGACACGAGACACATTATGAAGGACATCCCTACTGACACTACTGACACACGCTATTTAAGGCCAGGGTTTAAACACCTTACATTATGTGTGTGAATGAGTGTGTATGGGTGTTTCCCAGTACTGGGTTGCAGTTGGAAGGGCATCCGCTGTGTAAAACATATGCTGGATAAGTTGGTGGTTTATTGCGCTGTGGCGACCCCTGATGAATAAAGGGACTACGTCGAAGGAAAATGAATAAATGAATGAATAAATGTAAACAAATATTTGATATTATCATGTATATATACACAAAATTATACACAGTATGCAATATATTTTGTAAATATGAACCTTTATTTTGGATGTGATTAATCGCAATTAATTGTTAGACAGTACTAATTTACTTTATATTCATGCATTGTTCACTCATGAAGTGATCATCTCCATGCATTTTGTCTTCATCCACAGTTTAAGCAAAGGGTGCAGATCGAAAAAAAAAAAAAGACAGGAAGATCATGCTACAGGCACATGTGCAAACTCCAGAGTTTTCATTTTATGCAAAAGCAAAAAGATTTATTTATTAATTAATAAATGTTTTTATATATTTTTTTTATTTGTTTGTTTGTTTGTTTATTCATTTATTCATTCATTTAATTTTATTTGTTTACTATTATAAACTATTTAGTTTTCATTATATGCAAAACCAAAAAGATGTATTTTATTAATTTATTTAATTTTATTTGTGTCCTATCATTAACTATTTCATTTTAAGTGAAACCACAAAGATGTATTTCATTTATTTATTTATTTATTTATTTACTTATTCATTTATTTATTCATTCATTCATTTAATTTTATTTGTTAACTATAATTAAATATTTCATTTTAATTTTAGGCAAAACCAAAAAGATATATAATTTTTATTTATTTATTCATATATTCATTTAATTTAATTTGTTTACTATCATTAACTATTTAATTTTAATTTTATGTGAAACCAAAAAGATGTATTTATTAATTCATTAATTTACTTATTTATTTATTTACTTTTTCATACACTCATTTTATGCAAAACCAAAAAGATATAAATTAATTAATTTATTTATTTATTTAATATTATATGTTTACTATTATTAACAATTTAATTTTCATTTAATGCAAAACCAAAAAGATGTATTTATTAATTAATTAAATAATTTACTTATTCATATATTCAATTAATTATTTTTTTTACTATTATTAACTATTTAATTTTCGTTTTCATTTCAAAATATATATTTTATTTATTTACTTATTTATTTATCTATAAATTTTTTATTTATTCATTTAGTTTTATTTGTTTACTATCATTAACTATTTAATTTTCATTTTATGCAAAACCAAAAAGATGTATTTATTAATT
>CAIGQZ010004625.1:1402874-1417975 GCA_903798205.1 Danio tinwini
ACACACACACACACACACACACACACACACACACACACACACACACACATATATAATATACACACATATATTCATTTATTTTGTTCACATTTTAATAGATTTTTAGCCATACAGAAAGTAATATTAAAATATTGTTCATATTTAAACAATTGTTCCATCTATTTATTTATAACATGTATATATTATTTCAACATTAACTTAACATAAATTCGCAGTTTGCTTCTTATTGTCAGTATTTTAGTAGTAACACATTACAATAAAGTACAGCCATACTTGCAGCAGTTCTTTGGTATTGTTTTCAATCAGAATTGAATGTGAAATTCATCACTAGCAGAAAACAAACCGGCTTCTAGTACTCAGCAGCGAAAACAGCAATTGGGAGTTTTTACATTCACAATACATGAGAAACAGGCCGGAATGACATTTAAATGATTTAATAAAGTATATCATGTAATTTTCTGAAGTAGAGAGTTGATGCTTTTCAGAGCAGCAGAATCTGAATGTGTGTCCGCAGCTGGTGATGTTGATGTGTTAAGAGTGCCCCCTAATGGCTGATAGAAAACACAACCAAAACACAGCACAAACATACAGCACTACTACATCAAATAAATGATTATATAATGCATTGTTTAAGACGTTTTAACAATTTTTGAATGCATTTAACCTTTGTTTATATACATTTTTTTTCATTTGAGATGTTCATAATTTAAGCTTTGTGCAAATTATATTTTGTTTTATTTTTTATATATTATTTTATATATTATTTCCTTTCATAAATTTATTTTACATCAGCAAAAAAATGTAATCCATGTAACTCCTTAAAGGTAAACTTGGGGTTTTAATTCTCTTGCCATTTAAGCAAAAACATGACACATTTTAACATTTTTGCCCCCAGTTTCTCAAGTTGGTCCTTTGGAGCAAATACTACTTTTTTCCTGATTTCTGCTTATGCACAGCGCAGGCCAGTTCAAATAAAATTATGTACTTATGTGAGTGTATTGGTATGGATATTAGAGCTTGTTTTTTTTTATACTGTACTAAGAATGTTTTGTGAGAGCGGTAATTTGGTTTTTGATCTGACTTATCTTAATAAAATGTGTACAACTAATGTCTTTCTACACTCTCAGAAATATAGGTACGCAAGCTGTCACTGGGGTGGTACCTTTTCAAAAGGTACAAATTTGTACATACAAGGTCCATATTAATACCTCAAGGGTACATTATTACCTAAAAAGCACAAAAAAATAATAATAATAATAATATTTTATTATTAAAATGTATAATAATAATAAATACTTATGAGGTACCAATATGGACCCCTTAAGTTCAAATTTGTACCTTTTAAAACGGTTCACTCCAATGACAGCTTGTGTACATTTATTTCCGAGTGTAATTATTTATCCAAGACAGCAATAATTCATTCATTCATTTTCTTTTCAGCTTAGTCCCTTTTTTAATCAGGGGTCGTCACTGCGAAATGAACCGCCAACTTTACCAGCATACGCAGCGGATGCCCTTCCAGCTGCAACCCATTACTGGGAAACATTCATACACATACATACACAATACAATACATACAAACAATTTAGCCTACCTAATTCACCTATACCACATGTCTTTGGACTGTAGAGGAAACTGGAGCACCTGGAGAATACTCACGCGAACACAGGGAGAACATGCAAACTCCACACAGAAATGCCAACTGACCCAGCCGAGGCTTGAACCAACGACCTTTTTGCTGTAAGACGATTGTGCTACCCACTGCGCCACCATGACAATCAATACAGCAATATTCCCACCTTAAAATCTAGCATATTGAATTTTTTTTAGCGTTTTTTATTCTAAAATAAAAGTGGCAACATGTAACAAAAGAATAAGGATATAAAAAGTCCATTCATTCATTGATTGATTCATTTTCTTTCTAGCATAGTCCCTTTATTAATCTGGGGTCGCCACAACAGAATGAACCAGCAAATTATCCAACATATGTTTTACACAGCGGATGCCCTTCCTGCTGCAACCCATCACTAGGAAACATGCATATACACTCCCACATTCACACACATACAATACACGCAATTTAGCTTACCCAATTCACCTACTGTATAGTGCATGTCTTTGGACTGTGGGGGAAACCGGAGCACCCGGAGGAAACCTAAGCCAACACAAGGAGAACATGCAAACTCCACACAGAAATGCTAACTGATCCAGCCGAGGCTCGAACCAGCAACTTTCTTGCTGTGAGGCGATAGTGCTACCCACTGTGCCACCGTGATGCTTTAAAAAGTTATATATTTAAAAAAAAATACATATATTCCTCTGTGAATGTGGAAAAAACATTAATGCATTTTATTTTTATAACATTTTTTTTTATTTTGACACTTAGATTATGTGCAACGTTTTTTAAATTGATTTAAGTTTTAAAGGTAAAATGTAACATTTTCCCTGATTTCCTTTAATTCACAATTAAACAAAACAATGCAAAAAGTCCTATGGAATTATATATACAACAAATTTTCATAGCAAGTAAACTTTTATTAATTTAAAATTTAATTTAAAGAATTTTAAAAAGGCAACAAGTAAAACAGAATTAAACTTGGAATAGTTAAAGCTTTATTCAATTTTTTACTTATAGTTTTAAAATTCAATTAAATTCAAAAATTAAATAGTATTATGGCTAGAAAACTAATAAAATACTAAAATTTTAATGATCATTTTAAATATTATAGTGGATCAAAGGCATAATTTAGTATATAATATATATTCATGTAAAAATAAACATACTTTTAAACTTTACTGTATATTAAAATATATTTAAAAAGTAAGTCATCATGGAAAGTTGTTCTTATATTTCAAATGATTAAAGATGTATATTGATAATAGATAATAAAGATTGGTATAGGTATTTTCCAGCTGCTCTGTGGTTAATATAGTCTTTTTTGTACGAATATTTATTCAAAAGATTATTTTAATATAAAAGAAATGTAAAATAATAGATTCCCAGTACTGGGTTATGGCTGAAAGAAGAGCATCCGAGGCGTAAAATATATGCCAGAATAGTTGGTGGTTCCTTCCGCTGTGGCGACCTCTGATAAATAAGAGACTAAGCCAAAGGAAAATTAATGAAAATAATGGAAACCCTCTGGATAATAATGTTAAGACCACCTAGTCCTATCCACCAGCCTCACCTGACTTCACCATGATCTTAGAAAGTTCCATGGGGAATTTGGGACTTTAAATTGTGTGCTCCATGGAAAACGTTGAACTGTTCGGAGGAATGAAACACTATCCCATGATGTTCAACACACATCACATGGCAAATATTATTATAGTGGCTCCACTCACAGGGGCCGATTTTTTGGCTGAGGTGGTTTCATGTAACTTATTATGTGGTGGTAAGAGGGGAAAATTGTAATCATCTGGGTCCGGATTGGCACAGTCAATCTACTGTGAAAGACATTGCATTGTCTGATATCAGGTTTTTTTTTTGTTGTTGACTGGCATCTTGCCTTGATCTAAACCATTTGGGATTTGGGCCTTTTTGGATTTGAAACCAGAGTCGGATGATGGCGATGAATTCAAAGTCTGAGCATTTCAGAAGAGAGCAAAGGAAGAAAAGACAGACATCACCTCTAATGCCAGCGATTCATTTTGACATCGCAGATCAAAAGAGAGTAAATGTAACAGAATCTAAATGCGACATGACGCTCTCTGGGACAAGACGGAGGGGGAAATAGCAACCGTTGTTGTATGAGAGTGAATTTTTGGCTAACCTTTAGTTTTGTGAACACTGACACTCTCAGCTTTTCTCTTGTATAAAAGAGCTAAAACAACACGCCGGCATGAAGCGTTTCCATATGTGACCCGTTCGCCCAACACAAACCCAGACGTGGGTGCTGAATGGCAAGAGTAAGGGCAAAAAGTCTTGACAGAACTGCTGAACGTGGGATTTAACTCACAAGAAAATAAAAAAACTATCTACCATTGTAAACAAATGATTAAAATTCAGTCAAAATGTACTCACCATGGAGTTCTTATAATGCTGTATACCCATCTTTGTTTAAAGATTACAATTTTCTATAGTGCACTCAAAAAAAGAATTTTGCTGCTTGTGTGTGTGTGTGTGTGTGTGTGTGTGTGTGTGTGTGTGTGTGTGTGTGTGTGTGTGTGTGTGTGTGTGTGTGTGTGTGTGTGTGTGTGTTGGGGGGAACTGAATTGTTTTATGTTCAATACACCTACATTTGCAAAAACAATGAAGTTAACTTAATTTATTTGTCTTAGGACAACATGAAGGAATTGTGTGGAAGTCAGCATTTTTTACAGTATGTATCTGTACTACAATCTGTATTAAAGGGATAGTTGAGACTGTCAAAAATGCATTCAAAAGTTTGCCTAAGCTGTTGATTAAAGGTAATAATGCTGTAAATAATGTTTAGTTTCTTGCAGAGACCTATCTATTACTTAAGACCTTCGTGTATCATCGTTCAAGAGCCATGAATATTTACCGCTGAAGTTGAAATTATTAGCCCAAGTATATGATAATGATATCACGCTGTTATTTATTTACCTAGCACTGTGTAATACTAATCATGGTATGGCAGCAAAGTTACATACACTGTAAAAAATATGTTAATGAACCGTTTCCATATTTTGTGATTCACAAGGGTTTTCTGTTTAATTACGGTGGTGGATTGCATTATGGGACCTTGATCTCTGCTGTGGTGACTTTTGGTGAGAAAAACTTAACTCTACAGTTTAACAAAGGGACTTTTATTGACATTTTAGTAGTTTTAAATAATATAATAGGAAATAATATATAGAGAAATAAGTCTGTAAAAACAGAAAAATGTACTGGCAGATTATTACAAGGTTTCTGTACTGTACTATACAACACCAACCCATACAATACATCACTTTAAACTATTAAATTTTTTAAATAAAAGTCACTTTTTTATTTTCAAGGTTAAAAGAGGTTAGAAGAAAGATCAAGGTCCCATAATGTGATTCAAAAGCGTAAATAGACGAGGAAAAAGTTAAAATAAAAGCATGAATCACAAAATATGAAAAACTGCTAATTTATTGGTTTTTTTACTGTGTATTATCTATATCGACAACATAACATTTTCCATCTGTCTTAATAAATGATGTAACTATGGAAGAGTCAAGATTTAAATAGAAAAATATCAGAATTCTTTTTAGACTTTTTTGAGTGAGATCCTAAGGGTCTAATCCGAATCAACGATTTATGCTAAGCTATGCTAAAAGTACTCAAGCCAGAGCCAGAAATTGGCTGAATGCATTCAGAAAGGGTAAATCTCTAACCCTAACTGATTTGGCTCTAGGGGAGTTATAAAATGAACCTACAGTATTTCCAAAAGAAAGCGTAGTGTTCCATTAAAGTAAATATTGCAATTTTTGTGTAAACCATTCCTTCAGTATCACCCTAGTTGAACAGTTTAAGAAACAAAATATATTTAAGTGGTTACTTTCTGGGATAACGTACATCCAGAAGGTTGTTATCACTGAATAAAGCCCAAAAAGCTTATCGGCAGCCTGACGCAGAGCAGACCACTGTTACATAAGACTGAAGGGCTTTATTCTTCGAAAACAACCATCTGGATGTACTTTATCCCACTAATTACACGACTACTTGCCGCAAAACATAAAAATTAAACACAAAGCGTTGTTCTGGGCAGTAATAGTTTATTGATACTTTAATTAAACACAAAGCTGACAGAAATGAATTAGAGCTGAATGCATAGCATTCACTAACCTGCGGTATGACAGACAGACAGATACATATAAATATGGATTTGAACGTATTCACTGACAGTCAATTAGATTTAAAGTACCTGCATGATCCAGTGTTATTAAATAGTTGTTATCTTGGAATAACACACCTTGAAATGTTGGAACTGACCAATCAGAATTGAACATTCCAGACAGCCGTAAAATAACACTAGATAACAACAGTAGACTGAAAAATACAATCAGGAAAATCAGGTAAAAATAGTTGAGTTTTATTTTTTTTTAACAAAGTTACTACATGACAAAATATTAAAATGGTCAAAATGACTGTCTCAGTAGTTCAAGTGTTAAGTAGAGTAACATTCAAGCTTCATTGACCACAGCCAGAGAACATCCTGAAACAATCACTAATCTCACAATTAACCTGACTGTTAACAACTGAAGCCATGTCATCGAACATTACGATTATTTACACTTTTATAATATTCAGTAGTCCAATGCTGACCCAAAAGCTTAATTAATTAATTGAGTCAATATGTTTGGCTGAGATCAACAGTTTGCTTTCAACAGCTTGGTTACGGTGGTCTCTGCAAAGTCCCCGTAATGTCTTTCAGATTAGCATTTAGTTAGAACCGCAATTAGAAACCATTACAGGACCACCACAAGTTTACCAAAAAAAGTGAATGTAAGAAGTGAATCACCACTTCCCACTGGAGACCCCCAGAGCTAATGGGCCAGAAAAATGCCAGCAAAAGATGACCAAAGCGCATTCACACACACACGCGCACACGCGCGCACACACACACACACACACACACACGCACACACACACACACACACACACACACACACACACACACACACACACACACACACACACACACACACACACACACACACACACACACACACACACACACACACACACACACACACACACACACACAGACACACACACACACACACACACACACACACACACACACACACATATGCATGTGTTAGAGAGATTGTGAGAAACAAAGAACCACATCATTTCCATGACCTTCTGAACTGTTCAACTTCCTTGAGCTGGTTTCCAGGACAGAGTAAGCGAGTGCATTAGAGAAATTATTCAATTCTGTATTGAAATGGGTGCAACTAAGTTGAAGCAATCTCAGGTCTTGCTATCTGGCATTGCTGAAATCCTGGGCTTTTTTAACCGTACTGCTGAAACTCTTATCGGCTTGATGGTCATTAGCAGTAGAGCCTGTAAAAGCCGTTTCTAAGCTCTACTGATTTGGACCACATTTAATTGGTCTTCCAAGAGAAAAAAAAGCATGTGAAAATAACTATTTTATATTTAAGCTCTCCATGTATTAATGTGCATATTAAAGAAATATTTGAGCCAAAAATTAACCTATAAATAAACAGTAAAAACTGCTTGAAAATTATTTAAAAAACTGAATCAGTTTTTGTCAGTCAGTCAGAACTGACTCAGTTGATCAAAAGTTTACTGAGTCATTTAAAACTGTTCAAAATCTGTGCAAAATTTAGATTCCATCATTGAACGGACTTCAAACATCGTTGAAAGATGTTTAAAAAACTGTAAAAATACTAGTAAAAATCTATAACCTGGTTAACAGTAAGTTTCCTTCACTTTCCCAGAATTCCCTCAATGACATTTAACTTTTTTATGCTTTTTTGGTTGACATTACAGTGTTTTTTTATTGATGTACATTAGAGTTTTATGTTACATCTAATGTTGATAAATAAGGTCTATTGCATTACTTTAATTTTATGTGTGTACTATGGAGTTAAATCTGTGCCAGTGTTTTACTAACAAATCCAGCATTTGAGAGAAATTCAGTTGATTGGACATGATTGGAAAAGGCATACACCTGTCTATATTAGGTCCCAGGTTTGACAGTGTAGGTCAAAGCACAAACCAAGCATGAAGACAAAGGAATTGTCTGTAGACCTCCGAGGCAGGACTGTCTCGATGCACAAGACTAGGGAAGGTTTTAGAAAAGTTTCTGCTGTCCTGAAAGTTCTAGTGAGCACATCATATATAAGTGGAAGATATTTGGAACCACCAGGACTCTTACTAGAGCTGGCCAGCCATGCATCTAAGCTGAGTGATCAGTGGAGAAGGATCTTAGTCAGGTAGGTGATTAATAACCCAATGGTCACTCTGTCTGAGCTCCAGCGATCTTCTATGGAGAGAGGAGAACCTTACAGAAGGACAACCAACTGTGCAGCAATCCACCAATCAGGCCTGTATGGTAGAGTGGCCAGACAGAAGCCACCAGCCCGCCTGGAAAAAGGCATGTGAAGGACTCTCAGACCATAAGAAACAAAACTCTCAGGTCTGATGAGACTAAAATTGAACTCTTTGGAGTGAATGCCAGGCGTTAGGTTTGGAGAAAACCAGGCACCACTCACCAGGTAATACCATCCCTACAGTGAAGCATGGTGGTGGCAGCATCATGCTATGGGGATGTTTTTCAGCAGCAGGAACTGGAAGACCAGTCGGAATAAAGGGAAAGATAAATGCAGCAATGTACAGAGACATCCTGAATGAAAACCTGCTTCAGAGTGCTCTTGAACTTATACTGGGACGAGGGTTCATCTTCTAGCAGGACAATGACCCAAAGCACACCACCAAAATATCAATGGAGTGGCTTCACAACAACTCAGTGAATGTCCTTGAGTGGCCCAGCCATAGCCCAGACCTAAATCCTACTGAACATCTCTGGAGAGATCTGAAAATGGCTGTACACCGTCGCTTCCCATCCAACCTAATGGAGCTGGAGAGGTACTGCAAAGAGGAACGGGCAAAAATTCCCAAAGACAGGTGTGCAAAGCTTGTGGCATCATATTCAAAGAGATTAAGGCTGTAATTGCTGCCAAAGGTGCATCAACAAAGTATTGAGCAAAGGCTGTGAATACTGATGTACATGTGATTTCTCAGGTTTTTAATAAATTTGCAACAATTTCAAAAACTCTTTTTTCACATTGTCATTATGGGGGATTGTGTGTAGAATTTTGAGGAAATAAATGAATTTAATTCATTTTGTAATAAGGCTGTAACAAAAAAAATTTAGAAAAAGTGAAGCGCTATGAATACTTTCTGGATACACTGTATACATATGAAATATGATTTATATTTGTGAAACACAATACTTTTATTTGTTACACCACTGGGTTTTTGCTCAAACTGACATTTGTTTTTGCACAGGGGTTTCTGTTTGTTTCCAAGTCGAGTGATTCTTTGCAAATCAGCTTGTGTTTGTTTATAAAATGCTGGATTTGTTTGTGAAATTTTCTCATGATGGTGTTTAGTAGTTGTGTGAATGGTACTGAGCATCTTGCATTTAGTAATATCTTTCTCTGCTTATAAGAAAAGTTGTTTTTGATGAGCATTGGTTTATTATATGACTTTCTCTTCCATACATGCCTAGGATTTTGTTTTTGTCTGTGTAACAAAGATATGATGTGTACTGTTACTTCATGTTACTACTACAAATGTTAGTATTTCAAAACATTGGTGTATGTCTATAAATTAATGAAATACGGTAATTTACCTTAAAATTTCTTTTACATTCCTACTGTATTTTTAAACATAATATTATGGCAACCACAGCTGGCAATGTTTTTGCTAGTGTTTTTACAGTGTAATTTGTCAGTCGTGTCTAGTTCATCATGAATTTAACTCTTATTGTGATGCATACTTAGTATATTCACCTTGTTCTTCACGTACGAGCGGGCGCTGCCATTTGAATCTTTTTAGCTGTGGACTTCCATTCATTTTTTTATAGATGTTAAAAACAGCTCGTTCTGCTGCTTGATGTTGCATTAATGATTTTCTTTAATTAATGATTATATGATTCTGCTTTGTCTGTATAATCATGCAGACACTTGTTTGTAGAGCAAGCAGTTTGACCGTTTCCTGCGGTTTATTATTCCTATAGTCATTTCTCCCATAGGCAACTGAAAAAACTCTAAAACAATTGCAAAAACAAGCGTCACAAAATAAGGTCAATAAAACTGTCCTTTAAAAATAAAATATTTAGTTGCTGTTTATTGTGAACTTTTTTTCAGAAAAAAAGAACAGATTTATGCAGTAAGTCATCTGTAAATCAGACATCACAGCTTGGGGGAATTTACTGTACTTTTTATACATTTTACTGTTGCATGCTGTAGTGGTAATTAAAAATCTATGATCTAAAGCTATGGTTTTACATTGGTGTTTCTATACTTGGATTTAAAAGTTCTTTTATTGATATGCTTTCTTTGACCTGTCTTCCACTTTTCATTTATTGTAAAGCACTTGTGACTTAACGCCTGTGAAAGGCCCTATATAAATAAACTTTTACTTACTTACTTAAACATACAATGTTCAACAACAACCTTTTACTAAAGGACACACGATAAACTGCTAATGCTGACTGTCTAGTGCCAAAGTGTAAGACCTCTTTTGGTCAATCTGCTTCCTCTGTTAAGGGAGCCAAATTGTGGAATGATTTACCTGTTAGCCGAAAATTAGAAAGTAATCTAAATATTTTTTGTAGTCTTCTTAAAAAGTGGTTAAAAACAAAACAGCGGCTTCCACAAATAGTCTACTATTAGTTTGTTTGATAATGCCACCTTTGCTTTTGCCTTACAGTAATTATAATTACAAGAATTATAATGTTGTGTATATGTATCTATTTTTTATTTTGTTAAGCCTCCTGTGGACAGGTGTTGAGAATTAGCAAGTTTCCTAAAACACTTAAACTAATGCATTTGGTGGTGCAGTGTAATTGTGATGTCCATGTCCATGGGTTGGGGGTATGGGAGGAGAAAAAATAAATATATTTTAAAAAGAAAAGCTGTTTCCAGAGTTACTTAAAAAATATATATGATATGCATTCTTTCATAAAATTTTAATACGATTTAACATTTAATGACTACATTTGCTCCACTGTGATATTCAGATCACTTTCTTGCAACATTACAACAACAAAGAGAACAGCAAGAGGAAAAAAGTATAAAACAGAGAGGCAGACTATCTCAGAACCTAGTAAAACAGCATCCAGTGGATGAGCCATGCTGTGACTGCTATCTTGAGGAATTACAAGCCTGTCCTTTCATAGAAATTATGTGGCCGAGAGCCCACTGGAGCCTCCAATATGGCGTTGGGTGATTGGCGAGTAATTCGATTGAGTGAAGAACAATGTACACTTAGCAGAGACAGATCTCAGGCCGACCAGTAAACAAGAACCTGGACACATGTCACACTGGCCATATTCAGCTGAGACGGAAGCGAACACTTGATGAAATTAAATCTTCCTAAACAGAGTCACACACATTTAGATTGATGCGAGACAAACTACACTGCAGAGGCTTCTCGGTGGGGTCAAGAGTTCAGACGGGTCGCAACCCCTGACTGACTGGCACTGCTGAGTCAGGACTTTAACACTACACACAATACTCGCACTCACTACTCACAATAATGTCATTTCAAGGTCTTTTGCATTTGATGGAGAGATCTGGATGGATTTTATACCACAAATGAGCCACTGGCTAACAGGTTTGGCGTCCATTTCTGCCTGTTTTTTTTTCTTAGACCACCGAGGGGGAAATCTTTATGAATATGATGCTGCTGAACTGCTGAACCGGCACGTGACTTAAACTTGCATCAAGGGCTAAACAGAGGTCAACAAAACTTTGTAACACATTTTGCACTCATCAAGAAACTCTTTGCCTGAGTGTGTTGAGCAAAAGGCATCACATATTAAAAGAAAAGAGCTTTTTTAAAAGCAAGATATACAGTAAACATTATCAGTGTAACTAATTTGACTGATTAGAGCCTAGATGTAGTGTAGTGGGACATGCCTGGAACACCTCACTAGGTAGACGTCCAGGAGGCATCCGAAATAGATGCTCAAGCCACCTCAGCTTACTTGTGGACTCCGAGCTCCTCCCGGGTGACAAAGCTCCTCACCCTTTCTATAAGGGTGTGCCCTGCCACCCCGAGAACATGTGTTGGTTCAACTTAAAGGAATTAACTTAACTTGTTGGTTTTTAGTAATTTAAGTGCTTTGAGCATAAAACAATTAAGTTGTCGAGCCAAAAAAACTCAAGAATTGTGTTGTTTCAACTCATTTTAAATAAGTAGTCTGAGCAAACAGCAAATGCCATTGTTTGAGTGTGTTTATTTCTTTTAAGGCACAAAAAGTTTTTTTTTTACAATTTTATCCAGCATGAATGAATTAATAAGAAAGTGGCAATAAAGACTTTTATACTGTACTTATACCCCCAGTTTCAGAGACAAGGCTTAAGGCTAATCCATGTACAGTATGAGTGTAACAAAAAATAAATAACTTACATTAACATCAGTGCAAAATATGTACATCGGTGGCTTAAAATAGTTTTAAAATACACAATAGTAGTGTAATCTAACGTAATTTTTATAAAAAGCTGTGAAGTCTCGAAGTCCTGGCTTACGCTAAGCCCTGTTTGTAAAATTGGCCCATGTTATAAAATAATTATTTTTAAATATACAGTTGAAGTCAGAATTATTAGCCCCCCTGTTTATTTTTTTCCTAAATTTCTGTTTAACGGAGAGAAGACTTTTTCAACACATTTCTAATCATAATAGTTTTAACTCATCTCTAATAACTGCTTTATTTTATCTTTGCATGATGACAGTCAATAATATTTTACTCAATATTTTTCAAGACACTTCTATACAGCTTAGGCCGTACTCACACTATGTACAGTTGCCTTGAACTGGGCCAAGGCACGCTTGTCCCCCCCTCCTGTCTCCCCCGACGGCCCGCACTCACATTACATTCAGGCCTGGGCGCGCTTACGTCATCGATGATGCGCTGCTCAGTAAGCGCTCTCGCTCAGCACAGTGAAGATTTCTTTAGTTATATCGTTTAAGTCGTTTGATATGCGGTGACACGCAGTCTAATATTTCGCCGAACAGATCAGCCACTTTTGATGCTCATAAACAATCATAAAGTCCTCGTGCTGCAGGAATTAGGAAGTTTGCTGAAAGCGCAGCTGACGTGCAGTGAGGAATTTGCACCTTTAATAATCTACGACAGTTTGCGTTCATTGAACAGTACGAATGATTAATTAATCCATATGAAACAGTCCTTTAAAAGTCACGTTTCGCTTTCAGTTTCAGGCATGCTTGCACTCACACTGTAAGCGTACCGCGCCTGAGCCCAAGTGAACCGCGCTCATGCCCACCTCTTCCAACCGGGTCAGGGCCGCCCAAGTGAACCGTGCCTGAGCCCGATTCAAAGCACTCACACTTCTTAAACGATCCAAGAAACGGGCCTGGGCACGGTTCGGATAGCATAGTGTGAGTAAGCCCTTAAAGTGACATTTAAAAGCTTAACTAGGTTAATTAGGTTAACTAGGCAGGTTAGGGTAATTAGGCAAGTTATTGTATAATATGGATTGTTCTGTAGACTACTGAAAAAATATAGCTTAAAGGGGCTAATAATTTTGACCTTAAAATGGTTTTAAAAAATTTTAAAACTGCTTTTATTCTAGCCAAAAGAATAAACAAATAAGACTTTCTCCAGAAGAAAGAATATTATCAGACATACTATGAAGTTTTCCCTACTCTTTTTAAAAAAGAAAAAAAAATCAAAGGGGGCTAATAATTCTGACTTCAACTGTACATGTTTTCCAAAACTTTCCATTAATTTCTATTCAGTTGGCACAAACATTTTAAATAGCACAGCTAATGAGATAATGATCAATGTTTATAATATAATGCATTTTTTCTACTAATCAATTACTAATTCTACTTTTACTACATTTAGCACACCTAAACATGCTGTTCAGATGATTTGTCTGGTTTTGTCCATGAAATAATCGTAAGTGTAGGATTTTGGATGCACTCTATTTTTTAGTCCTGTTGACCTGAGTTTTACCATTTTTTAACTCATTCAGTCAAGGTCTGGCCGAGAGGTCTTTTTGATTAGCTTAGCTTAGCTAATTGAATCGGATTAGACCATTAGCATCTCATTTAAAAAAACTGGCCAAAGAGTTTTGATATTTCCTATTTAAAGCTTGCCTCTTCTGTAGTTACATTGTGCACCAAGACAGAGAGGAAATGTAAAAAGTTCCTATTTTATAAATAAAAAAGTTCCTATTTTATAGATAAAGGCTATAAATATATAAGGCTAGGAACTATACTCCCATTCTGGTGTAATAATCAAGGAACTCTCCTGCTATACCATGGCTACAGCAAGCACAATGATATTACAGAGCACCTGAAAATCCATCAATTTAGGTGATTTTTGAGTGAGATGCTAATGGACTAATCTGATTCAATGATCTATGCTAAGATAAAAGTTCAGCCAATCTCTGCTTCTGATGTATTGAAAAGTATTAAAACTCTGTCAATTTACTAATACATAAGAAGATATTTTGATGTTGGAAAAACCTGTAGCCAATGATTTCCATAGTTTCCCCCCCCCCCTACTATGTACGTTTACGGGCACCATTTTCCGAAATGTATCAAAATATCTATTGCTTATATATTGTTATAAAATATCTATTGTTTGCATGAAGTTGACAGAATTTAGAAATATTTCGGGGGGTGAACTGTCCCTTTAATACCAAATGTAAACAAGGCCACAATGTTATAGCACAGTCTAACACCTGGGCTATTCTTGTATCCCCCAACTAAGGAGGAAAAGAGAAAAACAAGTCAACTGTTTAGTTTCACCAATCAATGGCCAAAATCTTTGCACCGACCTTAACAAACACAAAGCGCAAGCTGCAGCAGGTGGTTAGCATAGATCATTAAATTGGATTAGGCCATTAGCATCTCTCTCAAAAAATAACCAAAAACCTACCTTTTGTAGTAACATCATGTACTAAGACTGACAGTAAAAACAAAAGTTCCTACTTTCTAGATCAATAAGCCTAGGAACATTTCTCTCATTTTGGCGTAATAATCAAGGAACTTAGCTACCGTACCATTTCTGCAGCAGGCACAATGATATTACAGAGCCCCTGAAAATCTAACTTCCATCAATTTTGGTTATTTTTGAGAGAGATGCTAATGGTCTAATCTGATTCAATGATCTATGCTAAGCTAAGCTAAAAGTGCTCCCGCCAGACCCAGAGACCAGCTGAATGGATAAAAAAACAGAACAATTCTATCAATTTACCAAATCACACAAATTAGTTAGTTAGTTAGTTAGTTAGTTAGTTAGTTAGTTAGTTGATTAGTTAGTTAGTTGGTTAGTTGGTTAGTTAGTTGGTTAGTTGGTTAGTTAGTTAGTTAGTTAGTTAGTTAGTTAGTTAGTTAGTTAGTTAGTTAGTTAGTTAGTTAGTTAGTTAGTTAGTTAGTT
>CAIGQZ010004625.1:1420863-1431825 GCA_903798205.1 Danio tinwini
GATGGATGGATGGATGGATGGATGATAGAAATTATATATAAAAATGTGTGAACAAAATGATGGATGGATGGATGGATGGATGGATGGATGGATGGATGGATGGATGGATGGATAGATAGATAGATAGATAGATAGATAGATAGATAGATAGATAGATAGATAGATAGATAGATAGATAGATAGATAGATTAGATGGATAGATGGAGGGATGATAGATAGAAATGATGTATTAAAACGATGGACGGATGAATAGACAAAAAAATCTATTACTTTGTTTCCCTGAACTGATTGATACAGAACTGTACAGTATTTAAGGCAAGAACATTCTAAACAACTGTAATTAACTGACCTTAAAATGAAAAGTAATCCCTTACTTTAATGTTGTTTAGTCATATTTTAATTACAAATTCAAGAAAAATTATTGAATTACAGTAACTAGTAAATTTGTAACTAATTATACCCAACGAACTCTGTATTGCACAAAACAGACATTTCCTGAGTTTTTTCTAACTCAAGTCAGAGGAAAGCAAATGCACGGCTACCAGCGAGCGATGTCATGCAAATCCACCAAACGCCGCTTGTTAGGGGGTCCCGTCCATATGGAGATGTTTAGGGTTCTTTTCAAGCCATCTGCATTTTATACCAGGCCTGGCTCCCGAGTCTGGCGGGATGCAATCAAATTAGCCGAGCTCTAAGCGAGCTTCATTTTAACAAGGCTATAAATTTGAAAATGTAATTGAAATATGACGCTTTAAATATGATTGGCTTCATATATATGATGGAGTACATTAGAGCGCTGGCTGCTGCCTCCAGTTAACCGCCATGGAAGCCAAGACGTCTTTGTGGTAGGAACCACACTTAAACTAATAAGGAGAAATATCCTGACATTATTCTTTTACAAACAAGCAAAAGTGGCTTTGATTAAGCACTTTCACATTTCATAAATCAATCAGCTGGAGGGCTTTTATTAATTGTGTATGGCGCTACATGAAGTACGGCTTTACTGTTTAACCATTTAAAGAAGTCGTACTTGTTTGGGAATTAACAGTAAGGGTGGTCGATGGTACTTTGTGACTATCTTTTTGTTTGTCTTACAAGCTGACATTTGGATTGTCTGCAGTAAATAACATCACCATGGTTGGTTCTAAATATCATTGCCAGTTGCAACATTGGTATGCAAACACTAGAACAGAATTTGTTGCACAATTGATGTGTGATCATATCAGAATTGGATCACAGTGATTGTCTTGCAAAATGTACTTTTCAAATGTGTGTGTAAGACTGTGTTTGTGTATTCACAGCATTCTAAACTGCTGTATAATAATACTGTATAATAATACTGTACAATACTGTACTGTACTACTGTATATATACACTACCTGACAAAAGTCTTGTCGCCTATCCAAGTTTAAGGAACAACAAATAATAACTTGACTTCTAGTCGATCATTTGGTATCAGAAATGGTTTATATGAAAGGCAAAGACCTCTAGATTACGCTTATTTTACCAAAATAAAATATGATCATGCCTTGATGTGTAATTATTTAATTAGGAAAGAAAGGTCTGACTTAGACAAAAGTCTTGTCACTTAACAGAAATAATGTACAATATAGAATATAAAGTTGTGGTGCAGTGGAAAAAGAATTAATATTGTTTATGACTCCCATGAGCTTGGAGGACTGCATCCATACATCTCTGCAATGACTCAAATAATTTAAGTCACATGGAATGACAAAGACAGCGTTCTTACAGGACATCTTCAATGCCTCCTCCATTTTACTCCAGACATGCTCAATAATGTTCATCTCTGGTGACTGGGCTGGCCAATCCTGGAGCACCTTGACCTTGTATGAGAAGGAGCGCTATCCTGCTGAAGAATTTGCCCTCTCCTGTGGTTTGTAATGTAATGGGGCAGCACAAATGTCTCAGGATGTTGATGTTGCCATCCACTCTGCAGATCTCTCGCATGACCTCATACTGAATGTAACCCCACATCATGACTTTTGCTTCACCAAACTTGACTGATTTCTGTGAGAATCATTAGTCTATGCGGGTTCCAATAGATCTTAGATCTTCTGCAGTATTTGTGATGATTCATCAGAAAAATCTACCTTCTGCCACTTTTCCGAATGATCAATTAGAAGTCAAGTTATTATTTGTTGCTGCTATTTGTTGTTGCTACAACTGGAATAGACGAAGAGACTTTTGTCAGGTAGTGTATATCCTCAATATGTTTTTTTTTGTTATTATGCAAGACATCTATTATTCATGTGGTCAAGATAGGAGCAGGACAACTATAAAAAGGAGCATTTAGCATCCATTAAAATGTTCCACTGAAAAAAAAAAAGATTTATTTATTAAATCAAAATAAACTAAAAAAATACTGAGACTGAAAAATTGAAAGGAACCAAAAAAGTTTCCATTCCACAAAAGTTTTTTTTTTTATGGAGGGAAAAAGGTAGTCATTTGTTATGTTAAAAAATATTTACACATTTACTAAAATTTCCTCAATATTTATTTCCCCTCATGGTTTTAAATCTTAATGAGTTTCTTTCTTCTGTTGAACATAAAAGAATATATTTAGAAGATATGGTAGCTAGCACCCATTGACTTCCATAGTGGGAAAAAAATACTTTGGAAGTCAATGGGTGAGAGCTACCAGCATTTCTTTTTAAATATTTATTTTTCTTTTAAAAAAATCTTTCTTTCTTTGTGTTTGACAGAAGAACAAAAAAACAAACAGGTTTTGAACAAATAAATTATGATAAAATTTATTTTTATTTTTGCTGAACTATCCCTTTAAAGAACAGGTTACTGAATATTTCTCTCCAGTTAGCAAAAAATGTCAGCAAAAACTTCCTTTTGGAACCTTTATTTTAAAAACATCCTGAAAACCATTAAATAAAAGAATAAAAGTTGTTTTATAGTGTAAAAAAATTGTTCTTCCAACAAAAATACATCTGTGAGATCACATCTAAACCCCTCTATTTATTTTTAGAGGCTTATTGTTGATTTCTTACTTTATAGAAGTAAATTCTGTCAAAAGTTTACACTGAAATTGCTTTTTGTCATCAATGGTCACCAAAATGGATTGCGTCCTCTTTAAAGACATATTTCACCCCCCAAAAAATGAATATTTACTCACTTGAGTTTTTACTCACCCTTCACTTGACCCTTCAACCTGTGAGAGTTTTTCTTCTGTTTAACACAAAGGAAGATATTTTGAAGAAAGCTGAAAACCTGTAGCCATTGACTTCCATAGTTGAAAAGGTCACACTTTACAATAAGGCTTCATTACTTAATGTATTTACTAACATGAACTAATTATGAACAAAGCTTGTACAGCATTTATTAATCATAGTTCAACATTTCCTAATGCACTGTTAACATCCAAATTCATGCTTGTTAACATTAGGTAACGGACCATGAGTTAACGAACTAACAATCAACTGTATTTTCATTAACTATTGTTAACTAACATGAACAAATACTGTAATAAATGTACTGTTCATCATTAGTTCATGTTAGTAAATGCATTAACTAATGTTAACTAATACAACCTTATTGTAAAGTGTTACCGTTGGAAAAACAAATACTATGAAAGTCATTGATCACAGCTTTCTTCAAATATCTTATTTTCTGTTCAACAGAAGAAAGAAAGTCAAACAGGTTTGGAACAAGTAAAGTAATTAATGAGTAATTTTCCAATTTCCCTTTAATGTCCTACAGACCACTTCAATGTGGTGATGTCATTGGCACATGAACACTTCCTGCTTGTTGTCAAGCAGTTTCATTAGTGTAACAAGAGGCAGTTCAATCATAACTTAACATTAATACAGCCGTCACAACATTATTTATCAAAATGGGCGCCTTTTTGGATTTTTGGAAGCTATGAAAAGCAAAAATGTAAAACAGGAAATACGTTAGGACCATCGTTATTGTTTACATTCCTCAAAATGGTCTATACTACCAGTGGTGGAAAGAGTACTGAAAAATCATACTTAAGTAAAAGTACCATTACCTGCCTAAAAATGTAGTGCAAGTAGAGTAAAAGTATCTGTTGTAAATATTACTCAAAGTAGGAGTAAAAAGTAGACCTTTCAGAAGTACTCAAGAGTAGTGAGTATTACGTTGTAAAAAGCTGATGTAATTTGTGGATGTGTGTAAACGTAACATTCTGTAGTGCATTTAGTTATTGTCCATCAGGCACACAACGTCATAGGACTTTAATATTGGGTTAGATTTAGGTTGTGATGTCAGGTGACCAAAGTTCAAGTCTAGCCAGCGCCTAAGGACAATGCTATTTTGATGTCCAATAACGTCGTCAAATGACAATGATAATTTGTTAATTTTAGGTTGTGCTGGAAAGTGACCAAAATCCAACGTTGAGCCAACATCTTAAACAGACATCTAATACTGACATTTATTCGTCAGGTGTGGCAACCAAAATCCAACATCTGGTAGGCGTCATAGTGGTAACGTCCACACACTAGCTACATTTCCATCCACCTATTTTTATGAGCATTTTGGAGATGCGCCTAAAAAAACGGTTGATGGAAATGTTATAATGCGCATACATTTAAAAATGCGCATAAAAAATGTATGCGCATAACTAAGTAGGATGAACTTTTTATTCGATAAGAAAAGATGCGCATAAACTACGATGGAAACACTTTTACCGCACAAATTTCAGTATGTGCATTAAAAAATGATCATGTGAATTTGTTATAAAAGATCATGTGAGAGATCAGCAGGCTGAGCACATTATAAAAATCTGAAATGTTATTTTGGTCATTCTAAAATGCCTTACCGTTTAAGTATTAGTGTTATTTTATTATTATCTGTGCTCCGCGTCTGACACCTTTCAAACATCACCGCGCATTCACTGCATGTCAGGATTGACTTCTAAGCTAAAAGGCACATTTTCTCCTATACTGCAGCAAATTCAGTTCTTACTGTTGATATTTGGCGCCAGTTAATCAGGAAGTGACGATTTTGTTCACTTTGACTCGTTGGATGGAAACGCTGCTTTATCCGATATTTAATCCGATAATGCTTTCTTTTATCCGATATTTCAGTTTTGTGCATGAAGTTCATTTGCATTTTTGAATGAAAACATAGCTACTGTCAAGTTGTAACCTCATTGTATGTTGATATTTGGTTGATTTTAGGTTGAACGTTGGATATATCAATCTAACGTCATGTTGATGTCTTGTGCCTGCTGGGTTTTTTAAGGCCATTTCGGTCATCATACAGTAAACATCTGTCATCTGTCATGCTTCAAAACAGTTTGCTGCAATTATAAATCGCCCTTAGTTTGTTATGATGCAATTTACCTTCTGTGTGTGATTTGTTTGGACATGAATCACAGGACAGATTTTTCTAATCCTCATAGACAAGAAAAAATAAAGTAGTGAATGCAGGTTGAAGGAAAGTAGTGGAGTAAAAGTACCAATACTGCACTAAAAATGTACTCAAGGGAAAGTAAAATACACATCTTTAAAACTACTTAGTAAATTACAATTCCTGAGAAAAACTAATCAATTACAGTAATTTGAGTATTTGTAATTTGTTACTTTACACCACTGTTTACTACTAACTACTAATACCTATAATGTACTACAAGCATGAAAGGAACGACATGATGACAAAACGCACAATTCTGTCTGAACTCCCTTTAACCAGATCCAGATATATTACTATTCAAATAAAGATGTGTTGAGAAACTGGCACCCTGTCTTTTGAAAGTGATGCACCTGAACTGATAGCGGAGCCAACAATCTCAACAGAAAGCCAAGAGCAAAGTGGCGGCCCTCCACAGAAACGCACAGGCACAACTCCAAGTGATGTCCTGATGATAGAAGCCATCTTGAATTACCCGTCTGCATCCACTTAAAGCCTGACTCAATGCCGTTACTGTTCTGCCGTCTCCAGCAGAGCCACTGATGTGCAGGCATCTCTTTTCAGAAAAGCGGTCTCCGCTCCGGAAAAGGAGACCGCGGCTGGTCAAATGAATCTTAATCTGTGCAGGTTTGGAGCTCTTCAGCGGATCTGACAGGCCACCTGACAGCCACGAATCAAAGCTCTTCAAGGAGCAGCCTGTTTCAATCTCCCAGCTCATCCTGAACTGTTTTACCATGAAATCCCAAATTGCCTATGTTTGATTGAACACAGATAACACTACTACATGAATAAGCTATTGCAGACCTTAACGGTGAGTGACAAGGCGAGGACATGAACATTCGTAATTCAGTCCCTCCAGGATTTTGCAAAAAAAATATATATACATTTCAGATTTTCGAGAATAAAATGACAGATTTTGTGGAGAGTTTTTGCAAAACTTGCATTTCTTTTATTGTTTTGCTCTGAAAATATACACAAATTTGCACAACTTTATTCTTTATCAGCTTTTTTGATCTTGGAATTTATTGATATCTGTAATTTATATCAGTGATTCACAAAGTGGGGGTCACGGGACAATGACAGTCACTTGGCATACCTGTCAACATTGGGATGTGAAAATAAGGGATTCCAACTCCCAAAAAAAGAAATTAGCCAAATTACTAAATCTGTTCATCTGGGGCCTGCTTCAGTAAGGAGGTTCAACCAACTTGAACTCTGAGTTGACTTACAGAGAGATTAAAAGCTCAGAGTTTTCGGTTTCAGAACAGCTGATTCGAGTTACAGTTGAAGTCAGAATTATTAGCCGCCCTGAATCATTAGCCCCCCTGTATATTTTTTTCCCGATTTTCTTTTTAACGGAGAGAAGATTTTTAAACACATTTCTAAACATAATAGTTTTAATAACTCATTTCTAATAACTGATTTATTTTATCTTTGCCATGATGATAATAAATAATATTTGACTAGATATTTTTCAAGACACTTCTGTACAGATTAAAGTGACAAAGGTTTAACTAGGTAAATTAGGTTAACTAGACAGATTAGGGTAATTAGGCAAGTTATTTTATAACGATGGTTTGTTCTGTAGAAAATCTGAAAAAATCTATCTTAAAGGGGCTAATAATTTTGACCTTAAAATGTTTATAAAATAATTAAAAACTGCTTTAATTTTATTCATTTATGATTCATTTTCTGCCGCTTTTCCAGGACTGGGTCGCGGGGGTAGCAATCTTAAGAGAGAACCCCAGACTTCCCTCTCCCTAGACACTTCCTCCAGCTCCTCCGGGGGGATCCCGAGGTTTTCCCAGGCCAGCCAGGAGACATAGTCCCTCCAACGTGTCCTAGGTCTTTCCTGAGGCCTCCTCCCGGTGGGACATGCCTGAAACACCTCGAGCCACCTCAGCTGACTTCTCTCAATGTGGAGGAGCAGCGGCTCTACTCCGAGCTCCTCCCGAGTGTCAGAGCTCCTCACTCTATCCATAAGAGTGCGCCCTGCTACCCTTCGAAGGAAACTCATTTCGGCCTCTTGTAAAAATTATGAACAGAATAAGTGACAAGGGGCAGTCCAGCCGGAGTCCAACATGCACTGGAAAGAAGTCTGACTTATTGCCGGCAATTCAAACCAGACTCCTACTCTGTTCATACAGGGACAAGACGGCCCTTACCAAAGCACCTCTAACCCCATACTCCCCTAGCACCCTCCACAGAATGCCACGAGGAACACAGTTGAACGCCTTTTCCAAGTCCACAAAACACATGTGGACTGGCTAGGCATACTTCCATGAACCCTCGAGCACCCTGGTGAGGGTATAGAGCTGGTCCAGTGGATCTTCCTCTTCAGGACCCTGGCATAGACTTTCCCAGGGAGGCTGAGGAGTGTGATCCCCCTATAATTGGAGCACACCCTCCGGTCCCCCTTCTTAAAAATTAGAATTTTAATCTAGCCGGAATAAAACAAATAAGACTTTCTCCAGAAGAAAAAATATTATTATTTAGACATACTGTGAACATTTCCTTGCTCTGTTAAACATCATTTGGGAAATATTTAAAAAAGAAAAACAAATTCAAAGGGGGGCTAATAATTCTGACTAACTGTGTCAATCCAGTCTGAGTAGACTGATTCAGAGTTAAGTGTGCACACTGCGACTTCTAAAATGGCATTATCAATAACGTGCAGATATTTGAGTCACCATGGCAACGTCTGAAAAAAAAAAGAGATCAGCATTTTTTTCTCCAGCTGAACTTGATGTGCTTATCCAAAGTTATAGCAAATATGACCATATATGTAAAAAAAAGCAACAGCACTGGCGAAACAGAGACAGTTAGCGTGGAAAAACACAGCTGCTCAAGTTAATGAGTAAGTTTGCATTTAAAATATTTAAATATGTAAGTATAATAAAAATAAGTAATGTAATGTGTGACGTTTATTAACTTTTCACTTAAAAAAAGTGGAGAATTGGCCGTAATTTTTGAAGTTATTTCAGATGTAATTCCATTAAATTACATAAAATAGGCTACTGCATAGTTTCTACAACAAAACTGACAAAACAAGAATGCATGTAACCTTAGCTTAACATTTCTAAAATTGAGCTTTTATTAGATTTAAAAGTGCACTTGTGTGTCTGCCTTTATTATTGATCGAGTGTAAAGGTGCTATGACATTTAGAATGTAAGCAGTGCTAACAAATAGTTTTTAGAATGAGTAATAATCCCATTAATATTGTTGCAGTACGTCCCAGTCGAAGGTCAGTGAATTAAGCTAATGATTTATCTTTTGCAGTAATATCACAGGTAAAACTTAAAACTATGGTATTGAATCTAGTTTTATTTTTTCCCAAAAAAGGACATGCCATTCTCGTAACTTTGTTCATTGTGTGACTGAAATGTAGACAATGAATGACTAAGGCTAAGGCAAGAAATACCGCTTTATACTTAAAAAAGTGGAGGAGACTGACAGAAACTCTGAGTTTAGAGAATAAAACCTGCTCCTGACCAGGTTAGGTTCACAGAGTAACTTACCACGGTAACTGACTCTGAGTAAAAGTTACCTCTCTTTCAAAACCAGGCTTGTCGTATACCCTGCTTTCTCCAGTTTGACAAACCTGCCATTCCGAAACGGAAAACCCAGAGTTTCTCTTATTTCAGGGTTAAGATTTTTCACTATAGGTTTCACAGGAAGGTTTTCACTTAACCTCCTTTCTGAAACATGGCCCTGGAGCTGTTTCATTGTAAATAAACAAATTTACAGATGAAATTACTGATGTTTAAACAGTCTGTAATATGTGTTTTATTATTATTAACAAAGAATGGAATAAATAGCATACATTAGAAAAAGCTGCAAATAAATTAAAGTTTAGCCAATTCAAATGAATAGCTATTATAAAGAAATTGAATCACGTTATCAAATCTCATTAACCTTTTCATCACTGTATAATTCAAACATTCTGATTAAAGAGCAGCGAATGAATCTCTCATTTAGATTTCTCATTCATTAATTTTCCTTCGGCTTAGTCCCTTTATTTATCAGGGGTCACCACAGCGAAATGAACTGCCAACTTATCCAGCATATGTTTTACACTGCGGATGCCCTTCCAGCCGCAACCGAGTACTGGGAAACATCCATACACACTCAATCACACACAATTCACCTATAGAACATGTCTTTGGACTGCGGGGGGAAAATCGGAGCACCCGGAGGAAACCCACGCAAGCAAGGGGAGAACACGCAAACTCTACACAGAAATGCCAACTGACCCACCCGGGACTCAAACCAGTGACCTATACTTGTTGTCAGGCAACATTACTAACCACTGAGCCACTGTCACTAACTCTAAAATGGTGCAGCAAAAATATTTTCATTAAATCATTTTTGTAAGTGGATTAAGCATAGGTTATGACCTCACACTGTTGCTGGCCGGAAAACTCACAATTGATTAATAGCATTATTTTTCACCCATAATTCATGTGCTTGGAGTTCAGAGTTTGGGGAATACCTAACAGTGACAAAAGCTCAACTCTTTTCCAAATAATGCAGCATTTCTAGTAATAATCTTCTTTTATGTAATTAGCATGTTAGCATGACGAAGTGCTGTTTTTAAAGTTTGCCACATTATATTATGTTAAATGAAGTTAAATCATTAAATAGAGTCACTGGGCGATGCATTGATTTATTCATCCTGTTTTTTTAGATTTTTTCCCACAACATTTTTTCTCAAAATTACACAATTAAACATAAATAATAGAATTGCAATCATGCATCTTATTGGTGTAAGGCATGAAATAATATTCATTCATTCATTTTCTTTTTTGGCTTCATCCCTTTATTAATCAGGGGTCGCCACAATGGAATGAACCGCCAACTTATCTAGCATATGATTTACGCAGCGGATGCCCTTCCATCCAGAACCAAACACTGGGAAACACCCATACACTCCCGCATTTACACACATACACTACGGCCAATTCACCTTACCCAATTCACCTATAGCGCATGTGTTTGGACTGTGGGGGAAACCGGAGCACCCGGAGGAAACCCACACCAACACGGGGAGAACATGCAAACTCCACACAGAAATGCCAACTGACCCAGCCGAGGCTCGACACAGCGACCTTCTTGCTGTGGGGCGATTGTGCAAACCACTGTGCCACCATGATGCCCCATGAAATAATATGTACAATTTAAATTTAAATGAATTAAAATTCCACTACACCAGTATACAGTATATCTTCAAATGCCATTTCTGTCAACATATCAGAAACTGTCATTTGTTATGCCAGATAAATACACCTCTGATTGTTATAATTCACAATATCATAGCAATAGGCCTATATTTAAAAACACAAATAGTTTTGGTATTAATCATATATTATTAATTATATAAATTTTTGTATTTAATAATGTGATGCAATGAATAATTTAATTTAAATCTAAACAATTACATTTAAATATTCTTTAATATTAGGCATTTTGAAGGGATTCCATGATAGATACTAAAAATAAAATATATACACAATTTATGTACTATTTTTAAAGTAGCAACTTGTTATATATATATATAT
>CAIGQZ010004625.1:1436825-1448152 GCA_903798205.1 Danio tinwini
ATGTGGCTTTACACAATCAATTGCCTTTTGGAATTATTTCCTACAATTATCAGATATTATATCATGCTGTGTGCAGAAAACTCTCTGACGCCCCGATCCTGATTTTTCATGACTGACTGTGATTATTTACTAGAAAATTGGCTGATTTTAAATTTTAAAATTTTAGAAATCAGAAAAATACCAATAAAATGAGTATGTAACTATTTTTTTAATATGCTCTATCACAGACTGAGGCAACAATTGCACTTTCATCATGATCCACACAAAGATATAACATAGAATCACTAAAAATGATGATGTAAAAAACATAATCTTTTTTGTATTATTATGCCATATAAAACATAACTTCCCTTAAGCTAAAACATTACAGCTGCGTCCCAAATGGCACACTATACACTATAGTATGTACTTACACACACTTACGCACTTACACACTCAACAGCATAGTATATGTATGTAGTGTTGTCCCAAATGGAACACTAATGGTTATTTTACTAAGCGGAAATTCAACCCGTTTCCCTGATGACGTTTGACGGTTGCCAAATTAGTGAAATAAATGACTAAAGTACCAAATAATACCTGCCATGAGTATAATAGCATTCACCATCGGGAGGCGCTATAATCACTCTCATAGGAGAATTTTGCTTTTACAATCCAAAATAAATAGTCCAACATGAGCGCCTGAACGCTCTGCCCCTTCCGCTATGTGAGCAAAGCAGCGGCCGTTGAGTGTGTAAAGTGCCCAATATTTTCAGTGTGAAAGCACTACTTAAACTATTTAAACTACAAAATGGCGTAGAATAGTGCATAAGTATGCGATTTGGGACGCACCTATACACTGAATAAATGCTAATTCACTCTCTTCCAGCAGGTGCCGCCAATACAAAAGCAAGAATAACGGGGCTGCCTTGGTTACTGCAGTAAACAAAGTAGTGAGATGTCAAATCTAGCAGGATTTTATCAACTTCATAAACTACACAGCAGATTAAAGTCAGACACACTTTACCATACAACTATAATCAAAAATGATACAAAATTAAAACCTTGTAAAATAGCATTTAAGACTTTTGAATACTTTTTAAGGGCCATTAACACCCAGCAAACACCTTGTACATGCTCACACAGCACCACTGCAATAAAAAGTCAGCAGGTTTTGCAGTACAGTTTGAACGCTGCATTCTTCACATCATAATGTGCAAAATGCAGATTCCTCTAAGCTTCTACCTTCAGAGTGATGAGCGGCGTTCGGCGTCTGAGTCTCTTTACAGTAGGAAACCACTTCTCTGGGCAAGAAGTCCACCTGAGTTATTTTAGAAGGACCCAATCTGTGCGATCGGCGTCTGCGGAGAAAAAAATAAAGCATGTGAATGTCTTGCAAGCTTAACACTTTTTTTGCACACGCTTGCATGCATATTAAAGGGCACCTATAATGCAAAAATCACTTTTATAAGGTGTTTAACACAGTTTTGTGGACAAAGTGTGTGAATATAGCCAGCTTCTAATAGTAAAAATTAATTAATTCTATTTTTTATAATCACACTTGATAAAAAAAGGTTGCAGAAACACTCTGATTGACATTCTCCCTTTGTATATGTCATAGGAGAGGGGGAAAGCCCCGCCAGGCCCAGCGCCAAGATGTCATAACTGAGGGGGCATTTTAATCCCATATGGGGGCACTAAAACTAGTGACTGATTTTGGTCCCTCTTGTTCCTTTCATTTAGGCTATTTATTCACTTATTTGCTACTTTGCATTACTGCATAAGTTACTGGCATAAGGCAGTAGTATACTTTTTATAGTAATAATAATATGCACAGTTTTGCTATTACTGATTTTATAAATGAAGGTAATGCAGCGATACCGTTTATGAACCAAACAGATCATGGCTTCAGCACCAATGGTGTGCTCTAAATCATATATTATTCTCCCTATTATTTCCGTTTTATTTCAAATAATATAAATAATTAATGTTTAAGATAAAGACGTGAAACTTTGCCTACACATGAAACCTAACCCAGGGTTAGACTATTCTATAAATGGTAAATAAATATAATGAAATCAGCATAACTGAGTCATCATGCTTCACGTTGCCTATTACCCAACTAATCATCTATCAGAGTTAGGAAAAAGATAAATGTTACAATCTATTGTCATTTAAGAAAATAGCAGCTAAATGTGTTACTTAGTTAAATTTTAAAGCATTAGTAGCTAGAAAAATACCTAAAAAAGTTACCTAAATTCACAGTTATTATCATGAAAATTGGTCAAATTTCACACAAATAACACACAAATCAATAGGCTATAACTTACCTTTTTTTCACAATTTTACAGGTAAAAATAAAGATTTATGTTAAGCTATCATAAGTGAGTTTTTTTAAGCTGCAAGTCAAAAAGTCGATATGCTAACTGTATTTTAGCTGTTAAAATAGGTAATATATTTTCTGGTGTTTATTTTGCATGAGCAAATAGCAGTATAAAATAAATTACATTTATTTTTTTTAAGATTATCATCTGCGGCAAATCCACTTACTCACGCACTATATACCTATTTCATTTGTAACACTGCAAACTTGACTTCGCAGACCGATCATCTTTAAACTCAAAAGGCATTTTAAGTGTGCTAACTTGAGACTGCTGCTTCATAATGGGATGTTTATTTTCACAACTGTTAAAGTGCGCTTTAGCGATGTCAAAACAAAAGCAAACATTCAAAAGGGTTCTGTGTTTTGTCAATTTTAGCTTTAATAATATTAATAATAATAATAATAATAATGATGAATATAATAAATAAAAATATTAATTATAGTGTAGCCTACTGTGGGAATGTGTGGAGTGAACTAAACATTTTTATTAGGCTACATATCCTCTAACTGAAAAATGAATGGCAGTTGAGTTGCGTCTTTGCTAAAATTAATTTAACGGCAAATTTCCTCTGCGTTTTTTCCCTTTAGAGCTCAAGAGAGTTGTATTTAAAGAATTAGTTAACCAAAACATGTAATGAATTATGCTGATCGCCTTCATCTGATCCACTAGTTTCTCCAGTGTGAGTTTAGAGTGTGCCTCCGCAGCCGCTTTAAAGACTATATACGGGTGCACCTGACCTGACGCGGGATCAGATCTCTGGACTATAGTTTTAATTTATTTTCAATTTTCATAATTTAATTGCTATTTCATATTATCAAATATCTAAATGTTTGTTCTGAAGGTTGCAATGACGGAAGTTTAAGTAATTAATAACAGAAAGGATTTTCAGTTTTGAGTGAACAATCTTTTATGAAAACTGGGGGGGGGCACACATTGTTTCTGAGGCAATGCCCCCTTTTGACTCCACCCATAACCCCCCTTACCACTCCCCACCCCCGTAGCGCTGGGCCTGAGCCCCGCCCATTACTGATGATCTCTCCCTCATTAGCATAAACAGCCCTGAGTGAGAAGCAGCTGTTTTGAATCTGCTGCTTTTCTAAAGCATTAGGATTTTTTTTAGCTCCACCCTTTTATCAAAATAGGGCTGGGAGCACAATCTCACTCGAATTTAAAGCGACAGTCACCAAAATGGCACAATTTGGATCAAAGCTTTAAAGCGTAAAACATTATTTATGGGGTATTTTGAGCTGAAACTTCACATACACATTCTAGAGATTTATTTTATATTTTGCATAATAGGTCCCCTTTAAAACACATGAAGCAATACAACATTGCATCACAATGACAAAATATGCAATTAGGGTTCATTATTCAGGTCTGACCCTCGTTTGACTGCTATAAAGTGTTTTCAGTACATGGTATGGAGCATCAATCACTGTCACATACAGCTGGAGAAAAAACAGCTGAAAACACTTGAAGGCACAGACTTAAAAGTAAAGTGGACTGAGATACAAAGAGTGAAGCAGAAAAAGAAAGAAGAATGATGGAGGAACATAGGAAACGCTGTGGAACAAAAGCATGTGGATTACAGAAATGGTTATTCATGTAAAAAGAAATAAATTAGACATTAAAATGGAACCTGGAACACAGTGGAACTAGACATTATTATTATTATTATATGCAAAAATGTAAATGTTTTTAATGACCCTGATTAAACAAACAGAATTTAATGTTTTATAGTGAGCCGAAACACAGAATGTCTTAAAACTCACTTTTTTTTTCTTAAATCTTTTATTAAATCTGACTTTTATTAAATCTGATTTTTACACTGCTGTTCAAAGGTTTAAAAAAAATTGTAAACAAAATTATTGCTTAGGATTTATTAACTTTCTATTTACTTTTATAATCTATTGTAACAACTAACAATTTTTCAAAACAATTGATGTTCTATTCATTTTAAATTGCATTCATATTTGACAATAATAGTGTTATCACTATAGCTACATTCAGGGTGCGAATTACAGGGGGGTTTGGGGGGGGACTGACCCTCCTAATTAACACTTGATCTCCCCTGAAGGACATCAAAACAAGATGTATTTGGGGGGGGGGGAGTCTGCCATTTAATAGTTACAAAATAGTTTTCTCTGATCTGTATCTTAAATAATATTAATAATTAAAATAATATATAACTTCAATATACATTTGACTACCCCTATAATGGTTCATAACATTGTGAATGCATGTTGGTGCCAGAAATATGAATTCATCGTTTTTAAACCTAATCTAGAGCACCAAAAGACAGTGTAAGTGTTCACAAAATCTTTTTCTTTAAAATAGGCATTTGTAGATATCTGTAAAACTAGATGCATAGTTTGTATTTTATTATACACTGGCTCGCGCATGGAAGTTAAACAGTAAAATAAAAAAAAACATGTGCAGTCTTTCCAGGGTTTCGACAGGTTTCACTAAGTTAAATATAAGACTTTTTCAGACCATTATGAATTAAATATTAAAGGGCTAAAGGCTAAGAAATTTTTTCAAATGGCCCAGATGGAAAAGTTTTATTTGCCCAATCAAAAAAAAAAACATATTATAATTCAACATTTAATAACACAATAATAAATTAATAATAAAAAAGTAAATATTTTAAATATTGTATAAAAACAAGCAAGCTTTACTTGTATCCATACACTTTTTTTCAAACATAAACTTTCTTTAAAATAAAAAAAAATAAACAAATGTTTTAAAAGTTTTAAAAAACTATAATAAACTAAATATATGTGCATCAATCTGTCCAGGTGAGTGTCCTCAGCAGTAAATACATGGGCACATTTAAAAAAATGCTATTGTATGGAAAATAATTAAACCATTATGATAAATAAAGTTTAAAATTACCTTTTTAAATAGAGATGGATTGTTGGTGATTGTATGGGTTTTGGCCAGATTGGGTAGAAAAATTAAGACTTGTTTAAAAAAAGATTTAAGACTTACAACACAATATTTCAGTAAATTTAAGAATTTTTAGGGCCTAAAATTTGCATTTGGGATTTCAGACATTTTAAGACTTGTTAAGACCCTGCAGAAACCCTGTCTTTCATGGTCATCAATTAGTAGGTGCAAGAAAGCAAACCTATCACCTTTTATTTAATATCACAAATGTCATTGAGAACCACTCGATATCCCTCAAATAAATTAGATGTAATTGAATTAAATATATAAATTTGGTTCACTGAGGCATATTACCAAACATAACCGAAAAACTTGACCCCCCCTACCCCCCACCCCCTGATCATCAATGTATAATTCACACTCTGGTTACATTTACTATAAACCTTAATATACCTAATACCTTAATATAACAAAACTTAACATACTATAATTTATTTTTATTATATAAATATGTATTATTATATTCCCATTTTGAAGCAAATGCCACTCTGAATGTTGAACCAAGTTTAAATTAATTTGTTTGTGATAATTCTTCTCTATATTAGTTGTTTATACTGTAAATATTGTATTATTTCACACACTAAATGATTCTACACTGTAAAAAATGCAACTTACAAATAGTTCACTCAGTTTAAAGTTGTAAGTTAGGTGGACTATTTTTGAGTTCAGAGTTGAATTTACTCATAAAAATGATTCAACTGCATGTTTGGAACTGTTTGTTCAATGAAAGTGAAATATTCAGTTGAGGAGACTTTACATTTTTACTTCTCCATATCTTCAAAAAATAAAAAGTTGAGTAAACTTAAAATTTTAAAGCAACCGGCTGCAAAGAAATTTTGAGTTTATTAAGCTTCAGTGTTTGAAGTTGTGCCAAATTATTCCATAAAGTATACTTGACTTAAACCAGCCTTTTCGGTCAACTTAAAAAAATAATTTTTGCACAACTTCAACCACTGAAGTTTAATAAACTTAAAATTTCTTTGCAGCTGGTTGCTTTAAATTTTTAAGTTAACTCAACTTTTTATTTTTTTACAGTGTATCTAAAAAAGAAATCCAAGCATTTTAACATATTTAAATTGTAACAATTTCAAAATATAATCTACACATCCTTGCAACTTGTAGAACAATTAATTTTACTGCCATATTCATCAATGAATTGCAGTTTTGCTGAATTCAAATTCAAGACTTCACAGTTGATCCCTTCACTAAATGAGAAATAAAATGCAGTAAAACATAGACAGGTGTGAATGAATATGCGGATAACAGCTGGTCGAACAGAGAGATGGACAAAGACAGAGAGGAGCAGATACCCGAGCTCAGAGTCAGCCTGCAGCTGGAGAACAGAGGGGTCAGAGTCCCACTGCAGGGTCCTGGACACGGGACAGGAGGAGAGAACATGCCAGATTAACCTCAGCAGAAACAACACCAGAAACATACACGCCGCATGCAGGACAGGAGAAAAGTGAGAAAACAACCATCAAAACAGCACACATGAGAATGCAGGTCAAAGCAAAGCTGAAGAGGATTTTGTGCGTCATACATTAATAAACACAGGATGTATGGGAATGTAGTTGCTAACGTACACTCTTAATAATAAAGAGCTACAGTGAAGAACATTTAACATCGACTGAATATTTTAATTTCACAAAAAAGATTTATTCAACTTGGTTCTTTAGATCAGTGTTTCTCAACCACGTTCCTGGAGGACCACCAGATCTGCACATTTTCCATGTCTCCTTAACACGACTGATTCAGATCACCAGTTCATTATCAGAGAATGAAAGACCTGTAATTGGTGTAACAGACAATGGAGACATCCAAAACATGTAGTGTTGGTGGTCCTCCAGGAACGTGGTTGAGAAACACTGCTTTAGATGTTGATGATTGTGTTGTCTATGGTTAAGATTATTCTATTGATAACTAGTTATGTTTCCATCCAAAGATGTGAGTTAGATTTATGCGCAAAACTGGAATATTGCATAAAACATTTGCCACTAAAGCACCGTTTCCATCAAGTGAGTCAATCAGAACAAAATCGTCACATCCTGATGAACTGGCGCCAAATATCAATAAGAAAAATGGAATTTAGTGTGGTAGGAGAAGCCACTGTGGGGATTTTTTTCTTATATAATAAATGGCTTGTGCCACAGTAGACGGAAACGAATTCCAATTAATGCTTTTGGAGGCGTGAGATGCTCTTTGTGAGTGCAGATGCTAAAGATAGTTCGGGAGGTTATAATACTGAACCACTTTGGTGACAGACTTTGGGATTTTAGGATGCCCAAATTAACATTTCTAATGTTTTACAATGTGGTTTAGACTCATAAAAGGAATTTTTCAAATGGCCCAGATGGAAAAGTTTTTTTTTTTTGCCCGATCAAAAAACATATTATAATTCAATACATTTAATAATACAATAATAAATTAATAATAAAAAAGTAAATATTTTTAATATTGTGTAAAAACAAGCAAGCTTTACTTGTATCCATACACCTTTTTTTCGAACATAAACTTCCTTTAAAATAAAAAAATGAACAAATGTTTTAAAAACTGTAATAAAATAAACAATCTGTCCAGGTCGGTGTCCTCAGCAGTAAATACATGGAGCCCATTTAAACAAATGTTATTGTATGGAAAATAATTAAACCATTATGGTTAATACAGTTAAAAATGATCTTTTTAAATAAAAAGTTTAAAGTTTTATTGAGATGGATTGTTGGTGATTGTATGGGTTTAGGCCAGATTTAGGCGTAAAATTTGGATTTGGGATTTAAGACATTTTAAGACTTTTTAAGACCCTGCAGAAACCCTGTCTTTCATGGTCATCCATTAGTAGGTGCAAGAAAGCAAACCTGTCACCTTTTATTTAATATCACAAATGTCATTGAGAACCACTCGATATCCCTCAAATAAATTAGCTGTAATTGAATTAAATATATAAATTTGGTTCACTGAGGCATATTACCAAACATAACCGAAAAACTCGATGACCAAATTAACATTTCAGATGTTTTACAATGTGGTCAGTTCGCTGGTTTGTCCATTAAAGGGCACCTATGGTGAAAAATCTACTTTTCAAGCTGTTTGGACAGACACATGTGTAGGTGTAGTGTATAGAGCGTCATATTGGGGTGATATAAACACACTCAGTCCTTTTTTTTCAATTTAACAACATAAAAACGGTGGAACTATTGGAGCGGTTTTGAGATCGACTGCAACTTGACATAGGAGTGCGGTCCCCCTGCCCACCAATATTAATTGACAGGTGCGCATTACCATATCCTCAGTATGTTGTTTCACGTCTGCCATTTTCAGCGTGTGAGTCAAAGCGACGTCACCAAAGAAACACCCTTGCTCTATTTTTAGATGTAAGGCTCATTGGGCTCAACATTCACCAGTGTTTGTGAGTTTTGGTGGGTTTGCATACATGTGTATTTTTCATTGCGTCTTCCTCAAACTTCAGCGGTTTGCATTTCTCACGGTCACAGAAGCTCCCTGTCATCTTAACTAGGTGCAGCTGAAGAGTGCGAGCACGCTGCCTCACGTGCGCGTCCCTCCATTGGAAGTAACGAAATAACGACGCGCAGTGCCATGCATTTCGCATTGTCGCGGATGAAAGTGAGAACCGGGAGGGTGTCATGGATAAAAGTGAGGACCAGGGGGTTTGCTCACTATTCTGCTGCCTAGGTCGCCTCTATGGACGCACTGGCCCTGCACAGGACACTTCATATTTCTGCCACGCCACAGAGAGTTATCTGAATAGTTTCATTTTAAATAACATGCGAATGTGCGCGTCTGGTGTGTGGTGTCGTGGCTCTGAGCGGCGCATCCGGTGTATGACACCCTTTAGTTATAGCCTCAAGCAGGTCGTACACCAGAAGCGCCACTCGGCGACAAGCAGCGTCTGCATTTCTGAATTCTAAACATAAGTTCTATCAGGTGACACACTGGCGCTGCAAGTGTGCGATACGACTGTCTTGTGGGTGCAGTATCGCGGTGCATCCGGTTAATTCAGTTAATTCAGTGTGCTTGGTTATTAGTCTCAGTGTAGGTTACAAGCTCAGAGCTTTAAACTAGCACACAGTTGGCTGTAAAACTATACAAAGACACAAATGGTTTTGTACGCTCTGCTTGGTCTGTGTCCGAGTCGTACATGTACGGCTGAATGCTGGTCCTCTCACTCATGTTGCTTCTCTCTGTCTGCCTGTCTGTTGCCATACACAAAGAGGGGAGCTCTTGGCTCCGCCCCCTTGTTAAGTTGGGCGGGAAGCCGAAACTAATTTTCATGCGAAGCAACACGCCCCTAAAACGACAAACTGTGTAAACGCTCCCAAAATGGCACTTTTTAACACATCATAATAAAAAAAATCTGAATTGTGTTTTGAACTGAACCTAAACTGGCACACTCAGAAGAACCATAATATTAATATTACATCTTAAAAAAGAGGTAAAATAGGGGCCCTTTAATGTCATCCCACCGCACCCATTTTTGTCAACACATGATTTGTTAAAACAAAATCACATGACTTTTTTTATGTGCAAGCAGGAATTTACTCGATAAATGCATTTCCATCGTAAATTTACGCACATTTCTCACTTATTTGCATTTTTTAAATGTATGTGCATCTTGACGTTGCCATTATTCCAATAATGCAAAATGTGCATAAACAGGTGAATGGAAACATAGATACTGTGAACTCCCCTTTTTGGTTCTTCCTGGCACCTTTATTTTTACGATTGAAGCACTGGGAATATTAGAACAAACACTGTCTTTCCTAACCTGCATTAGAAGTTTGGTATCACTTTAGTTCAATTACCAATTCTTACTGTTAACTAGAGGCTTATTGCTAGGCCCACACGGAATTCTGCGCCTGAGCTCGAAACTGAAGACATGACTTTTATGGGACTGTTTCATATGTGTTTATTATTCATTCTACTGTTCAATGAACACAAACTGTCGTAGATTATTAAAGACGCAAACCCCTCCCTGCACGACAGCTGCACCTTCAGCAAATCTCCTAATTCCTGCAGCACGAGGACTTTATGATTTTTTATGTGCGTCAAAAGTGGCTGATTTGTTCGACGAATTATTTGACTGCGTGTCACTGCATCCCAAACGACTAAAACGACATAACGATATAAAGAAATACCCACTGTGCTGAGTGAGAATGCTTCTCTTTCTAAACTAAACAGCGCATCATTGATGACGTTAGCATGCTCAGGCCCGAATGTAATGTGAGTGCAGGCTGTCGGGGGAGACAGGAGGGGGGACAAGCGTGCTTTGGCCCAGTTCAAGGCAACTGTACATAGTGTCAGTACGGCCTTATTTGGAAAAAAGTCATCAGTTTATAAAATGAAACAAATGTAGTTTTGCTCAAATACAAAACTATATAGTCATTTAGTGCATTTTTCCCTAAAAAATAACACAAAGGTGCTAAGTGTTCATTTCTAGACAACATAATAACAATGTTTTAACTTCAGAAGAGACCAGAAATTAATATTTGGTGAAATAATCCAGATTTTCACAACAGATTAAAACATTTGTAATTTTTTTTTCAGACTCTCACATTCTTTTATTCATTTTCCTTCAGCTCCCTTTATTTATCAGTGGTTGCCACAGTGGAATGAACCGCCAACTTATCCAGCATATGTTTTATACAGCAGATGTCTATCCAGCTGAAACCCAGTATTGGGAAACACCCATACACACATTCACAGACACACACACTCACACTATGACCATTTTAGTTTATCCAATTCCCCTATAGCGCATGTGTTTGGACTGTGGGAGGAATCGGAGCACCCCGGAGGAAACCCACGCCAACACGGGGAGAACATGCAGAAATGCCAACTGGACCAGGCAAGACTCGAACCAGCGACCTTCTTGCTGTGAGGTGACAGTGCTAACCACTCAGCCATCGTGCCACCATCCAGAGAAACTGAGAAACTAATCTCTTAATTTTTTTTATAGCTGTATTTATATATATAGTGTATATTTATTGTGTGTGTGTGTGT
>CAIGQZ010004625.1:1453152-1466777 GCA_903798205.1 Danio tinwini
AAACCCGTTCTCAAAGACTTACTTTTACTCATTATTTGGGCAGCACACATATTCTGAATGCCTTCGGAAGAATTCAAATGAGCCATTTTAATCTAGATTAATTCCAAGATTACAGTGAGATTTATCTAGATTTTAAAATGTACCTATGCCCACCTATAATATATATACAACTGTTCTGTCTGGGTCTCAAATCTGATTGGCTGATAGCCGTGCGATATTCTGCAATATCAGAACTCATTCAGCCTCTTCACTCTTGTTAACTCCGCTCACACAAGTGGCAAGCAGAAGACTACAGTTTGACAACTATTGCAGCTGTTGGACAACATAATGTACTTTTGAGACTTTTTTTAATTGAGAATGTAGCTGTTTAGATTGCAACTTTGCAGTCTATTTAGTTTATTTATAAGGATAGTGCCTATTTTAAATATTCATAATTTCGAAAATACAGAGCATCTGCATCCATCAGCCTGTCATACTGAGCAGTGCAAAGACGGTTGATGTTGTCCATCTACAAGATGGTGACAGAGACCACATAATAAGCCCTTAGAGGAGAAACTCCACATAAAACTGCAGCTGATCAAATCATTATTAAACTGATAAGTGACTTTCTAAGTCGATCTCTCTCTCTTGCATCTTGTAGTGCTGTATTTATACTATAGTAATTATAGTGTACTGAGTTTGAGATGGGACTCATATATCAGCCACTCTTTGTATAACCCCGAGTTACTTTTTGATTGGCCATCTGTTTGTTTCTATTGAGTCTCCTTTTTTCATTACTGCAGACTAGTTCAGTAAAAAGAAAGAAGAAATGCCCGCATGTGTTAAGTGTTTTTCCTTATCACAAACACAACAGTGACCTGACAGTGTTTGCGCTGCTTTTGCTTTTTCAGGGTTAATTATTGTGATATCCTGATTGTAACAGAAATACTGGGAAATGTCTGTAGACTAATGGCATTTCATATTTCATTTTTTACATTGCTCATTATATAATACTGAAGAAAAAAACGCTTCTCCGTTTTACTTTGGCACATCACAATGTGCATCAATTATGCTTTCATGATAGTATCGCATAATACATAACATAAAATGCATATGAAAAGAATTATTGGTCTAAATTAAAAAATAATCCACCTTTAGTGAGATGGTTTTAAGTGTTTATTTTTATAATGAAAGCTCTGTATTTTTTATTCTGGTTGATTAAACCAAAAAATGTGATATATTTGACAAACATTTTGTGTGATTTTTTTTCTGATGCTAATGATTTTGGTAATTTAGAATAGAGTTCTTAACAATATTTTGTTTAGTTTGATTATTTTGAGTCATATATGAAATGTATGATATAGTAGACCTTTTTAGGGTTAAGAGCTAAAAAAATAAGTTTTTCTCCTTTTTTCCTCTCAGAATTTCTCAGAGCCCAATGGTTCATGAGGTCAAACAAGAAAAAACTACACTATAAGTAAAACTACACAAGAAATGGCACAAATTTTCAGAAAAAAATCAGAATAAAATAAATATGTATAATGTCTGTAAAATGATCAGGCTGCCTTATTGGGTTTTATATTTTGAAATATGCTGACAAATTCAAATGATTTGTTCAGAGTGATTCAAACAATCTATTCAGAATGATTCAAATTATCCAGTCAGAGTGATTCAAATAATCCATTAAGAGTGATTCAAATGATCCATTAAGAGTGATTCAAATTATCTGTTCAGAGTGATTCAAATGATTTGCTTAGAGTGATTTGAATGAGTCACTTAGGGTAATTAAAATGAGCCATTCAGAATGATTTTAATGATCAGCTCAAAGTGATTCAAATGATCCACTTAGGCCCTGTTTACACTAATACGTTTTAGTTTTAAAACGCATAAGTTTTGCTATGGTTACGCCATCCGTCCACACTACGCTGGAGTTTTCGAGCCCCGAAAACGGAGCGTTTTGGAAACGCTGGAGAGGCTGTTTTCAGTCTAAAACACTACTGGTCCATCTCAGTGTAGATGGGGGAAAACGGAGACATCTGAAAATGGAAAAGTTTTGCTACGGTTACGCCATCCATCCACACTATGCCGGAGTTTTCGAGCCCCGAAAACGGAGCGTTTTGGAAACGCTGGAGAGGCTGTTTTCAGTCTAAAACACTACTGGTCCATCTCAGTGTAGATGGGGGAAAATGGAGACATCTGAAAACGGAGGCGGGGCTGCAGACATTCGCCTCTCTGATTGGGGCTTTTCCTCAATATTAAGTAGCCTACGCACAGTTCAGTGACAGTCCTGCATCCTCTCCTTGTAAGTTCAGACTTCGCAAGTTTGATATGGAAAACAAACTCCCGAGTGTGTACATGGTACTTTAAAAAGTCATTCACATCACCCTGGCTATGCTGTTTCACTTTCTTAACAATAAAATTAAAACATAACACAAGGAACTGCCTATTTTTATTTTGATATTAGCAACAGACATCAAAAAATGTTGAGGCGTCGTGTAGCTGCATAATATGAGCGTCATCTTCATGCATATTTATAACAAAACCGAACCTATACATTACTGCCTCCTTTCATTTTCATTGAAAATACGAAACATACCCTCTCTTTTATTGAATATCAGTTTTAATAAATAATAAAGGCCATTATAAAAGTATAACGCACAATAAGTTTATACAATAGAGAAAATAAAGGCGAACAATCAGTCAGATGTGGTGTCCGCGGTTACATTAATTAGGATTTTAATCTAACTTATCTGCGCTCAGCCAAAACATGTTACATGAGAACAAGTAATAGATTCAAAAGACCAAAGTCAGGGAATATGTCGTTAGATATAGACAAGATGAATTAAATATCACGTTAAACAAATATAGTGAGATTAGATCCAGCGGGAGATCCGTGATAAACAGTCCGACGTGCACAAACTAATTTTAGCTGCACAAATCTGAAAATTTTAATCCTGGAGGGTCTGTAAAATGATCAGGCAGCTTTATTAGGTTTTTTATTTTGACATGCTGAAGGATTCAAAAGATTTGTTCAGAGTGATTCAAATAATCTATTCGGTTTGATTCAAATAGGTGCGTTCGACATGAAGCACAGCCGCAGCCGGTGATCAACGAGATTAGCCGAGCGCAGGCGGGGGCGGAGTTGAAAACAGAGCCGTCAAGCCGGACACTTCGGGGGCTCAAAGTTGCTGCTGTCATGATGACCGATCACATGGCGTGATCATTTATTTATTGAAATAACAACAAAAGATATACAGTACAAATATGACAAAATACAGTCTCTACAAACTTTACTTCATTTTTAAACAATAAGGGAATTATGAATTAAATTTAAGTAGCCCATAACAAACGCATGAGAAATAAGGGGAAAACCAGAGGGCACATTAAAGAGGAAATTAATACCCACGAATATGATTATTTTGCATAATGAAAGCATTTTTTAAAAAGCACTTTAATCCAAAAAGATTTAACAAAATGACCAAAATAAATGAGCTACACTTTAAGTAGACATGTCCTAGAAAGAGCAGGTAGGCTACATCAATGTACATTTCTGCATAAATAGCTTGAAAGGAAATAAAATATTTTAGAATCAATTTTTTTATATTACATATTTTTATATAACTTAATTTGTTAAGAAATCGTCAGGATCAATGATGATAATTATTTTATTACAAGTCTGTAAGAGTTATTTGAGTTAATATTTAGGTTATTTACTAAAATATATAATTTATGTAGCTGAATACAGTAGTCTGTATAAAAAAGGCAGAATAAACCTATGCCAACAATCTAGTCTTTATGAACAAATTATTAAACAAAAGATGATACTGCAGTAAAATATTTGAAGTCTTTAATAAGCATCATGAGTACAAGATAGAGATGGTATGAAAAGTTCATTGTTTGTTTTGAAATTTGTGAGACGGAATTTGTCCAATAATAAAGGCGAAACACACGTGGTGGTTGTCATGCAGTGAACTTGGCCAATCGTGTTATATTGGTGTCGTCGTCGCAGCTCCAGCAGGCCCTCTTCAGATGCTGCGCGGGCTGAGTCAGTCGTCTGATCTCGGAGCGCTGTCGCGGTACTTTGATGCCACATGTGACAGTCACATGATGTCGGCGCAGCATCAATCCGGCCAAAATTTCTAACCGGCATGCACCGCTTTAAAACAGATTTCGATCGATCTGCGCAGCGCTGCATGAAGTCGAACGCACCTAATGATTTGTTGAGAGTGATTCAAATGATCAGTTCAGACTCTTCAGGGTGATTCAAATGATCTGCTCAGACTGATTGAAATGATACATTCAAAGCGATTCAAATGATCCATTAAGAATGATTTAAATGATCCTCTCAGAGTGATTCAAATGATCCACTCAAAAGTAATTTAAATGATCTTCTCGGAGTAATTTAAATGATCTGTTTAGAGTGACTAAGATGATCCGCTTAGAGTGATATAAACGATCCACTAGGAGTGATTTGAATGATCTATTCAGAGTGATTTGAATGATCCATTCAGAGTGATTCAAATTTTAGCTGCAAAATTGGATAAATGAAATCCCGGAGGGTCTGTAAAATGATCAAGAAGGCTTATTAAGTGACAGATGAAGTGGAAAATCTGACATGAGCACTAAAAGACACATTACAGGAGCCACAGAATTCTTACCTATATCTGTTGAGCATTTAAAGAGACAAAAAAAACAACATGGGTATAGTATAAGTCACATTTGTGTTACAAAATGCCTTGTCCTGCTTAAACACAAGATATTAAGCTCTAAAAGCTTATTTGAAAAATAAATGTAATAAGGTTTCTAATGTTTACATTTTTATTTGTTCCTTACTCCGAAATGAAAGAAAAAAAACCTCATTGGTTTATAAGTTCACAAGAGTGAGTAAATAATGAGTTTTTTATTCTGGAAAAACTAAAAACTCACCACAATACATTTATTATAAAATCATAAAGGACACATCAACCAGATCAAAAATGACAGCTACGACTTTTACAATGTAACAAGACAAGGTTCTGTTTCAAATAAATGCTGTTCTTTTGGCTTTCTGTTCATCAGTGAATACAAATATGTATCATGGTTTTCAGAAAGATATTAAACAATAAGAAGAAATGACTCTTGAGCAGCAAATCAGCATATTAAAATGAGACTGGAGTAAACCTAACAGTATTATATTATGGATTCAACAGCAAAGAGTTATTATATGATATATATATATATATATATATATATATATATATATATATATATATTCATTTATTTATTTTGATCAACTACAAACAATGTTGGCAGGCATAAGAGACTTCTTTAAAAACATTTTAAATCATCCTACCAGCTTCACACCTTTGAACAGTAGTGTATATTTGATTTGTTTTCTCTCAAACACTAAAAGAATAATTAAACATGTCTTGGCGGCATCTCTTATGGAATCATATGGATTTGTATGAAAATTTCAATACCTGCCAGCTGCTGCTCCATCCACTGAATCCTGGCTGCCGGTCTCACTGGGTGTGCTCATAGATTTGGATGGTGACATTGGTGTTGGGACTTTGAAAGGATAAAAAGACAAGTACTGTCTAATAACCAATGTCATAAAAATGTATAAAATACATTTAATTAAAGGGATAGCTCACCCAAAAATACCCTAATATTCTGAACATATTTTTGACCAGCAATGACTTCTGGGGAAAAAAAGTACTATGGGAGTCAATGGCTACCGGTTTGCAACATTCTTCAAAATATCTTCTTTGTGTTCATCAGAAGAAAGGAACTCATACAGGATTGGTACAAGAGAAGGGTGATAAAATGCTGATTTTGGGGTGAACTGTCCCTGAAAAAGCACTGATTGTAATGTACATTGGTTTACACTAGAGGGCGACAGTAGCAGATAATCTGCTACAACAATGTCAACACAGAAGTGATGTTATATATGGCCTAATCACAGATTTGCATTAAAAGTGATTTAGTAAAACAGGGGTTCTGCAAGTTTCAAATGTAAGACTTTTTAAGACCATTAGGAATTAAAATGTTAGACTTAAACAGGGCTAAATGCTAAGAATTTTTTCTAATAGCCTGGTTGGGAGAGCACACTTGCCGCATCAAAAAAAATATATATTTCTTAGCCCTTTTTTAAATAGTGTCAAACAAGCATTTGTTTCCAATGTAGATTTCCTTTAAAAGAAGTTTTAAATAATATAATAAACTAAATATAAATAAATTTGGGCAGCGAGATGGTGCAGTGGGTGCCTCGGCTGGGTCGGTTGGCATTTCTGTGTGGAGTTTGCATGTTCTCCCCATGTTCGTGTGGGTTTCCTCCAGGTGCTCTGGTTTCTCCCACAAATCCAAAGACATGCGCTATAGGTGAATTTAGAATTTGAATATAGGTGGTTCATTCTGCTTTGACGACCCCTAATAAATATAGGGACTAAGCCAAAAAGAAAATGAATGAATGAATGAATGAATGAATGAATTAATGAATAAATTGACATGAACATGGGAAAATGAAGACCCATTTAACATTTTTAAAGATGTACAAAACAATATTTCAGTGAATTTAAGACTTTTTAAGGCCTAAATTTTAGCTTTTTCATTTAAGACCGTGGACAACCTGTTAAAGGTCTAGAGCAGTGGTTCTCAAACTGTGGTACATGTACCACTAGTGGTACGTGGGCTTTCTTCTAGTGGTACGTGGAGGAATCAAATATGTCATATGTACATGCTGCATAAATTGCTAAATTAATCAAAAATGATTTATAAATGAATTTCCTGACATATAGCCTATATATTTTTTTAAGAGCACATTTAAATTTAAATGTTGACGTTTTTGTTTTTTTGTTTGTTTGTGTGTTTGTTTGTTTGTTTGTTTGTTTGTTTGTTTGTTTTACATATAACCACAGTACTACAGTGTTAATGTTCAGACTATTTATAATGTTTAAAGTGGCTGACAATAATATTCTTAATAATAGGAATTAATCTGCCATGTTTTTGAATTATGCAGAGCTGTAGCTGCTTTACTGGGCCTTCTACGCTGCTGTATTTCAATACTGCTGGAGAGACCATTTTTTTCTGAAGTGGTACTTGATGGAAAAAAGTTTGAGAACCACTGGTCTAGAGATTTGCATGTCTTGCCAGGCCAATTGAAAATACTCAATTTTGTTGAATAAATCTTAGATATGAATTTTAAAACAATATTGAGAGAATTAACAATGTTGGAGAGATACAGTGCCACGGCAAAAACTGATTGTTTAGTCCCATCTAAAAATTCTTAAGCAATGAAGCATTTTCTAGACAAGTAATATTGTTTTGTTTTCAGAAATGAGTGAATCCTGCCAATGGTTTAAGCTAATTAATCTTGTTTTCAGATTGAAATAAGAATATTTTACTTACCCCACTGGCAGATCATTTACAGTAGCATGTTTTAAGTAAAACAACAAAATAAGGTCAAGAATCTTGACGTTACTCTGGAATCTGATTTGAGTTTCAGTAGTCATGTCAAAGTGGTAACTAAATCAGCATACTATCATCTCAAAAACATTGCAAGAATTAGATGCTTTGTTTCCAGTGAGGACTTAGAGAAACTTGTTCATGCTTTTATCAGCAGCAGAGTGGATTACTGTACTGGACTCCTTACTGGCCTTCCCAAAAAGACAGTCAGACAGTTGCAGCTCATCCAGAATGCTGCGGCCAGGATTCTGACCAGAACCAGAAAATCAGAGCACATCACACCTGTCCTCAGGTCTTTACACTGGCTCCCAGTTACATTCAGAATAGATTTAAAAGTATTATTACTTGTCTATAAATCACTAAATGGCCTAAGACCTCAATACATTACAGATATGCTCACTGAATACAAACCTAACAGATCACTCAGATCTTTAGGCTCATATAAACTAGAAATTCCAAGAGTTCAGTCATAGATGAATCGGCCTTCAGCTACTGCAGCCCCCGCTGCTGGAATCAGCTTCCAGAAATAATCAGATGTGCTCCAACATTAGGCACATTCAAATCAATCACATCTGTTTAGCTGTACCTTTACTGAATGAGCACTGTGCTACATCTAACAAATCGCACTATTGTGTCTTTTTTTCTTTTTCATTTCTTTTAAAACATATTTAAAACATTTAAATCTGTTTTAATCATTTTTATTCTCTGTTGTATTCATTACACTTGTTTCTTTTATTAATGTTTATGTAAAGCACTTTGAATTATCATTGTGCATGAAATGTGCTATATAAACAAACTTGCCTTGTCTAAAAACTAACATGATTTTGACTTATTAATTATAAAAACACAACAATATTATTTACCTTTCAAGAAAATGCTTCTTGATTTAAGTATCTTTAGACATTTGGACTTGAAACAAGTGTGTGTGCAGTCAGTGTGTGGGAAAAAAGGCCTAAAATGAAAATGCTAAACTGGGAAAAGCCCACAGAAAAAGTGGTTTGGATGAAGTCCCATTTAATATCGCGGAGCAAACCATGAATATCACACAACCTGATCTTGGCAGAGGTATAAAGCTGTGTTTTGGAGTCAGGCATTGTTGAGTGAGTCGGCTGGGGTGTGGATGATGTTTCAGTGTGGTCTGTGTGTACTGTACCTAATGAAGGCTCGGGTGAGATCCCGATGCTCTGGAGCAGGGCCTCGGTTTCTCTGCGCTTTCGGTCCAAATCCGAGTCTTCAGGGGCCACTTCTGCTTTCTGTTGTGTCTCTGACTGCTCACATTTACAAAGCAAATGCAAATACAGCAGGCAGTTAATTGAGGTAGTCAGTTTAATATTTGCACATTTATTCAGTGACACACTCTCTAGATTGTATACCATGGTAATTTGAATATTCACAGTCTGAAATCACATGCAAATATGACTTCAAAACAATATTAGTACTATTTAACTGACTGTGAACAATGTTGTACTTGGACAGTCATTGTCTGCTAATATGATTTCTCTATTGAGAATTTGTAAAGAACACTTTTCTGAAATTATATTGCGAAGGAGAAAGCCCTAAAGCACAAATATAAAACCAACTACACCTCAATAGGCAGTCGTGCTGTTAAGAGATTCTGAATGAATCTGGTTTAAATGTTTTCTCACCTCTTTCTTCTTTTTTTCTTCCTCCTTTCTCTTTTTTTCCTCTCGGATTTGAGCAAGACGCTGTTTTTTGCGCTCAAGTTCGGCTTTTAGATCACTCTTATCAGCCATTTTGTCCTGCGACAAAACAATCACAGCAGTTTTGCACATCTGTCCTGTCTGTGTAAGCAAGAGACCACTGCAGATTGAACTATTTTTAGGCTGTTTAGTAAAAACAATAGTTAAACGTTTTAAAAATCACAGTTAAATGAGTGTTTTCAACAGAAATGACTTGACACACCCTAATAATTCAATTCAATAGTAAATCATTTTAAAAATATATGAGAGATCTGAAGGTCAATTTGATTCTCTAAGACTGTAAATAATTAAATAAATAAGCTAGTTTCAGAAGGTGTGGCATAACTGGATCTTCATAATGTGATATTAATGTGATACATATTGGATAATGAATAATTCCTAGGCTTTAACAAATGATAAATGTATGCATATGATGAATTAAGAGAAAATTAAAACAAATTACTACCAAACTGTGGGGAAAGAGAGCTTTATTAAAGCTTAAAGGACAACATGAATGGAGGAAAAACAAACTGAAAATGCATTAGATGTACAATAAATCAAATAAAAAATAGACATATATATATATATATATATATATATATATATAAATGTTCATGCAAATGTGACTCGTATGAACAAGTGAAATTCATAAAATGATTGAAATGAAGACAAATGTGGACAATCATACTGTATATCACAATGCTAATTTTACAGACAGTTCACAAATATTAAAAATCCAGTGGAAGCACAAATGATAACATGGCTATTTTGTACATTTATGAGACATCTGAAAGCCAATTTGATTCTCTGGTATTGTAATTAATGTAATAAATATATTAGTTTTATTAGGTGTGGCATAACTGGATCTCCAGGATGTAATATGTCTTAACATACTGGTTAATTATAATCCCTAGGCTTTAACAAACGATAATTGTATGCATGTAATGAAATGAAGAGGAAATAAAAACAAAGTAATAGCAAACTGTGATGAAAAACTGGTTTATTACAGCTTGAATGGAACAAAAACAAACTGAAAATGCATACGAGGTACAATACATAAAAAAATATATATACAAATATATTTAAAAAAAACATCTTAAATGTTCATGCAAACGTCACATGTATGAACAAGTGAAATTCAGAAAATGCTTGAAATGAAGACAAACGTTGACAATCAGATGTCATAATATTCATTTTAAAAACATAACAGACACCATTCACAAATACTGAAAATCCAGAAGAAGATGATGACATGGCCATTTTAAATATTTATGAGACATCTAAACGGCAATTTGATTCTCTGAAATTGTAAATAATTGAATATATGTATTAGTTTCAGAAGGTGTGGCAATATTGGATCATCAGGATGGAATATGTCTAAACATATTGGATAATGAATAATTCCTAGGCTGTTACAAATGATAAATGTATGCATATGATGAAATGATATGAGGAAATAAAAACAAAATAATACTAAACTGTGGGAGGAAAATAGCTTTATTAAAGCTTAAAGGACAACATGAATGGACAAAAACAAACTGAAAATGCATTAGAGGTACAATATATCAAATAAATGTAAAAAAAAATGCACAAATATTAGGCCTGTCACAATAATCAATATATCGACTTATCGCACAACACATGGACATCAATTCAATTATTTTTAGTGATGCAATATATATCGCCCATACATAAAAACAATTCTAGCAACCTTTTAACTGATTGTGCAACATCTCTACCTCTACTGGAGTTGTCAGTATGGTTAAAAACACTATAGTATTAGACCTTCGCGGAGGTCCAGCTACTGCACCTAGACTGCAGCTCTGCACAAGACGTTTGGCCATAGGAGAAATGGTCGTGCCCAACTGAGCCTGGTTTCTCTCGAGGTTTTTTAAATTCTTCACTTTCGCCAATTGGTGACGTTTTTTCCTCGCCGCTGTCGCCACTGGCTTGCATGTTTGGGGATCTGTAGAGTTGCGCATCGATGGAATTGCTCCTCAGTGTTTGGACTCTCAGTAGTGATTATTAACCCACACTGAACTGAGCTAAACTGAACTTATACACTGAAAACTGAACGGACACTGTTTCAATTCACTATAAACTTCCATGTGAAGCTGCTTTGACACAATCTACATTGTATAAGCGCTATACAAATAAAGATGAATTGAATTGAATATTTACTATAAATCATGATAGTATATTTTCATGTGGATATCTGACAACTGAAAATAGATCTAGTAGCAGATATATTACTTTTCACCTTGCACTTTTTTGTTAACACTAATTATTATTCATTTAGGATATAAGTTTTCACATTCTGATTCCAATGTCTAATTATTGAATTATTAAAATGACTATAATTTTATTCAAATCTTTTTAAGAATAAAATATATTTTTTGAAAGAGTGTACTTGCATTGTGATATTATATTGTCATTCTGGCATTATATAATGAGTGGCATAAAACGGTCTTAAAATGACAATAATATCGTTTATCGCAATATATCTTGGTGCTATATATATCGTACAACAAAAAAAAGATATTGTGACAGACCTAACAAAAATATAGAAAAACATAAATATTCATGCGAACGTCAAGTGTATAAACAAGTGGAATTTTTAAAATGCTTAAAATAAAGACAAATGTGGATAATCATATATATAATGATGCTAATTTTACAGACAGTTCACAAATATCGAAAATCCAGTGGAAGCACAAATGATAACATGGCTATTTTAAACATTTATGAAATATCTAAACGCCAAATTGATTCTCTAGTACATACAATACATGTATTGGTTTCATTAGGTGTGGCATAACTGGATCTTCATGATGTGATATTTCTAAACATATTAGATAATGAATATGTCCTAGGCTGTAACAAATGATAAATGTTTGCATGTGATGAAATGAAGAGGAAATCAAAACAAAATAATACCAAACTGTGGGGAAAAGAGCTTTATTAAAGCTTAAAGGACAACATGAATGGAACAAAAACAAACAGAAAATGCATTAGAGGTACAATACATCAAATAAATGTAAAAAAATGCACAAATATATATAAACGTTTATGTACACGTCAGTGGAATTTAGAAAATGCTTGAAATGAAGACAAACCTGGACAATTATATATCCTAATGTTAATTTTACAGACATAACAGACACTATTCAAAAATATTGAAAATCCAGTGCATGCACAAATGATAACAATATGGCTATTGCTAAAAGCGTATACCAAAAGAAGCACAATGACGTCATAATACATCTGCGATTATGAAGTCATCGAATATAAAGCGGGAAAGACAGCGAAATGCACGTCTGAAAGCTCGCAGTCATGTGAGCCTGAGGTGTGCTTTACTCTTCCTACCTGTTCCCTGTGGATGCTGTAAATGTCCACTGCAAATATGCTGTATCACTGCTGCTGATGTACACAATCTGCCGTCCACTTTAACACGACACTTGATTTAAAACATGCTGGGGGTCGTTGCGATGCGATCGTTCACAAATGCAACGAAGATGATGACAGTTTTTTTAGGCTAATGGCCTACATTTTTCAGAGGCGGCAGATGCTCAATGACCGCCTCGAGATAACTAAAAGATCCCTCCTCTCCTCGTCCAAATGCTTTTAATATACACATTTACCCACGGCCACAATGCCACCTAGCGGTTAAATATAGCATTGACGCACAAATGTAAACATTGAACTGTTAACCACTGCTAAGCCACTTCTAAATCTAATATATAATAACGTAAAAAGGGGGAAATTACATTGAACCTGCTTAAGATGATACTGCCGTTATCTTATGTTACTACCACAGTTTCATTTCGGGTTTTCACCCTCTCCCACTGATGTTTGCTAGTTAGTTCAGCTATGTTAAGTTTGTAAACCTCATAACCCTGCTGAAAAAAACAGCATATGCTGGTAAGGTATGTTTTGATGCTGGTCTTGCTGGTTTCAGTGCTGGTATTGCTGGTTTTTAGTGCTGGTTTTGCTGGTCTCGATGCTGGTCTTGCTGGTTTCAGTGCTGGTATTGCTGGTTTCAATGCTGGTTTTGCTGGTCTCGATGCTGGTCTTGCTGGTTTCAGTGCTGGTATTGCTGGTTTCAGTGCTGGTTTTGCTGGTCTCGATGCTGGTCTTGCTGGTTTCAGTGCTGGTATTGCTGGTTTCAGTGCTGGTTTTGCTGGTCTCGATGCTGGTCTTGCTGGTTTCAGTGCTGGTATTGCTGATTTCAATGCTGGTTTTGCTGGTCTTTATGCTGGTCTTGCTGGTTTCAGTGCTGGTATTGCTGGTTTCAGTGATGGTATTGCTGGTTTCAATGCTGGTTTTGCTGGTCTCGATGCTGGTCTTGCTGGTTTCAGTGCTGGTATTGCTGGTTTCAGTGCTGGTTTTGCTGGTCTCGATGCTGGTCTTGCTGGTTTCAGTGCTGGTATTGCTGGTTTCAATGCTGGTTTTGCTGGTCTCGATGCTGGTCTTGCTGGTTTCAGTGCTGGTATTGCTGGTTTC
>CAIGQZ010004625.1:1491777-1505924 GCA_903798205.1 Danio tinwini
ATATATATATATATATATATATATATATATATTATACTGTTCTGTTGTAATATTTAAAAATCTAATTTAATGGAATGTGATGGAAAAGCTTCATTTTTAGCATCTTTACTCCAGTCTTCAGTTTCGCCTGATCTTTCTAATATTTATTATTATTATTATATTTTTTAATAATCCTTTGATTAATAATCCAAAACTAATTTATTAAAAAAGCTTTTCAATCAATTTAATCACAGCATTTCAGATTTTTAAAAAAATGTATAAATTACATTATTATTCTTCTCATAAATACTATTCTAAAGATATTTTTTTCAATAATTATAATTCGTTGATATTCATATAGTTCTTTTGTAGGGGTTAAATACTTTTTGAACTGTACTGTAAATCCAATATTAAGTGATCAAATCAGTAACGTTTGCAAATAAGAGAGTTTGTGTGTTTATTTTAGCGTTAATCTTTGATGGCAGCACCAATCCAGCCCACCCCAAACACATTGGCAGTATCGACCCAAACTGTGATGTTGTGGAGGTTGTAAGAGGTAACAAACGCCTTTTCTTTGAATAGTAATACTGTTCATTCTTTAAAAGAAATCTATTAAAATTATTTCATGAATGCTTGAAATAACCATGCTTCACCTATATATAGTTTGATTTGTAAGCTTAGTTTTACTGCATATGAACTAAACTCTTGCTTTGTTTTTTCACTCTCTAGATGCCTATGAAAGCTCCAAGATGCTGTGTGATCAGTACTACTTAACCTCTCCTGAAGTGGAAATCAAACAAGTGAACTGTGAGCGAGAATTTTCTCTCTCAAACTTTCAGTTTTTGTGTGCCGTGTGCATGGTGAGTCCTGAGCAGTCAGAAATCATCAGGTCCTTAAAGTCATATAGTGTCTGTTTGCATCTGGTACACTCTCAGAAATAAAGGTATGCGAGCTGTCACTACGGTGGTACCTTTTCAAAAGGTACATATTTGTACTTACAAGGTTCATATTAATACCTCAAGGGCTACATATTGGTACCTAAAAAGTACAAAAATGTTCCTCTTAAAAATCTTTAGGTACTAATATATACTTTTGAGGTACCAATATGGACCCTTCAAGTACAAACGTGTACCTTTTGAAAAGGTACCACCCCAGTGACAGCTCGCTTACCTTTATTTCTGAAAGTGTATAAACATGCGTTTTTGGTAATTCGGTCAAGAAGCAATTAAAATACCATTTTCATTCATTTTATGTCATCTTTGTCCACTTGTGTTCACGTTTAATCAAGACCCTTCCCTCTAATTTTAAGTGACTGCATTTGCATCTCTATTTAGTGTCAGGCCACTTCTGATTAAATTAACTAAAATGCATCTTAATACCAGATGTAAACATGGTTTTACACACTACACAGATAATTCCTAGTCTATATTTTTTTGTCGTTTGACTTTTGATGATGGTGTCAAGAAAATTGCAGGGTAAAGATTGCGCAATAATATTCTATGTAATATAAAGATACAAAAAATAAAAAGATACACCATTCAAAAGTTTAAAAAATTATAATAATTTCAGCAAGGATGCAGAAAAACTGTCAAGAAGACATTTATAATCTCTCAAACGATTTACATTTCAAATAAACGCTGTTCTTTTTCAGCTTTCATCAGAGTCATAAAAAATGGTTTCATCCAAAATATTAAGCAACCAATATGTATAAAATAATGATAATAACAAATGTTCATTGTGCATCAAATCAGCCAATTATAATGATTTCTAAAAAACTGTGACAGTAATAAAGCAGAAAACTCAACTTTCATCACAGGAATCGATTACATTTTAGCATATATTCTAATAAAAAATTTTTTTTTTTGCTTTTTTTAGCAAATAGATTTCATGCAAGACAGCTAACATAATCTATATGTTGCGATGCCCGTGTGGTTTATGATATGTTGGCAAGACGAGTAGGCCTTTAAAAAATCTTTATTTCTTAACGCAGATGTGCTATTTGACACCATGATTCTAGAAGTTCGGTAGCTTTTTTTCAGTTATGAGACATTCTAGGTGTGTCCCAAATCACATACTTATGCACTATTCTGTTTATTTTGTAGTATATATAGTGTAAGTAGTGCTATTACATTGAAAACTCCAAAAATAATAAGTGCACTTCAATGACCCGGATGATGCACTCGTTTAGAAGGTAAAATGAACTGTGGAATGTGACACTTCACGCACTCAACGACTGCAGCTTTTCTCAAGTAGCGGAAGGGACGGAGCGTTCGGGCACTTATGTTGGATTACTTTATTTATTTTGGATTGTGAAAGCAAAATTCTCCTATGAGAGTGATTATAGCACCTCCCGATGGTGAATGCTGTTATAGACATGGCAGCTATTATTTGGTACTTTGGTCATTTATTTTATTAATTTGGCAACCGTCAAACGTCATCTGGGAAACGGTTTGAATGTCCTCTTAGTAAAAAAAAACATTAGTGTTCCATTTGGGACGACACTACATACATATACTATGCTATTGAGTGTTTAGGTGCATAAGTACATATAGCATAAGTACATAGTGTATAGTGTGCCATTTGGAATGCAGCTTAAGTCTCCACTCTAGAATACATAGAGATTAAAGTTGTTGAGTGTCCATGTCGGGGGGTGGGGAGGTGGGGGGTCTTAATAAATTACTGTTAAAACGTGAAGTCATTTGGATTTTCACTCCAGATACGTTGTCTCCAAGAGGTTTAAATAAGGAGTTTGATATTCGTCCTTTTCTTTAATGTTCAATTAGTTGTTTGGGTAAAGGCTTTTTTGGCTATATTTTGTTGCATTTTTATGTTATATTCTGTTATGTTTTTCTTTATTTGGCATATATTATTAGGATTTGTTTTAATATTTTCGTTTTGAATATGTAAGTTGTGTAATTTATAGAAATTTATAGAAATGTTGCCGCCTGTTTAAATATATTTTTGCGCTTTGTGCTGTTTGGCTGAGCACCTATTTAGATTGATGTACATGCTTTTGTGCATTTTAGCAAGTTTTTAGCAAACGCTGAGGAAACAATTGTACTGAACAACAACTTTTGAATGAAAAAAAAGTTTAACTTTAATGTATATTTATTGTGTGGAATGATAGCAGCAAGTATATCTTTCTGTATTTGAATGATTTAATAACAAAAACATATGCTACTACTTCAGGTAGTTATATTAATCACTCATCCATGTGGACAGAAATAGCTCTTATCTTATCATCACTGTGTAATATACTTGATAATAAAAACTCTGTACTTAGTTGCATAATGCATGCCAACATATTGGCACAATCTCTCAGTTTATCTTTTCAGTGTACTATTAAACAAAGTACAGAGAAGCAACAAGGTTGAATGAGCACCGTTTCACCAACATAAAGTAACAAATTAGCCAGCATGCATAACCTCTATCTTGTACTTCATAGCTGACTAGATTGAGCAGCATGTCCATATTGACTTCTGTACTGCATTCTTAAAATATAAAGTTTTATCGGGGCATGCATGTTATTGCCTTGCTTTCTGGTTTGCACACCTATAACTGAATCGATATATCTGTTGTTGTTTTTTGCAGTTAAAGGACCCAGCGACCCTATACATATAGTTTATGTGCCTTCTCATCTCTACCACATGCTATTTGAGCTTTTCAAGGTACTAGAATCATTTTATAGCACACGCTGTAACTCACACACAATCATAGTCTTGAATAAACAGAAGTGCAAGAAACATTTCATTATTTATTCATGTAGTTCAATAGTATTAATGCAAAGATATTTTACAGAATGTTGGTGCATTGTAATGATTTGTGAAATAAGAAACACTGAGATTTTCAGTGAATGTCTTGGTGTTTACAGGGTCTTAAAAAGTCTTCCATTTCGGAAACTAAATGTTAGGCCTTAAAAAGTCACTGAAATATTGTGGTGTAGGTCTTAAGTCATTTTAAATTAGCCGTATTTTTCCAATGTCCATGTAAAGCTACCCAATCAGGCCAATACCCATCCGATCACAATTAAATCCAAGGATATTTAAATGCAATTAATTAAACAATACATTTATAAAAGTTTTATTTATTAACTCTATTTAACAATATGGTTTAATTATGTTCCTTACAATACCATTTGTTTAAAATTTCACCATGTATTTATAGCTACATTGTGAAGACATTTATCTGGACTTACTGTGGTGCATTTACACATACATTTAGTTTATTATTTTATTTTATTATTATTTTTAAACTTGTCAATTTAAAAAAAAAAAAAGAAAAGTTTTGTTTAAAGTGTGAATATAAAATAACTTAATTAGAGTGCACTCACACTAGGCTACCCGAATCGGCCCAATCGAGTTCAGTTGGCCGGCCCTGGCCCGGTTGAAAGAGGTGTGCCAGAGTGTTACGCACGTTACGCTTGTAGTGTAAGTGCAAAAGGTGCTTGAGCATGAAACTCAGGATGCAACGTCACTTTAAAGGACTGTTTCATATGGATTTATTAATCATTTTTACTTTTCAATAAACGCAAGCTGTCATAGTTTACTAAAGATGCAAACCCCTCACTCGCACATCAGCTGCACCTTCAGCAAATACTTTACCTGCAGTACAAGGATTTTTATGATAATTTATGAGCTTCAAAAGTGGTGGATCTGTTCAGCAAAAGCTTTGACTGTGTGTCACTGCGTCCCAAACGACTAAAAATAATACAAAACATTAGAACTAAAGCAATCTCCCCTGTGCTGAGGGAGAGTGCTTCTCTTCCTATTAAATTGAACAGTTGCATCATCGATAATGTAAGCGTGCTCCGGCTTACAAGGTAAAAGCAGTGTGAGTGCAGGTCGAGGGGGAGAGGGGAGGGGAGACAAGCGTGCTTCGGCACAGTTCAAGGCAACTGTGCCTAGTGTGAGCACTGCCTTAAATTTTTTAGACAGGGCAAGTAAAAATCAATTCCAATCTTAGCAGTCTGCCTAAAATTGTATTCATAATGGTCTTAAAAAGTCTTAAATTTTACTTGCTGAAACCTGTAGAAACCCTGCCACCTATTCAGATCTGCTGTTTAGAATACATAGAAAATTATGCTCAAGTTGTACAGACTGTTGGAAGCAAATTTTTGGGCAACATCTACATAATTGAACAATTGTTGGAAAAGACTTAGTCAACTATATTTTAATTGGTTGCGAAAGAAAATTTATATATATTTGGAAGGGAGGAAAATATTTAGTTAAGATGCACTTTTGTTGCGTTTATGTCATTTTTGGGTGGGGCTGCCCATGACGCCAACATAATGTCACTAAATGGAAAAAAAACAGCATGAACATTCAGCAAAATGTCTTCTTTTGTGTTTCTTGGAAGAAAGTCTTGCATTTGGAGTGACATAACCATCACTCCATTTGAAAGTAATAAATTTGTTTCTCCAAAACAGAATGCAATGAGAGCAACTGTGGAAACCCACGAGACCAGCCTACATCTCCCACCAATCAAAGTGAGAGTTTCTCTAGGAACAGAAGATCTGACTATTAAGGTGAGCTTTTTTTTGGGAATAACTTTGCATTCGTGCTTGTTTACACTCATGGTTCATTAAAAGTTGAATATTTCATCTCTGTTTTAACTCACAACATACTGGCCATAGCAGAGGCCAAAAGCATGTTTGTGATGATTCTCGTGTTTTATTAGATGTCTGACAGAGGCGGTGGGGTTCCTTTGAGGAAAATTGAACGACTTTTTAGCTACATGTATTCAACTGCGCCCAGTCCTGTGGCTGAAGACACTCGTAACGCTCCTCTGGTATGAAGCTCGGTTGTATATTTGATAGTAATGTTTGCAGATAGCCTCTGTTGTGTAATCTTTTACCAAAACTTTGATCCACAGTCATGTTTTTTAAGTAATATGTAATCTTAAAGGTTATAAATTAGTAGAATTACCAACAGCATGGTTTGTTGTTTACACCAGTTTAGTAATGTAATGCAGTTGTAAAGATTTCTCCCAATTTTTTTCCCTCAGGCTGGTTTTGGCTATGGTCTTCCTATCTCTCGTCTCTATGCTAAATACTTTCAAGGAGATCTGCAGCTCTACTCTATGGAGGGATATGGCACATCGGCAGTCATATACCTAAAGGTACACTCCATTGCTTTACATAATGTACAAACATCCCCGATATGTACTACCTACATAGGCAACATCCTAATTAGTGACTGATTTGAAACTCTCCATGCTACATAAATAGCAGTCCGCACTAAAAAACTAAACTTACGGTTGATTTCGGTGTCATCCAAAACTTGAGTTGCTCACCAAATAAATGGACAGAGACCAGTGAAACCACGTGTTTTGACTAAAAAATAAACCAAAGGAATGCAAATGAAGCAAAAACACAACACGTCGAGACTGTAAACAGAACAGAAAGCTTAAGCATATATTGGTTTTTGCATCATAAGCCAGGTTGCCATCCTAACCTAATGAAAATCTAAAAATCAATGTTTTGATCATGTTTCCATCAAGTTGTTTGAGTGGCCGACTGCAATATTGCTACGCTAGGAGCCAAAATTAAACAAGACACAGCCGATTGGTCACATGGGAGTAATGTTCGCTACATCAGTTTATTCACAAATGCACTTTCCGAACTAGTAGAACTGAACTACAAATGTGAACATGCTCTCCGTTTCTTAATGATTCTTGATTTTTTTTCCATTATCCATTTTCCATTATCACAATGCATTCTGGAATTGTTTGGCATGATAGATGCACACAATAATGCCTTTAAATTTTATTTTAACAAAAATGATTATTATAGTTTATTATTAATATTATTTAAGTAGGATATTGTTTATCTATTTATTTATTTATTTTTATTCTACTTTTACAATTTGACACATGCAAATCACTGCAGAAATGTTCTAACCAGCAGGCCCATGTCATATACAGTACAGATACTTAGTAACTTAATAAATAGCCGTATGCTATGGTTACGTATGCTATGGTTTTTGTTTTAACAAGCTTTGGAGACGTAACATAAATTCCGCTTTTAAATAATAGGTCACCTATTTCATCATGAGTCACGGCTGTGTTTAAATTGACATCAATGTTTTCAAAGTGCACCGCAAAGGGAGCGCAATTGTAAACATGAAGATCGCTAAAACTGAACTGTTAAAATACTTTGAACGCAAATTACACCTAAGAGAGATGACCTTAATGCTTTTTTATATATTTATAATTCCAAGTTTAAATGTTAGAATGTTCTAAATAAAAAGGGCATAGGGGGAATAACTGGGAATAAAACACAGCCAGGAACTGTTTCTAACTACAGCTTGGTGTTGTCGCAAGCGTACAAGTTTACGACGCAGTTTACGAATGTTTGTTGGAACGATGGATTTGGGACACGGCAAGTCAATGAACTATGTTTGTAACGATGCAACTTGTGACTTTAGTAAACAGAAGGTGCCTTCATTTTTTCTTTTTTTTTCAAAATGAACAACCAACATTCTGTGGTAAAGTAATTGCCCTGTGTGCCATTGTACTATGCTGCTGAGGAGCAGATGATGTCTGCAGCACAGAATGATGAAGCATGTTGCTCAAAGATTATGTAAAAGCAAAGACTGTAGAATACACAAGACATGTGTACTCGTATACTTTTGAATGGGGAAAAGTGTAACTGTCCATATGGTGAATAAAGCCCCGCCTACTAGTACAGGAGCCAATCATCAATCGCTATAGACTGACGATACTCTGGGGGAGGGGCTCGAACCAAATGTAAGTTTCTGCAGATTTTGTGTAATTTGGACGTTTAGAAATTAAACTAAAGAGACAGTTGTTGTTTCATTTTATTGATGATTCCTAATATGTAATGTAATCGTAAGCTTGGAAAGCAGTTTTGGAGAATTTGATGTTTCTCCATTCAAGCAGAATGCCCGAGAGGCATTTCAAAGATGGCCGCCGAGTGAAATGACTTGCCTTAAAGGGACTTTGGTAAAAGTCGCATTGCAAAACATCAGATCTGTGTCTGATTAAATAACACATATGAAAGTGGCACAAATCTGAATTAAAAAGATCAGATTCCATGTGGTTTGGACTGTTCACTGTCAAGACAAAAACAGATTTGAGTCACATGTGGGCAAAAAAAATCTGATTCAGGGCACATTTGCTTGCAGTATGAACGTAGCCTTAAACTCCTCCTAAAACCATAGAATTTCATACATTCGACGAAGAATGACAAATATGACTGTACATTTATAATGTTCATAAATACATCAAATGCATTTTCCCTTTTATTTTAACAGGCTTTATCCACTGAATCAATAGAGAGGCTTCCTGTGTTCAACAAGTCAGCCTTAAGGCACTATCAAACCAGCACAGAAGCCGATGATTGGTGCATCCCGAGCAGCGAGCCCAAGAAACTGGGAAAGTATGAGCTCAGCGTTTGAGAAACTCATTTGATGAGCAGCATATGGACTGAACGCAGCTATATATGAACCATAGTGGAAGATGCCTCGAGTTCATTTGGGTAACTATGTATATGACTCTTCAGGTATTTCAGATGCATGGTGTTATCAAACGGTTGATAATTGACTTGATGAATGTTACAGTCTGAACAACAAGGGCATTTTTGTCTTCCACGTTGCTTATAATACACCACACATGCTTCATTTGCAGTGCTAACTCTTTCATTTAGAGTTTCACGGGATATAGTTAAACATTTCTTCCGAGACGTCAGAGACTTAAGTCTAATGTACTGAAGCGGACTTGTTGTTTGAGCATGTGTTGATTTCTACACATTACCACTTATTTTAAACTGATTTATTAAGTGTGTTCCAGTGTATACACAAACTTGTGTTTTAGCTCATGGGGCCAAGTTACCAGCTTTTTGAGAGTTATAGCATGCAAATATTTGAGAAAAGCAACCAAAAGAAGGCAAGGTTGTGTTTACAATCTTGGTTTTAAAAAAATGCATTTGCAATGCAAACGTTAGAATGACCATAGTTGTGTGTGTATATTGCTTGATTGTGAAATTGAAATATTCCTGTTACCGTTGGACCTATTGTCTAACACTCCATTTCGTTTTAAATGTAAATACGTGTTGCTATCATTGAGGCCAAATCATTTCATAAACATCTTAGAGGCTATATATTGAATTTAGAAACCCTTAATATTAGCGCCACCAGTGGTCGTTGAGTGAACTGCAGCCATCAACTAACTGCTCATTCTTGTTTAGACCCTTTTCACATTTCAGGCTTTCTCAGTAGTTGAAGTCGTCATAGTTGTGAAAACTTAGAGCGCAGTGAATGGCAAAATACAATAAATTTTTTTTTTTTCTTATTTGCTCAAATAATAAAAGAAAAACTCCACGATGATGTTATAAAGACGTCAGAAAAAGAAAAAAAATTGTGTGAGTCAGTGGGGAGAATAATGTCAAAATTATCGTCCTGCCCCATAGACGCTGCATTAGAAATGCCTCGCACAAGAGGTAATTCGTTTTTTGTAATTTGAAGCAAAGATGATATACTACATGGATAAATACATATACATGTTCATTCGTTTAAAAAAAATCTAAATATTAAAAACTTTCAAGGATTTAAGATGCTGATGACCGTAAACGCATCATAACAGGCTTGTGAAAAGGGTCCATAAGCGAACATGTAAAACAATATAATAAACAGTTGAAGTCAGAATTATCAGCCTTTCTGTTAAATTTGAATTCTTTTTCTATTTTTTCCTCAATTCTTTCTGTTTGTTGGCAAGAAGATTTTTTTAACACATTTCTAGTCAATAGTTTTAATAACTAATTTCTAATAACTGATTTATTTTATCTTTGCCATGATGACAGCACATTATATTTTTTACTAGATATCCTAGTATTCAGCTTAAAATGAAATTTAAATACTTAACTAGGTTAATTAGGCAAGTCATTGTATAACAGTGGTTTGTTCTGTTGCAATCAAAAAAAGGGGGTTAAAGGGGTCAAAATATTGACCTTAAAATAATTTTTCTTTTAATTAAAAACTGCTTTTATTATAGCCAAAATAAAACATAAAACTGTAAAAATTCATTAGTGAAATTTTTGAAAAAAGAAAAAAAAATTATAGGAAGGCTGGTAATTTTGATTCAATTGTATATACGTATATTAGGGATGCACTGAATTTTTGGCCACCAAAATTGGCATTTCTGAAGAAAAAGGGAAAAAAAGCTGAAAATATAAGCCAAAAAAGGCTATGGTGCACCACAATGCCTAGCACTATTTAGCAGACTTATTCAATCACCTATCAGCCGTAGCTTGCGCGTGTGACCTGAAGACAAATTTCATAATAGTCCATATTCCACAGTAAGCAAGGTGCTCGAAAGTGTTCTCGAATAACATTTCTATGTAGTACACTTGTTTCTGCTGCTTGCAATAGTGCTACTGTTCAGTCTTGGCAACAGTGTTAAAATGACACATCTCATCTCATTCACCGTCACTGAAATTTTAATGTCAACAGTATGTGGTTATTTTATTAGCTTGTTTCTTTTTATCTGTGTCGTTTACCAGTATCGTTTATAATATCGGTTCTTCGGTATAGTTATTAAGTTAAATTTAAAGTCTTTAAATGTTTTTAAATGTAAGTTTTTAAATGTAAAATCTAATAAAATCTAATGGCTTTATATTATTTAATAAAATAATAAATAATTATTACAAAGCAGGCTCATTGGTTAACACTGTCGCCTTACAGTAAGATGGTCGCTGGTTTAAGTCTCAGCTGGCATTTCTGTTTGGAGATTGCATGTTCTCCCCATGTTGGCGTAGGTGTCCCCCACAGTCCAAACACATGCCCTGTGAATTCAATAAACTAAATTGGCCATAGTGTATGAGGTTGTGTGTGTGAATGTGAAAGTGTATGGGTGTTTCCCAGTACTGGGTTGTGGCTGGAAGGGCATCTGCTGCATAAAATATATGCCAGAATAGTTGGCGATTCATTCCGGTGTGGCGACCTCTGAAATGGAGACTAAGCCGAAAGAAAATTATTGAATGAATATTACAAAACATTTTCAGTTTTTGGCCAAGTGAATTTTCGTTGCATCCCTAATATATAATCTGTGTTGCGATCTTTCCTCTAATTAACAAAACAATCAACAACAAAAAAACTTGTCATTGACAACATTGAGTATGTTTGCATGGACTCCAATAATACGACTTTAATATGATTAAGACAATATTCTGATTAAGATTCTACCATGTAAGCAGCGATTTCAGATGACCTTAATCCGACTAAAGTCATAATCGAACTAAACAGAAATAGAATTAAGGCATGTGGAGTATGCCGATTTATTTGCATTATTGAAGTGCAGAACAGACATGTAAACACCACAATCAAACTATTACCTTTATCTTCCAGCAGTTCATACTCGCATCCAATATCTTGTTAGTCACAGGGGGCATGCATGAAATGTTCCTGAATTAAAGTGAAAGTGCCAAACTGCAGTTAAAGTCGACAAACTAAACATGAAACACCCAAAATAACATGAAACTCCGGAGAAAATGTGAATAGCGTGGTAACGTAATGAAGTTAATCAAATTATGTGCTATAACTTGTAAAACGGGATCATAAAAGAAACATTCAAAACACAACTCATGTAAACACCTTAATTTGATTACTGATGTCCATGTAAACAAAGTCATTGAGAAAACAGCCGTTAAGAAAGAATCCTTTATATATTGATATGGATTTGTATGCACATGCTCTCAAATGCTCAATGGTGACCGATAATGAGATGGAAATTAGACTATTTTTGAGACTATAGACTATATAGATCTGCCATTAGTTAGACATTTAAATTAATCTCATTATTTGCATTATACACTCACATTACAGTACACACTGGCTCTTTCAGAACATTGACTTGTTTTGCTACAAGCTACTCACACACTGGCAATAAAAAAGGCGATTAATATATGAACATGCTAATGTATAATCCCTTTAAAAATGAATTACACTATTATGCATTTTTAAAATAAGAATAAACGTTTATCATCCAAGTTATCCCACTGATATAAAAAGCTTTACATTATCTGATCATATTTATAATAATAGTATGATATTGAGTTGTGTCAGGGACTGACAAATTAAGTTTGGGCCCAGGTTCATAAACAATGGTAAAATGGATTAGACAATATTGACCTTTATGTATGTATCTTTATTTTATGACCACAGGAATTGATGGTGTTTGTGACAACAGCATGTGGCTGCACATTTCAGGTATTCTGTATGTACAAAATCAACGTGTAGCACTGTAGTTGTTTTATTATTAATTTGCTAGCATGAGCACATTGAAGAAATAATAATTTCACTATTTTCATTTGCATATAACAAGAGACATTTCTTTTCCTTTCTGTTTTTATTTAAGTATATTATCTCAGGATTGTTGCTTTGCTAGTTGTGCCTTTTAGTTTTGTTTTTATTGTCCTGTTGTTTTAATTTTGACTGTAATATTTGTGAATATTGAAAGCAATGTGAAGGAGCTGTATGAATTTTAAGGGAACTGGAGTGGCAGCAGCTGCTCTGATTCAAGTGACACTTAGCAGACTCTGGGTGGCTTTCGGCTGCTGGCAGTTTGTTCTGCTAACATGTATTTTCCTCGTTCAGAGTTGGGAGAATTATTTAGACAACCTAAATAGATCATTTGCACATATCCAGCTATAATCTAGAACTGGCATCCATGTTGATGTTATTCATTTATACCTCACGAGCTTCATTAAATGAACATCACCGTCCTCATGAAATCACAGCTGCTTTTTGTTTGTTTTTTTGACGTGTTCTTGATACACAATCCTGTATTCACAAAGAAGAAACTGTGTTAAAGGAAGCTCATGAAACTTCATTTCAATTTGTAATTAAGTGAGTGCCAATTTCTGTACTATTAAAACTATGACTGAAGAAAGAAAATGGTTGTCTTTTATTTGATTATACTGTTTTTAAAAGGTGCTGCATGGACATTTTTCTGAATATGTGTTGCTGTTTTTTTTATGAATTATTTTAAGTATTTCTGTCATCACAAAATAGTAACTTTCTTTATCTTTTATTTTATTTTATTACAGTTTTGAAAATACTACCATTTAAGAAGTTTTAGTTTCTTTGGATTGTTTTTAAATCCTATACGAGTATCTTATGCATTATGCTTGAATTATATAATCAAAAACACAGTAAAACATCAGTAATCTGTAAAATGATTATCATAATTTCAATTTGATCTTGTTTATTTCAGTGATGATTTTTTAGTCAGTGTCACCTGATCCTTCAGAAATCACTGCTGATTTATTGCTTGGAGAAACAATTCCAATAATCTAATAGTATTTCTGTCAAACATCACAAAGTATTAACTTTCTTTATCTTCATATTAGTTTTTTTATTTTATTTTATTTTTTTTTTTGGAAATACTGCCATTTAAGAAGTTTTAGTTTCTTTGGATTGTTTTTAAACATTTTACAAATTATCCTATGCACTACGATTTAATTATATAATCAAAAACACAGTAAAACATCAATAATCTGTAGTGTTTCCGCCCTCCCAACGGCTGTACCCGCCCCCGTTGAAGTCACGTTTATTGTATCTGTATAGCGCCAAGTCACAACTTTTTTAATAAACAAGCTAAATAGCCGTATGTAATATCTTATTTACACAACAGCATGTCATTTCTGTTCTGCGCACGCGTCAGCTGAGATGCAGACATCCCAAGTCTCCTGGAAGTTCCGGGTGTCTCCCACAAATGCCGCGCGTCTCCCGCCCGGTCCTCAAATACGTCCCGCATCCCTCCCTGCTCTTTAGATGCGTCGCGCACATCCCATGCTGCGATTTGATGCAAGCGGAGCTATCTCCTCTATCTAGTCTAGTGACCTCTCCCGGAGGCTCTGAGTGTCTTCCGCAAATTCATACCAGCTCCGTGATCCCCTAAAATGAATTATAATACCCGGAAATCATGGCGAATACAGTGAATGAGCACGTGAACGGATATCTATCTATCTATCTATCTATCTATCTATCTATCTATCTATCTGTCTGTCTGTCTGTCTGTCTGTCTGTCCCTCTGTCTATCTATCTACCTACCCCTACATATCTATCTATCCATCCATCCATCCACCCACCCACCCACCTACATATCTATCTATCTATCTATCTATCTATCTATCTATCTATCTATCTATCTAT
>CAIGQZ010004625.1:1529769-1564769 GCA_903798205.1 Danio tinwini
CACAGGGCCGGATTAACCAATGGGCATTATGGGCACAGGCCCAGGGGCCCGTGTACACTTGGGGCCCCTGCGGGGGGGTAAAATGCAGATTTTGGAGTGTCTACTTAGGCTAAGTGCAAATAGCGCACCTCACTGGAATAAGCTAATTGAGTTATTGACGCCCATCACCGTTTGATTGACAGAGACAACATAAGTAATAAGCTCAGCAGACATCAGCCTGAATGGCGTAGCTCATAAAGCGCATGGCAACATGTTTTGACGCGATCGATCATGAACCCGGGTCGAATCCAGTGTCTAATGAGCACGTCCCCCCCCCCACTATATATCATATTTTGCCTACTCTTCATCACGAGGAAGATAACAATCATTAATGAGTGTTTGTATTATGGAGGACTCAGATTCATAGAACTGGATTGGAGAGGTGTTATATCCAAATCATATGCATTATAAGTATGTAAAAGTTTATACATAAAATATACATTAAAATATAAAACAAATTTTAGTACTGCTTCAGTGAACTTGAACAAGTATATTAAAATCCATACATTTTCAGTAGTTGTATTAGTATTTTTTTTTCAAAGTATGCTTTAAAAATAAGTTAAATCTTTGTAGACTAGAAACATATGTACTGTATATCATTTATTAAAAAAATACGGACAATACATTATAGATTCATTTTATAAAAAAAAAATATATATTTATTCAACTATAGGGGTGCGGTCGGCCGTGAGGGGGCCTACAAGACATTGTGCCTAGGGGCCTCTGAATTCTTAATCCGGGCCTGGTAAAACATGAACGTGCCCTTCTCTTTGAACCCTAGCAGTTTGCGGGTGTGTGTGGGATTGATCATGACTGAAGAGGAGTGAATATTATTGAGTGAACATTCTGATAATTATTACAATAACCTACCCTGCAACAGGGGATTTGCCGGCCGCTTGTTAAAGATCAGCTAAGAATGAATATTTGATCAAAGTATGTGTCAGACTTTGTCAGACCTTGACAGGTTCATTCGTTAGTACACAGTCCCAGAAGGTACGTTGTATTTGCAGTTTTTGTTTTCGTGATTCCACCAGAGGCCGCTGTGTACGCTTTTTCAGATTTCTCTTGTGAGTGCCATTTGTGCCTGCTGTTCTCACGTAAATCCCCCAGAGGCAGCTGTCAACTGACTTTTGACTGACTAACTGACCGACCCTCCTCTTTCCCTAAACCCAACCAATTAGTGGTGTAACGGATCACAAATTTGCAGTTCGGATCACACTACTGTTTTTAGTCACTGATCGGACCATTTTCCACATCAGTAAAAAAAAAGTGAGGAGACAAATGTCATTTGCTTTCCATTTATACAAAAATATTACTGCAAAAAACATGCTTTTCACAAACAGAACTTAGAACCTGTAATGTTAATAAAAAAAAAAAATCAAGAAAGAACCAGCTAAAAAAAAAGTATTCAATAAGAAATATGATCTTTGCTACTGTTGCTGATAATGCTAAATATAGAAATCTAACATCTTGTACAACAGATCATATTTATCTTCAATTAATGATTCAACAATTCACACATAAAACGTCATGTTTTATTATACTGTAGGTGTATTATTTTTGAAAACCTATTCAGTGACATCATGTTGATGGTTGTTTGTCACCATCTGTTGGTTACACAATGTAATTGCTTTTACCAGCGTCAAAAATTCACCAGCGTCATGTTTCATTAAACGGTGATTTTAATCTTTACAATAAACATCAGTTTTTATATCTGAAATATAAACTGTTCTCCCAGGACTTCTGTGTTATTTAATTGTTTGTAACTCACAAAAAAAAGTGCAGATTTGAAGGATTAATAAACATATGCAAATCAATATCATTTATCGTTCATGTTGCGCGGGCTTGAACTGAGATCACAATCTTTCAGTGTTTAATTGTGCAGCTTTACACTGAATGCATTAATGCAGGCTAAACAAGCAGTGACAGAAAACACATTAAATTAATAGCCTAAGAAAGCATTTAGGTAGGTCCAGTGCTTAATTTGTGAATTGCAAGGTCCCGAAACAGATCAGGGTAATGGATCCGACATTTTACCTGAGGATGGAGAGGTGTCGCGCACGAAAGTGAAAAGCGGGGTGGGGGGGCGGGGGTTTGGTGCGGTGGATGGCAGAGGCGTGTTGCGGACGAAAGTGAAGAGGGTTGGGGAGGGTTGGAAGAAAGTGAAAGTGAACAGCGGACGGGTGAGGAGGGGGATCGGTAAAATGAGGTGCTGGATCAGATTTCAGAGGTGCCGGATCCGGCGTGTTTCGGCACAAATTAAGCCCTGGGTAGGTCCCACCACAACTTTTCCCATCATCATTATATCTTACAGGGAAGCCAAAATGCTTTCATGCACGCGATTTGAATGACGCAGGAGGCAATCTCTCTGCAATGGTTATAAATGTTGGATTAACCGACAAATTCAAAATAAATTATTAATCCGTGGGTCACGTGCGTTCCAAACCGTGAGTTGTGATCCTTACGGATCATGGATCAACAGTGATCCGTTTCACCCCTTAACCCAAAAAGCTTGCAAAAGCAATCCAGAAAAAGAAAAGCCCTCGCCTGATTTTTAGATTTTACCACATTCTCACTCTGTTATTTACATGTTTATTTTATTTTCTAGGCTTCTGGTTTGTCTTACCCTCTTTCTGGAACTGTTCTTCTCCGGACTTGAACCCTGTCGTCATGGTCAACTCCTCTCTGAGTCTCAAGTTTGCCGACGTACATGGTGAGCTACTGGATAAACTGGTAACAGCGGGAAAGCCATCCACCTGGAGGTGAGCAGTCAGCTGGTAAGCGAGAAAAGGAATGGCGTCATACCGCCCCATAGCGTTCGTTTTAAAGACAAAATGCAGCCATATGTACTTCTGGCAACATAATTCGCGATCTCCAGAAATGTATATAGGGCTACATTTTCAAAATGAGCTTATGTTGGGTTAGGAATAGAGCAACATGCTGGTGTTTAACTGCATTGCTTTAATGCACACCTGCATTGGGCCCATACATATACTCTGCACTCTACTTCAACAATGATGATAAGCCATGGTGGACGTTTCTTTCTGCCTTGTGCTGAACGCAGACGACCAATCACAACATACTGGGTCATCGGTCCAATCACCACAGATTAGCGTCATGCAAAGGAGGGGGTTCGGGACTAAATGAATTGCTGAAAAATCATATGGTAGTCGTTGGGATAATTAGGTAAAAATAAATGCTTATCATAAGACAGTTAAAGTGTTTTCTGACCTTGCATGCATATCAGCCTGTTGTCGGAGACCCCCAAATTATCACCTTTTATAATGCATAATTGGGGCTCTTTAATATTAGTCTAGCAATTCACTTAACGGCCACCGGTGTCGCTAAAAACAATGATTCTCATTACAAAAAAAAGAGTCGAGACAGGTTTGGAATGATCTTTCGTTGTATTTCTCAGACCAAACATGTCATCTGAAGTGTATTTACAGTCCAACATGACACACTTTCACAAGGCGTTTCAATTGCTCATGAACAAAAATAAAGGATAGGATTTAGTAGCTCTGGAAACAACGGGTATGGCACATTGAGGTCCCTCATGCGGGTATGACGAAAGAAAACACAGGTTGGTTAATGCTCTTTTCTCAGGCGTTGCGTGCAGTTTCTCTATATACCCTGACCGTGAAAAAATAGCCCATGAAAGAGAAGCACACACTTCTACCCCTCAGGTCCGTACATGATTATCCCTGCACGCAGACACATTCAGACAAACAGACCCGGTCTTCGGTCTCCTCGCGAGATTATAAAAAAAAAACGCCGGGTTTAAAAGCTATTGCTTAACTTTCATATACAAAAGTCAGTACGTGGATAGGCAGGTTAGATTTGGATCTACAGCAGGTTATTTTTCACTTGATTCACAGCAGAGGGCTAGAGAGGATTTCGTAATATCAAGACGAGCGTCTCTTTGCCATTACAATAATAAAGATATGTTCACAAGAGCATCGTGGGTTAATGAAGAAACATACAATCAACGGATTAATCTTTTTTTGTGTGTGATTACAATTTAAAATAGTTTTTTTGGTAATCATTTTTTGCTTCGTAAATAAATAATGTGCACTGATATACAAACACGTCTTTGATTGGGAAATAATATATATAAATAGACATATGACAGACTTAAAATTATTAGAGATAAATAATTCAGTAATTAAAAATGAATATACTCTGAAGCCCAAAGTACACATCAGTGTTTTTGCGTATGTGAGCACAAATTTCATCAAAACTCATACTTGCACTGTGAATTGTTTTTGCACTACCTATTTTGTCCACAAGGTGCATGGCAAAGCTGTTTTAACATTTAATCCACATTGATACAAAGACTATAGGATAGACAAGACATGTCACTCATATAGTTTTGAATGGGGAAAAGTGTAACTGTCAATATGGCGAATGAAGCCATGCCTACTAGTACAGGAGCGATCATCAATCGACATTTCTCCGGAGGAAAAGCTCGGACCAGGGGCCTGTTTCAGTAAGGAGGTTCAACCAACTCGGGGTTTAAACTTGAATTCTGAGTTGACTTACCAAGAGATTAAAAACTCAAGAGTTTTAGGTTTCAGAACAGTTGATCTGAAGTATGTCAATCAACTTTGAGTAGACTGACTCAGAGTTAAGCGATCACACCGCAACTATCAAAAGGCATCATCAATGGAGTGCAGATATTAGGAGTCACCATGGCATCATCTGAAAAAAAAGATCAGCATTTCTGTCTCCAGCTGAACTTGATGTGCTCATGCAAAGCTATAGCAAATATGAGCATATATTTAAAAAAGCAACACCACTGCATCAGTGAAACAGAAACAGTTAGCATGGGGAAAACAGCTGCTTAAGTTAATGCATAAGTTTACATTTAAAGTATTTAAATAATTAAGTATAATAAAAGTAATGTAATGTGTGACGTTTATTGACTTTTCATGTGAAAAAGTGGGGAATTGGCTGTAATTTTAAAGGTTTTTCAGATGTAATTGCATTAAATTACTCATAATAGGCTACTGCACATGTCAAATTTGACAAAACAAGAATGCAGATAAACTTAGCTTAATGTTCAGTGGAAATTTAAATTTAAGGTTCCCACTTTTACACACGTTCATTAGTTTAAGATAACATTTCAACAGTTATTTGCATCTTGGCGTTTCCATTAACAATTTTTAAAATTAATTTATTTATTTTTATGCACATATCCGAAATTCGCATAAAAATAGGGGGGTGGAAACGTAAGGCTAAGGAGAGAAATACACTTTGTCTTAAAAAAAAGGGGAGGATATCGACAGAAACTCCAGTTTAGAGAATAAACCTGCTCTTGATCAGGTTAGGCTCATAGAGAAAGTTACAATGGTAACTGACTGAGTTAAAGTTACCTCTCTTTCAGAAACAGGCTTGACCTATCCTGCTTTCACCAGTTTGACAAACCCTGCCATTTTGAAACATAAAACCCAGAGTTTCTCTCATTTCAGGGTTAATATACTCTGAGTTTCACTTAACCTCCTTTCTGAAATGGGGCCTAGATGTGTTTACGACAGTTTGGTGGTCAACAAACACACTGGAATCTCAGCGAATACTTTTTTAAATAAAGAGGCAAAGGGCAAATAAAACTTGAAATCTGTTGAAGACAAAGTTTTTTTTTTTTTTTTTGTAATCTGTACGTTTTGTAATCCTGTCAAACGCATGTCATATGAAAGCAACTACTCAAATACCAACAAACTTGTAAACAAAGAGGCGCTGTTATTTCTGGAGGAGATTCCCCATCAAGACCAAGTTGTGAATTACTTTAGAAGAGCAGCGCGATCAGACGATCATTATCCAGAGGATGACAATGTGTAGAGTGGCCATAAACGAGGTCGGTGTCGTGATCTCGTTCCTTTCGAGTGCACATTAGCTCGGCCAGCCTGAAAATATGCAGATTTAGTTTGATTCCAATGTTTAGAAACGAAAGTTATAAGACAGATGTTGTTTCATTTTATTTGTGATTTCAAATAGGTAAAGTAATCGTGAGCTTGGCAAACAACCAGCATCGTCCGGGTCATTAAAGTGCACTTATTGTTTTTAGAGTTTTTAGTGTGAACGCACTACTTACACTATATAAATATATATATATATATATATATATGTGTGTGTGTTTTAAGAAAATCTGTGCAGAGCTGCGGCCCTCCAGGAGTTTGAGACCTCTGCCTTAAAGGGACTTTGGTTGATATCTACTTTCATGCTGCTAATATATTTTCTATTAAGTGCTAGTGCTTATACAGTAAATGCTAGTGCGAATTTATTAGCTATTAGTGCTAATTCTGTAGGTACTAGTAATTTTTTAAGAACTTAATATTTTTAATATTTTAATGTTTTCAATAGATACTAGTACTTATTCATTAGTAGTAGTGGTACTTACTATCAAAATAGTTACTAGTAATCTAGATGCTACCACTTAATCTTAAATAATAAAATAATCATTTGTTTTTTACTAGAAACTGCTCAATTGCTACTATTAACACATTTTACATTTTTACTATTGACTTCTATTCCAGTTGGCACTAGTACATATTTTAGCTACTAAAATTGACTTTTCAGATACTAGTAGCTACATTTTTAAAATGTGAGGCTATTTAAACCCAAATTTGGGTCAAATATTGACAAAACCTACCCCCTCGATTAATTTTCATTCATTTATTTATTTTCCTTCAGCTTACTCCTTTATTTATTAGGGATCGCCACAGCAGAATGAACCACCAACTATTCCAGCATATGTTTTACACAGCAGATGTCCTTCCAGCTGCAACCCAGTACAGGGAAACATCCATACACTCATTCACACACATACACTCCGGCCAATTTAGTTTATACACTTGACCTATAGCTCATGTCTTTGGACTGTGGGGTGGGACTGAAACCCACACCAACATGAGAACATGCAAACTCCACACAGAAATGCCAACTGGCCCAGCCGGGAGTCAAACCAGCGACCTTCTTGCCATGAGACGACTGAGCAGTTATGTCACCCCTCAATAGACACTAATTGTTATTTCTTATTTTATTTATAGCCAGTGTGACTAGTAGTAGCAATTATTAAAAATGATAATAGTATAACAAAATAAGCACTAGCATCTAATGAACACATACTAGTATGTAATGTTTATAGCCCGCTTGTTTATTTTGCTAGCTAACATTGATATTCTTAAGGTCAATAATGAATTTGTGCATGTTATCCACTGAAAATTATTTTTTTTTTTGATAATCTTCAATGAAATTTTACTCATTTGCTTCTGTTTAGAGTGGCATTTTTTTCTGTTGATGTCAACCTGAGGGCTTCCAAAGCAACCGCATATTAATACCCTCTCTTTCAGTAAAGTCTGGATGAGATACAGCTACGGATACTCACATCAGTATAGCATTATTTTTGTGACACTGTACAAAAATATAATTTTTACATTACTGTGATGAGTAGGTTTAGGGTAGATGTTAATAAAATAAAATTAAAAATTTAATGGGTAATTTAGTAAATAATATGAATAATACTCTGTATAAGTACTGTTTTTACATTACCGTGAGGGTTGAGGTAGACATTAATAAAATACAATTAATGGATAATTGAATAAATGATTTCAATAATTCTCGTTAACTTCCAGCCACAGCTGTATCCTATTTACCGTTAGTTTGCTATGAGGGAATGACACGCAAAAGAAAGCCCCACCACCCTACTCCATATTCAGTTACAGCTGAAAGTACGTCAACATACTGAAATATAAGTCTACTTATATCTACTTCCGGTTCTTGTGGACTATAATGCCATTATCTAATAAATACAGTAAATATTAATAGCTAATTTAATAGTATCTATTAAAAAGTAATGAATAAGTACAAATATGTTATTTAATATAGTAACTAATTAGCATTAAAAATAGATACTATTGGTTAGCTTTTAGATTAAATGTTCAAACAGCTTGCCATACAAGGTAAAATATAACAACAATGTACACTTACCAGCCACTATATTAGGTACACTTACTAGTACCGGGTTGGACCCCCTTTTGCCTTCAGAACTGCCTTAATCCTTCATGGCATAGATTCAACAAGGTACTGGAAACATTCCTCAGACATTTTGGTCCATATTGACATTGCATCATGCAGTTGACATAGCATCATGCAGTTGCTGCAGATTTGTCGGCTGCACATCCATGAATCAAATCTCCCGTTCCAACACATCCCAAAGGTGCTCTATTGGACTAATATCTGGTGACTGTAGAGGCCATTTAAATACAATGAACTTATTGTCATGTTCCAGAAACCAGTCTGAGATGATTGGCGCTTTATGACATGGAGCATTATCCTGCTGGAAGTAGTTATCAAAAGATGGGTACACTGTGGTCATACAGGGATCGACATGGTCAGCAACAATACCCAAGTAGGCTGTGGCATCAACAAGGTATTTGCACCCATAGAAATGCCACTTACTGGATATTTTTTCTTTTTCAGACCATTCTCTGTAAACCCTAGAGATGGTTGTGCGTGAAAATCCCAGTAGATCAGCAGTTTCTGAAATACTCAGACCAGTCTGTCATAACAATCATGCCACGTTGTAAGTCACTTAAATCACCTTTCTTCCCCATTCTGATGCTCGGTTTAAACTGCAGCAGATCGGCTTGACCATGTCTACATGCCTAAATGCATTGAGTTGCTGCCATGAATGGCTGATTAGAAAATTGTGTTAACGAGCAGTTGGACAGGTATACCTAATAAAGTGGCCTAATAAAGACAATGGACAAGTATGAGTCTTTCTATGTGTCAAACACCTGCAGAAAAACTAAATGAAGTATATTTTATGCTTTACATTTGAGTGCTTGTAATAAAATCCACTCGGTCATCAGGCACTGCCTAATGTGCTCTGTACACTGCTCAATGAAGCTGCCTTTGTGTTGCTGAGGAAATCATAAAATAATCCTTAAGATGTAAACAGGAACGATTGATGTTTGATAGATCATAACTGAGGAGAAAACAAGAATGGGATATAAGCAGGTCCAATTGGACAGTGAAAAAAACGCATGACTGGCAAAGCAGAGTCTGAAATGCAAAAACAGCATGTCTGCAGGCTACTGTGTTTTATATATTTACAATATGGAAAATGTGTTGCATAAATTTGAAAATACAACTCAGAATAAATCAATAGAGGTGAAATCGGTTGCTCTATATGCAGCAAATTGCAAAATACTTGTTTATCACATTATGATTCTCTCTGTGAATCTAAAAAAAAAATTAACATATAAAAAAACTATTGGGATCAAACTGAAGCATACGCTACTGCTGAAAAAATGTGGGGTTAGTAAGATTATTTATTTTGTAAGAGGTCTCTTGTGCTCACCAAGGGTACGTTTATTTCATAAAATTTCATTCATTTAATTTTTTTTATTTAAATTTCTTCCGCTTTTCCAGGATCAAGTTGCAAGGGCACCATTCTTAGGAGAAAACCCCAGACTTCCCTCTCCCCAGACACTTCCTCCAGCTCCTCCGGGTGGATCCTGAGGCGTTCCCAGGCCAATCGAGAGACATAGTCCCTCCAGCGTGTCCTGGGTCTTCCCCGAGGCCTCCTCCTGGTGGGACATGCCTGGAACACCTCCCTAGGTAGGTGTCCAGGAGGCATCCGAAACAGATGCCCGAGCCACCTCAGCTGACTTCTCTCGATGTGGAGGAGCAGCGGCTCTACTCTGAGCTCCTCCTGGGTGTCAAAGCTCCTCACCCTATCTATAAGGGTGCGTCCTGCCACCCTGTGAAGGACACTCATTTCAGCACTTGTATCTGAGATCTTAAGGGCTTTCCTCCAACCTAGAGATGGAGCACCATGGCCTCGGACTGGGAGGTGCTGATTTTAATCCCAGCCGTGTCACTAAATTCACATTTTACATTTTCATTACTTTGTTTGTTTATACAATTTCTGTATCTGTTTATCCGTTTTTAATATTTTACCTGATACTGAGGTTGTTTCTTAATATTTGTTTGTGTTTGTGAAGCGCTTTGAGTGGCATGTATTTAGGAAATGTGCTATACAAGTAATATGTATTATTATTTTTTGATATTAAATATACAGTTGAAGTTAGAATTATTAGACCCCCTGAATTATTAGACCCCCTGAATTATTAGTGCTCTGTTAATTTTTTTCCCAAATTTCTGTTTAACGGAGAGAAGATTTTTTTTCAACACATTTATAAACATAATAGTTTTAATAACTCATTTCTAATTACTGATTTATTTTATCTTTGCCATGATGACAGTAAATAATATTTGACTAGATACTTTTCAAGACCGTTCTATATAGCTTAAAGTGACATTTAAAGGCTGAACTAGGTTAATTAGGTTAACTAGGCAGGTTAGGTAATTAGGCAAGTTATTGTATAACGATGGTTTGTTCTGTAGACTATCAAAAGAGCAAATAATTTTGACCTTAAAATGTTTTTTAAAAAATTAAAAACTGATTTTATTCCAGCAGAAATAAAACAAATAAAATACTTTTTTTTTCTCCAGAAGAAAAAAATATTATCAGACATACTGTGAAAATTTCCTTGCTCTGTTAAACATCATTTGGGAAATATTTAAAAAAGAAAAAAATTCAAAGGGGGGCTAATAATTCTGACTTCAACTGTACTTTAAAGCAGTAATACTGTAACATTACTCCAGTTTTCAGATTTGTTTTTCTTTAAACATTTTAAAATGATAAATGTGCTAGCTTCTGGTCAATTTGCTAAATAATTTTTTTGTTTATATATATTTGTATCTCACTCACTCAATCGCTTTCTGTTGGCTTAGTTCCTGCTAATTAACCCTGCAGGCACAGGACGTCAACATGACATCAGATTGGCGTTGTACCCCGTCGTGGGACGTTGCATTTTGCTTGGAAATGAAAATTGGGTTGACATCAGAACCCAATGTCAGGCCGACGTTAGTGTCCAACGTTGGACAGATGTTGCATTTTGGTTACTTTCCAACGCAACCTAAAAACAACAAAATATCAATGTCTAATGATGTTACAGCTTGACGTTGTGTGGACGTTTCCAACATGACATCTTTCAGACAATGGATATTGATTGCCATACCTGACAAACAAATGTCAGTATTTGTTGGTTTAAGATGTTGGCTCGACGTTGGATTTTCTTCACTTTTCAACACAACCTAAAATCAACCAAATATAAACGCCATTTCAGGTCGTTATTGGACGTCAAAATATGCAATGTAAATCTAACCTATTATTAACATCTTATGATGTGGTTTGTCTGCTGGGAACCGACAATTACTCTGGCAAATATTTTATGTGATAGATGCCCTTCCAGCCGCATATTTGTATCTTATCAATATAAATAAATAATAAATAAATGCAAATTGAATGCATCCTCAGTGAATAAAAGCATTGAACGCTTTCAAATAAATAAATAAACATTAAACAAGTAAATCTTACTGACCCCAAACTTTTAAACGGTAGTCTGTATATAGGTCCATTTTAAAGAAACACTCCACTTTTTATTTTAAACACCATCATTTTACAACTCCCATAGAATTAAACAGTTGAGTTTACCATTTTTTAATCCATTCAACCAATCTCTGGGTCTGGTGGAAATTATTTAGCTTAGCTTAGCATAAATCATTGAATCGGATTAGACCATTAGCATCTCGCTCAAAAAATAATTATTATTTATCAATATAAACCATATATAACTATAATTTCCTTCATTAAAAGTGCTACCGCCAAACCTGGAGTTTGGCTTATTGGATAAAAACATGGTAAAAAACTCAACTGTTTTAACTCTAGGTGACTTGTAAAATGAGAATTTTTCCAAAAGAAAGTGGAGTGTTTCTTTAAGTACACATTTGTCATCTGCTCTACAACATTTTTTGATGTAGCCGCTAAAGCAGAGCGTTTACACAATCTGTGCAGTCCAGACAGAACACCAACCCATAAAAATAAAGTAAAAGCCTAAACAGCACTTGAAAAGGCAGCACTTGGGTCTAACTGAGAATCTACCTCAGAGCGATGGACAGGACAACAAGCAGGTCGCTATGGAACAGAAGCAGCTTTATACAAGTCTTGCATCTTTGGAGAAGAGTTCAAAATAGCGGATTCCTGAAATCGCATCTGCTATCGCCAACAGATATCCTCCAAAGATCGCCGGGAGAAGAATAAACACGCCAAGTCATATTTGACTTGAATACTGGCAGATCCGTACAGTAATGAAAGTCTGTAAATTCGCTTTTACCCGGAATGGCTTTCTTTTCACAGTTTTTGTTTTTTCGTCAGTGAATCGGACTGTAGTGGTTCTTGAGAGAAAGTCGACAGAAACATCGTCCATCAATATGACCTGTGCTTTATCAAAGCCAATGCATTAAAAACGTTCCGCCTTCCTTTAACAAACAAACTGGTTTGGATAGAAAAATGGCACGCTTTCCTGCATATGTACATCGTCTAAAGGTGCTCAGGTTATTAACTGTCGAGGATGAGTTGATATGCTCTGCTTCAACATATACTGTACATATTCTCCATATGCAAATAAATAGATATCAATGAGACGTCAAACCAAAAGTGCAGTGATAATCCTGCTGTAATGAGTTCAGTAGAAATAACGAATTCCAGGAAATTTTGGTTTTCGATTCATCTGATGGCAGCTCAATAGCATAAAGCCCCTTTTAGGATGAACTCTGACTCTTGTGAAATGCTGAACTCATCTGTTTTTTTGTAATGAAGCTGTCATTCGGTGGCGCCTTCTGCTGGTCCGGAGGAACTGCTGTTTTTACGAGTTTGCTCCAGTTCCTTCTTGCGCTGCTTCTCTATCTTTTCTCGGTTTCGGCGAGCTTTTTCCATCAGCACCTTCAGATCCTTCACCTTCTTTTTAATGAGAGCCCGATCTGAAGAAGACTCAACGCCCAGAGCCTGACAAATATACACACACACACACACACACACACACACACCAGGTGTTCAGATGAGTCAGATGAAACTATGCTAATCTGTGGAAGATAACTCTCTTATCACAGTGGATATGAATTATACAAAACATTTCAGCATATGGCTGGATAATAGATGTTTAAAGTGATCAAAACACAACATAACCATTTACTGGACACAATTAATGTTGATACAAAATAATGTTTCTCGCAGAAATATGGAGATTCATTGAAAAAAAAAACTTTTATAAAATGTAGTGATGTGTGGATCAATACTAAAATATCGTTACCTCCGATACCAGCTTTGTATGTTCTATAATCGATTATCTTATCAAAATATCGATATTTTAATAATTTGGAGTGAATATGTAGTTTATTGGAAATAGAAATACAGCGGAAAGTAACCACAATTACCCTAGTTTATCTGAATAATGCCAACTTTGTCAAAACTACTTCTTTTTTCCGCCTGCCAAGTCATATGCGTAATATGGCACTATACAACTGCAGAGCACGCTAGCCACTCAGTCCACTGGCACATGTTGTTCAGTCATGCTGTCATTGGATATGGGTGACCGCAAGCAAAGTTATGTGTGGAGCTACTTCACGTCCATAAACTCAAACGATGCGGTTTGTAACACGTGCAACAAAACAGTGAGGTGCTGTTGTGATACCACAAACCTAATCGAACATTTACATATAAACCACAAGACAGAAGACGACAACGTCATGACTAGGCGGTCAGAAGAGGTGGAAAGGAAAGGCACAGGTGCTGCTAGGGTGAGGCAGACATCGCTTTCAGAGTCCTTAGGTGCAGCAGGCAGGCACTATCCAGGTAAAGAGGGAGAAAATGTAGTAATGTCGCTGTATTTTGGGGGCTTAGATTTTTTGTGACAATGATAAAACAAAAGGTTTAAAAAGACTTTCAGGGGAACCGGATTAACATGGCACTAAACGTAAAAGTGTAAATGTTTTTTTTTAAGATGTTAAGGCAGGCGTTTTAAGATATACATGCTCAGGTGCTGTCAATAAATATGAATGTTGGCTCTTTTTTGTATGACAATTCTTCATCAATAAACAAGAATAACCTTTAATATGTCTGGTATTCAGTATGAAGTGACACTTTCAAGTACACTACTTGTTACTTTAATTTGTTTATTTTTAATTGTCATTTTTGGACAGTATCGGTATCGGATCAGTATTGCCGATACTCGCCCTCATTTTACTTGGTATCGGATCGGATAGGAAACCAGTGGTATTGCACATCACTAATAAAATGCAATTAATGAAAGCTTTTTTTGTTTAAAATGTAAATGTGTAAATCTTAAATCCTAGGAATGTAGAAATGGCTAAATAAGCAGATACCTTAAAGCATATAGTAAAAACATCTTTTTAAATATTTTAGATATTTCTGCAATATATACATTATTTACATGACAAAGTATGTGTTCTCAAATGTTAATAATTTCTAGACCGGAATAAATAAATAATTTTAATCAAATAATTAATAATTTATTTATTATTGCATATTATATATAAATATATTCCTAAGTTAAAAAATATAGACAAATTAATGCCAACAAATGTGCTCCTCACCTTGAGAGCAGTGCTGTCCAGCTTCAGAAGCTGCTCTCCATCCACATTCTTGGCAGTGAAAAGAGACACGTATTGTTCCAAGTTCAGTCCCATGAGCCAGCAGGACACCTGTTGACACGTCCATTCAGTCACACTGCGGTTCTGCCACTGCTGCGGCTTCACTGGCAGACCCTCATCCACAATCTGACAAACACAGACTTACAATATCAATTGGACAAGCTCACAGTCATTAGCACTGATTCTTAATTCATGTTCATTGTTTTCCACGTGCATTTCAAGAAAGCAGTATAAATGAAACAGATGGAAATCTAATGAAACATTCAGGAAACAAATGGAACACATTTTATATGGAAAACAAATGAAACACAGGAACAAAAAAGTAACATATTGAGTTCTTGTCATTTTTCAAAACCCTGTTTCAAGATTTCACAGCTGATGGTTGATAATAAAGCGTGTTTGGCATGCTGTCCTGGGAGAGAGCCCTGAGCTCAGAATATCCTTGAGCCCAGGGCTCCCTCCCGTTTGAAGGGTGAGAGGAGAGTTTAAGCTCAGGTAGGTCTCGAGAACTCCCCTACTTGTGAACTGCTGAGATATATCTGACTAAGAGATGCCTTAGGATGCTATTTTGAAGTAGTCAATTTATTTATGGTGTATGTCTTTGGACAGTGGGAGGAAACCAGAGAACCCGGGAAAAACCCACACGAAACATGGGGAGAACATGCAAACTCCGCACAGAAACGCCGACCTGCATGGAGAAGGTTGAACCAGAAGTGTTCTTGCTGTGAGGCAACAGTGCTACCCACTGGGCCACCGTGCCGCCCCTTTCAGAGAAGGCGGCGGAGTAGGGGTGGAGGGGGGATTCATCAAGGTGAATATGACTGGAGTAGAATACTCTGGTAATTTATAGTGTGTCAATATTCATCTGTGCAAATATACGGAGCTAATGCAGTACCAGCTGTGTTCAATCATAAGCACGTGATCCTCTCGAAATTAGTTTATAAATAAACCAAACTTAGAACAAAAAAGGACTTGCAAGAAATGACAGAACAAGACTAACTCAGCGCTGTAGAAAAGTTACCTATATTGCATATGGAACATACCCAGCAAGCACAGGACATCAACATGACGTCAGATTGACATTATATCCCAACGTCGAGGGAAGTTGCATTTTAGGTGGAAATGAAAATGGGTTGACTTCAGAACCCAATTTCAGTGTTCAACAGTGGACTTATGTCACTTTCCAACGCAACGTAAAAACAACCAAATATCAATGTCTAAAGGCTGATTTATACTTCTGCGTCGAGTGATCGGTGTGACCCACGACGCCTGCCTTGCCTGTAGTCGTGCATTTATAGTTCTGCGTGCTGTTTGTGTTGCTCTGCAATAACACTTCCGATATGCTAGCTGACAGTAGGTGTTTATGTTCCTCTGTGTTGCGTTTCTTTGAGGGTTATTCAGAGGCAGGAACCGGCGGAAGTGCAACAATTTTAATCATAAGGTTAGCACAAAACAAAAGCTTCCATCCTGAGCTCCTTCATGGGACTCGGCACTTGTAAACACTCGCTCCATCGGGCTCGCAGCCCACTCTCATCACCGGTACCAAGTCGACCAATTCAAGAGCTTGCGCTATGCGTCGTTACGACATGTAGTTGCATTTATTTAAAGGTGCACGTCGGCGTTAGCCACGGCGAGGGTTATGCGACAATGCGAAGGCTACGCCGGACTGTATGTAAGTTATTTTGCTAGATAAGCTCCAGATTTGGCTTCAGTACTGACTTAACTAATGTTGATGAACAAATATAATATTGTACAGTAGGCATGAGGTTTTCAAGGTATACCGCGGTTTGGAAAATTCAAGGTTTAAAAACCGTCAAAATTTTCTGTAATACAGTTCCTAAGGTATGTGTACGATTTTTTTATTACATTTTTTTAGGACAACTGTATCTTCAGCAGAAAAAATATCCAAAGATGCTGTTTAAAATTGTAAAGAAATCTGTGTTTTTAAAACTAATGAAGACAGCAGAAGTCAACGATTCATTTGAATTATTTAGCCTGATATGTTTACTGTTCCAAAATATTATAAATCTTTCAAATAATAGAATATACTGTTTTTAAAGGGGATTTTTTTTTGTTTTTTACCCAGACATTTAAAAAGAGTATAATTCAGAGCAGTAATCACAATACAGTGATATTTTTATTCAAGGATATCATACCGTCAGAATATTTTTGAGAGAGATTTGTGAGGGTTGTACATATGTAGAGCACTCTTTATAGTTGCTGTTGTTTCAAAACAAAAAATGACAGATTTAGACTAACTATGAGTGCTGTAGATGTGAAGAAAAGTTATGCTGTTACTCATTTAAACATACATTCCATATGGAGTATAAAAATCTAATGGAGCATGTAGAAAACAAATTATTTATGAAACATAAATCATATAGAACATGTGGAAAACAAATGAAACATAATGAAAACAAAAATAACATACAGTTGAAGTCAGAATTATTAGCCCCCGTTTATTTTTTTCCCCAATTTCTGTTTAACGGAGAGAAGATTTTTTCAACACATTTCTAAACATAAAAGTTTTAATAGCTCATCTCTAATCAATGAGACCATATCCAAAATATGTATTTTAAAAATAACACAGGTGTTGTGGTTTTACAATCTATTCCATATTTGAAGTTAGAATGTATAACCCCCCTGTTTATTTTCTTGCCCAATTTCTGTTTAACAGAGAGATATTTTGTTCAACACATTCTATTCTATTCAACTATTCTAAACATAATAGTTTTTATAACTCATTTATAATAATTGATTTATGTTATCTTTGCCATGATGACAGTAAATAATATTTTACTAGATATTTTTCAAGACACTTCTATACAGCTTAAAGTGACAAAGGCTTAATTAGGTTAACTAGGCAGGTTGGGGTATTTAGGCATGTCATTGTATAATGATGGTTTGTTCTGTAGACTATCTTTTGTTTAACAATTTTTTTTATCAAAAAATATAGAGCTTTAAGGGGCTAATAATTTTGTCCTTAAAATAATGTTAAAAAATTTAAAACTGCTTTCATTCTAGCCGAAATAAAAGAAATAAGACTTTCTCCAGGAGAAAAAATATTATCAGACATACTGTAAAAATGTCCTTGCTCGGTTAAACATTATTTAGGAAATACTTATAAAAAAGGAGAAAGAAATTCAAAGGGGGGCTAATAATTCTGACTTCAACTGTATATTGAGTTCCTGTTCTTTCAAAACACATTGTTTGGAACACAAAGAACTTGCAAGAAATTACACAACTAGTCTAACTAAGAGTGCTGCAGGTAAAAAGAAAAGTCATGCTGGGAATCAGGGGAACATATGGAACATTTGGAATGTAGATTCCAAATGGACCACATGAAAAACAAAATGGAACAAAATGAAAACCAAAGCAACATACAGTATATCAAGCTCCTGTTGTTTGAAAACATTGGAACAAAAACAAACTTGTAAGAAATTACACAACTAGTTTAACTAGGAGTGCTGTAGGTAAAAAGGAAAGTCATGCTGGGAATCAGAATTCACATGAAATGTCACATCGTGTCGTATCTTTTTGAATGGGGAAAAGTGTAACTCAATATGGTGAATAAAGCCCTGCCTACTAGTACAGGAGCCAATCATCCATCGCAATATGGTGAAAAAAGCCTGCCTTCTAGTACAGGGGCCAATCATCGATCGCTATAGACTGACGATACTCTGGGGAGGGGCCTTTCTGCAGATTTTGTGTGATTTAGATGTGTAGAAATGAAACTAAAGACACAGTTGTTGTTTAATCGTAAGCTTGGCAGGCAATTTTGGAGAATTTTATGTTTCCCCATTCAAACAGAATGCTCGAGCATACTGGCCGAGAGGCGAATCAAAGATGGCCGATGAGTGAAATGACTTGCCTTGAAGGGACTTTGCTCATATGGAACATTTGGAACATAGATTCCATATAGAACACATGAAAAACAAAGATGACGCGAGGAAACATACAGAGTTCTAACAATGAGTGCTGTAGGTGTGAAGAAAAATCATGCTGGGTCTCAGTTTCTCACCTCATCCTCAATCATATCCACACTCTGATAAACGCAGCATAAAGGACAAGAGAAACACTTGTGGAGTCAGAAAACACATTTGAGGATCTTATATACCAGTGGTTCACAAATGTTCTTATCCAAGACCTAATCTGAAGACATTTTTATTATATCTGCTATGACCTTTCTAAGAGTAGAAACTATTAATCAAACTGTAAAAAAATTAAAGAATAACAGAAATAACCAATAAACATAGAATAACCATCTCCTGGCAGAAAAATATCAGAAAATTCATCTTGATTAACGTTTTTTTTTTTTTTTTGGAACAACCTGTTAAAATAATTTAAAAATAAATATATATATTTATATAAATATACAGTTGAAGTCAGAATTATTAGCCCCCCTTTGATTATTTTTTTTCTTTTTTAATATTTCCCAAATGATGTTTAACAGAGCAAGGAAATTTTCACAGTATGTCTGATAATATTTTTTCTTCTGGAGAAAGTCTTATTTGTTTTATTTTGGCTAGAATAAAAGCAGTTTTTAATAAAAAAAAAAACATTTTAAGATCAAAATTATTAGCCCCTTTAAAGGTGCTGTATGTAAGTTTTTGACTCTTCTAAAGCATAAAAATACCATAATATGTTTGCAGATATTTAAGAAACATCCCAAGTAAACATTCTTCTTTATCTGAAAAACAATGCTAAAGTCAGATATTCTGCTTTGAAAATGTTTTTGTTCCGTGCCGGAACACTGTCTTTGTTTAGATAAATTTAACCTGCACAATGCCAGTTTAGCCAATTATAATTCAGCAACCCGGGTTGCCTTGTTGGAAAACAGCGTATTTCATTAATTCATTCATTCAGAAAGACTCTGAAAGCATGCGTCCGTGAGCGAAATGTGACAGTGTCAGTGGACATTATCAGATGTCGAAATGAGACAGATTCAGTTTCACATGAGGTTATTAATTAGCAAACGATATAAATATTATGAATGTAAACATTAGGTGAGCAGGTTACATTATAACCGTGTGTCCTAACAACACGCTTTGTGACGAGATACGCAGTGATAAGCAATTTGGCTGTTTGCACCAGACGAAACATGACAGAAATTTAAATACAGCCATTCAGAAGCACAGAATATGCACTCACTTACAAAACAGTAAGGTTTATAATCTATTTAATACATGTTAACCCTCTTTAACATCATTAAATGTAGATGCTGAATCACTCATATGTGTTTAGTTCTAAAGTTCAATTTCAAAAAGTTTATTGTATTTTCAAGATCTGAGGTGAACTATCTGCTGCTGCTTTCAGTATATAGCAATAAATGTCATGTAAAATGGCATTCAAACTCACATTGTTAGCATTTAGCACTGAATAAAGCACACAAGGTTTACCTGAGGTGATTACGGTCATAGGTTTCTGTTGTTCAGCTGTTAGAAAATGAAGCTGTTTCTAATATATTAATTCGAGGTGTTGGTTAGAACCAAAACTCCTTTTAATTTGGAAAATATTCCCTCTATTGCGTGTCGTTGCTTTTATTTAGAGCACGCTTTAAATCACTCGCTCCTGTACTCAACCTGGCAACCCTATGCTTGCATTTATTTTGATCCAGGAGTGCAATACCTAGTTCAACCACTGGGTGTCAAACTTACATACTGCACCTTTAAGCTATATTTTTTTCGATAGTCTACAGAACAAACCATCGATATACAATAACTTGCCCAATTACCCTAACCTGCCTAGTTAACCTCATTAACCTAGTTAAGCCTTTAAATGTCACTTTAAGCTGTATAGAAGTGTCTTGAAAAATATCTAGTCAAATATTATTTACTGTCATCCTGGCAAAGATAAAATAAATCAGTGATTAGAGATGAGCTATTAAAACTATTATGTTTAGAAATGTGTTGAAAAAATCTCTCCCTTAAACAGAAATTGGAGATAAAATAAACAGGGGGCTAATATTTCTGAGTTTAACTGTATATATAGTTTTTAATTAGTTTATTAAAATGTTTATGTACTATTTAACAATTTTTTAGTTTTGTTATTTTAGCACATCATTTGCAACAAGCTGAGATAAAAAATAGGTTTACTAAAAACAGCTCAAATAGATTTTTCATTGTAGAATCTCTTTAAACACACGGACACAAGAACTGTACTCTTCCAGAGTGAGTAAAAGGGCTCGTAAAATCACTGTGGACGCCTCGCACCCAGCACACTACCTGTTCCAACTGTTACCGTCTGGTCGGCGCTACAGAGCACCAAGCACAAAAACAGACAGACAGGAAAAGTTTCTTTCCTCAGGCCATCTACCTCATGAACAGTTAAATATTCCTCTACTGTGCAATAAACATGCAATACTTTCTCATACGCACTTGTACACAGCACCTTATAACCTGTATATTTACAGCATATCTGTACATACAACTCAACATCCAGATCTTTTTGACTGACTGCATCTCTGTTTAATGTTTATTGCCTTTTCTTTTCTTGTATTTAATTTTGTGTTGTCACTTGTCACTTTATGTACACTGGAAGCTTCTGTTGCCAAAACAAATTCCTTGTGTGTGTGAAGCACACTTGGCAATAAAAATGATTCTGATTCTGATTCGGATGAATAAAAACACAGTAATGACCTCATCAAAGGAGAGTGTGAGGGTTCGCGATCGTCCGCTCAGGACCCCACTGATCTCGGTCGAACTTGAACTGCTGAAACTGAGCTCATCCGACACACTGGGACCCTGCAGGAGACACACACACACACACACACACATAAAACACAGCCCTCATCTGACTGACACGCTTATCATTCTCTCTTTATTACCAGAGACGTATTTATTTATTTATTTATCTATTTCTGATTGTATTATCGGCTATGGCAGTGAATTATCAGTGTAATTAATGTTGATTGACAGTTAAGTAATTAATAGGATGCAACATATAAAACCCAACAAAAAGTGTAAATGAAAACTGTCACTCAGATGCTTATTGTGATCATTTAACTCTGAGTAAACTGATTAGCGTTTTGAAATGAACGCGTTCAGTCTCTAATCAGCTAACACAATGAGTCTGAAAATGATTCTGGGAAGATGAACACAAGGTCACGGTGAAGAATCAAATGGCTTTATTTAAGGGGTGTTAAACGCTACTCATGGCCCTTTTTCTTGTGATGATCCATTTTTACATTTCCGGGTTTCTCTGCAGCGAAAGTCATCATAGACTTTATGTACATGGACAACAGTAATCAAATTGTTTGCCTTAATCTAATTAAGACAATAATATGATTAAGGTGTTTACATGAGTTGCTTTTTGAATGTTCCTTTAATAATCCCGTTTTACATGTTATAGCACATAGATTGATTAACATCATTGCGTCACTGCGATATCCACGTTTCCTCCAGAGTTTCATGTAATTTCGGGTGTTTTATTTGTAATTTTTCAGCTTTAACTGCAGTTTGGCACTTCCATTCAGGAACATTTCATTCATGCCCCCCGTAACAAACTGCGGTATTGTATGCCAGTACAAATTATGGACTGGTGGAAGAGTTGGAATTTGATACCGCATGCCGAATGGGAGAAAAAAACCCTCCGCATTTTGCGGTGTATCTGTCTGTGGCTGTCTGTGGTCCTTTACTAACTCGATAGGTGCAGAGAATAATGTCAAACAGCCGTGTGTGTATTGACAATCCTGTCGCAAAACACGGCAAAAAGTCCTACATGATCAGGGTGTCCGCGAGGTCTTAAAAAGTATTAAAAGTTGATAAATCAGTTATGAGATAATTAAGGCCCTTAAAAGGTATTAAAAAGTCTTAATCGTGTTTTTACGAGGTCTTAAATTTTGTTCAAGCGTTGTCCAAAGCGTTTGACTCCAAAAATCCATAAATATATTTATTTTCCTCCTAATATTAACAATGGCGTGCTTGATCCACGCTATTGGTTTGGGCCGGGGTGGGTCTGGCCAAGCTCCTCCGTCTGTGTGATGTCACGTAATTCGCATCAAACACAGGAAGGTGATGTGATGCTCTCCACCTGCAGTGAAACCGTAGAGCGAAACAGACGGCAAATTGGGGAAAATGTAAATTTGCGTACTCCTGGTTGGAGAAGCCTGTCGCTGAAAACAACCACGATATTTATTCTTTCAAGCTTTGTTTCTGAGTTCTGTTGCATGGTTGTGCTCAATTGATTGATTTAACTACAACTGTTTAAATTAAAATTTTGGTACTGACCAGAACTGGAAGTGGTGATGAGGTCATAAAATATTCTGAGACGGTCTTTAAAAAGTCACTGAAGTTATCTTTAGGATTTCTGCATATATTCTGATGATAGTAATAGTTTGATTGCGGTGTTTACAAGTTGGTACTGCACTTCAATAATGCCACTAAAATCGGCATACTGTACTCCACATGTCTTAATTCCATTTCTGTTTAGTTCGATTATCACCTTAATCAGATTAAATTAATCAAAATTTGTCTAATTGTATATAAATATTGTCTTAATTGTATTAAAATCAGATTATTAGTGTCCATGTAAACAATAGATAAACTTAGAGCAGTGCAGTGAATGGGAGAGTGCAACAAATATTGTTTTACAATCCTATTTGCTCAAATAATAAAAGAAAAACTTAAAGAAAGTTGTCAAGACTTTCAGAAAAATGAAAAAAAATGTGTGAGACTGATAACGGCAGCAGAAGAGAGAACATTGTCAAATTTCTTTTTTTTAATTTGATGCAAAGATGATATAACACACGCGTAAATACATATAAATGTACATACGTTTTTTTATCGAAATATTACAAACTTTCAAGGATTTAAGATGTTGATGACCAATAAACGTGCCTTCAAAACTCAGCTTCAAAGTTAGTTCTGTTTTTCTCAATGTCAAACTTTTGGCATTTACTACTTTTGTTGTGAAGAAACGCACTCTCGCCCCAGTAGAGACTCACAGGTGAAATGATGGAAATGTTTACCTGCCCGGCTGTTTCTAACATGTCAAAACCTGCCAGGGAGATTCTGACCTGAGTATGAATATACTCTACATATTCAACACTGTTTATTGAAACAAAGATGATTTATTCAAAGCTAATTTAAAGCCTATTTATTAGTTTTTCCTGTCTTAAGTCATTCAGACATTTGCACAAGATTTCATTGATTCCAGAGTCTTTTGTGAGGGCTGTGAATCATGAGTCAGATTGCATGTAGCTTAATGAAATTCCCCAATTTCAGATACAAAACAGCTCATTTCTTTCCCAGTGTTGGGTTGCGGCTGGAAGGGCATCCGCTGCATAAAACATATATGTTGGATAAGTTGGCGGTTCATTCCACTGGGGCGACCCCTGAATAATAAAGGGACTAAGCCGAAAAGAAAACTAATGAATGAACAGCTCATTTCAATTTGTGAATCTCTATAATAATTTAGCCACAACCTCCAAGCAAATATCTCTAGATGTATTATTATTTATAGTTTTTCATCCAGTTGGCCATGGATCTAAGCAAAAAAAAGATGTGATACAGAACTATGTAATATGAATAAGAGAAGAAGCGCAGCCAGGAAACACTGTTTAATGGAAATACAACAAACCAAACAAAAAAAAAATTTAATTGACCAAGAAATGCCAACAGTAGTTTTAGTTATTATGTGTTATTAAAGGGCACATTACTTTTAGAAGTGGTTTAAAGACAGTTGTGTGGAAACAGAATATAGCTTGCCTCTAATGGTCAAAATGTATTAATTCTATTCTATTTTTTACAATCACACTTCATAAAAGCAGTCTGCAGAAACACTTTGATTGACATTCTCCCTTTGCATATATCATCAGAGAGGGAAAGCCCCACCCATTAGTGACCATCTCTCCCTCATTACCATAGACAGCCCTGAGTGAGAAGCAGCCGTCCGCCATTAGAGTTTTCATCTGCAGAAAATCATGTCTGCGACTAAGAGGAGTTATAAATGTGGAGTTTTAGGACGCACAAATGAATGGCACAGTCTTTATAGACGACCTTCTTCTGACACACTTCTTTACACATTTTTCACTTTTTCACATTAATGTTAATCCTGTTTTGAATCTGCCAATATGCTGATGCACAGATGTTTATAGCCCCGCCCTATTTTAAAAAGAGCACAATCTCATTTGAATTTAAGGCGACCGATTAAAACCGCCATAATTAGCATCAAAGCCTAAAAGGGGCAGATTTAAGTTAGTTAGTTAGTTAGTTTATTTATATAGCACATTTTTTACAACACAACGCTGCCCAAAGCGCTGAACACAATCAGTGCTATTAAAATAAAACCTACATCACATACATAACAATTAAAACATAAGGCAAACCCCTCAACATTAAAAAGGCTCAAATGCTGAAGAACAAGCATTTAGATTTAAAGAGTTATAAAAAAATTTGTGTAGTGTATTTTGAGCTGAAACGTTACATACACACTCTAGGGACATCAGAGACTTATTTTACACCTCGTAAAAAGGTCCATAATAGGTTTAAAACACATACATGTAAAAGGTAAATCCAGAGATCTGAGAGTTTCCACACAGTCTCAGTCACAGTAATGTGTGTGTGTATGTGGTCTGTTTGACTTCTCTCACCTTGCTCCTGCATCTTTCAGGGCTGTTTTCTGCTGAAGGCCCTGTGGAGCTAAAGATAACACACTGGTTATTGCAGACACAATAAACGATCAGATCATATTCACAGGCCAGAGCAGCATTTAGACCATGCCTGCTTTATAGACTTGAGGTTCAGCTCGAACATTCATTCAATTCATTTCTTTCCCTATTTGCATTGTTAAATAGTCAATTGTAATTTGTGAGCGTAACACTGTGGGATTTGAGCAGTCATCCGTTTATCCTCAGAGGAAATAAAAACCTTTAGTTCACCTCGCATCTGCTGAGCCATTCTCCTTAATCATTGATTAAGCAATTCTCTGAATCAGTGAAGGTTCATTCACATGCAAAAATGTGTGTGTATGTCCTGCAGTCTGGCACAGCTGAGACGTCCAGCACAGTTCATATTCATTAGACGCGCAAGTCCAAGAAAAATTAAATAAGGAGAAGAAAAAAAATTGCCTGCACATTAAATTCAAGGATATTATCTGACCAAGGGTGCCTTTCCGCAAGTTTCGCCGTTACAAACAAAGTTTGTTGATTTGGCATTTCCCAAATCCGTCGCTTCAACGAACATTCTATGGGGTTCAATGAACATTCTATGGAGTTCAGATCAGGTGAACAAGGAGGCCATGTCATTAGTTTTTCTTCTTTTAGACCCTTTCTTGCCAGCTACGCTGTGGAGTTCTTGGACGCGTGTGATGGAGCATTGTCCTGCATGAAAATCATGTTTTTCTTGAAGGATGCAGACTTCTTCCTGTACCACTGCTTGAAAAAGTGTCTTTCAGAAACTGGCAGTAGGACTGAGAGTTGAGCTTGACTCCATCCTCAACCCGAAAAGGCCCCACAAGCTCATTTTTGATGATACCAGCCCAAACCAGTACTCCACCTCCACCTTGCTGGAGTCTGAGTCGGACTGGAGCTCTCTGCCCTTTACCGATCCAGCCACAGGCCCATCCATCTGGCCCATCAAGACTCACTCTCATTTCATCAGTCCATAAAACCTTAGAAAAATCAGTCTTGAGATATTTCTTGGCTCAGTCTTGACGTTTCAGCTTGTGTGTCTTGTTCAGTGGTGGTCGTTTTTCAGCCTTTCTTACCTTGGCCATGTCTCTGAGTATTGCACACCTTGTGCTTTTGAGCACTCCAGTGATGTTGCAGCTCTGAAATATGGCAAAACTGGTGGCAAGTGGCATCTTGGCAGCTGCACGCTTGACTTTTCTCAGTTCATGGGCAGTTATTTTGCGCCTTGGTTTTTTTTCCAAATGCTTCTTGCGACCTTGTTGACTATTTTGAATGAAACGCTTGATTGTTCGATGATTACGCTTTAAAAGCTTGGCAATTTTAAGAGTGCTGCATCCCTCTGCAAGATATCTCACTTTTTTTATAATAGACATTGTGTGTGTTTTGTGGTGTTGATGTCATTAAACCACACCCCTTCTCATAACAGAGATGCACATCACCTAATATGCTTAATTGGTAGTAGACTTTTGAGCTTATACAGCTTGGAGTAAGACAACATGCATAAAGAGGATGATGTGGTCAAAATACTCATTTGCCTAATAATTCTGCACTACATATATATATATCCAATAAATGGACTCTAGCAAAACATAAAATAAATGCTACCAACTCCAAACTGCTGAACAGTTGTACAAATCAACATAAATGATCTATATATCTTCCTATTTACAAATAAAACAATTAGTTCCCACCTACCCCAAGTCTAGTCGTTTTTTGCCAGATTTGTGATCTCGACTTGCTGAAGAGTCTGTAATAAAATCAAGCATTAAGAAACAACTAGCTTTCAACAAGATTCAACCTTTACTATCCTGAGGCCATATCAATTACACAACTTTGCATGCTCTTATTATGTTCTCTTTTCTTTTGGGGTTTCTTTATTGAGTCTCCCAGGCCGTGAGCATAATTCATTAGGCCTGTAATTGAGCCCTAATCAGATATTAATGGTATGCTGCGTTTACCCTCATTATCAGGTCCCGGATGAGGCTGCAGGTGCCTGATCGTGGCCTCTGTGGCATCAGACGCTCTGGAGGACTGAGACTTCAAGCCCTACAGAGACACAAACACCGCTTTATACAGCCAAGAGAGAAAACAGTAGCACTTTCTGCTGAGCTAAGAGCATTTCTTAGTGTCTCTTTCCTTCTGAGACGTCTTACTAAATACTAGTAGACAGAATGTGGAGGAGAATTACGTATAGATTTTCAAGACACACTCGTGAATTGTTTAGCCTGAGATTAGACTTGTCTTCCAGTGTTTATCTGCGGATCAGGCTTGAATGTCGTGTGTCTGAATGAAGTGTGTGTGTGTGTGTGTGTGTGTGTGTGTGTGTGTGTGTGTGTGTGAGAAAGTGAAAGTTTTACCCTCTCTTCTCTCTCTGTTTCATTGGCTCCTTTCAGCTCACACAGATCTATAACACAAAGTACATCCATACAATTACATCCCATAATATTAAACATAAATATAACTATAGATACATTTCACTGTATTAACAGACTGCACATTTCTAAAAGGATGACTCTCTTTCTTGCTCCTTCGTTAATGAAAAAAATACAGCACGTGAACCTGTTGTTGAGGGTTAATTTAAATTTTAGCAAAAATCGATTAGTTAATTTAATTAAAGTGAGTAAATCCATTGCCTTAAAAGCGACAAGTTGACTTTACTTAATTAAAGTAGGTAAATCCCTTGGAACTGTTAAGTTGACTTAATTTTTATAATTATGCACATGGTATATTACTTAATATTCATAAGGCAACATGTTAACTTAGTTTTTTTAAAGTCAACTAGTTGCTTTTTACAGTGCACTGTAAAAAAATGCAGGGTTCCACACAATTCATTCATGTTGTCCTAACACAAATCGATTAAGTTAACTTAACACTTTTAACAAATTTATGTGGATTGAACATAAAAAATTAAGTTGTCCCAATGAAATCTCAAGAGTTGTGTTGTTTAGCTCATTAAGCTCAAAATTAAGTAGTTTGAACAAGTAAAAAAATTATAATTTTGAGCTTGTACCATACAACAGTTTTACAATTATTTATGAAAACAAACCATTTTAAAATTATATATTTTACATTTAAAAGGATATTTAAATTATATATTTTACATTTTTGGAACTAGATAAGCTTTACAAGTGAATTGGGCAAGCTAAAATTGTCCATATTGTATGAGTGTGTGTGTGAATGAGTGTGTATGGATGTTTCCTAGTGATGGGTTGCAGCTGGAAGGGCATCCGCTGCATAAAACATATGCTGGATAAGTAGGTGGTTCATTCCGCTGTGGTGAATCCAGATTAATAAAGGGACTAAGCCGAAAAGAAAATGAATGAATTGCATTTCCATAGTATTACAGTGATTTATGTAGTATATATATAATATATTTGTTCATGTAGCTGTAGTCTTCACTGCTCTTTTACCAAGCACAAGGCTGTTTTAACACAGTAAATACGCATACATTTACATTACAAGTATTCAATTAGCAGATGCTTTCATCCAAAGTGACGTACAAATGAGGGAGCATACAGCAGCTTTAAGCAAAGACGGATATAAATCTGCATGACAGCATCAAATATTGGGTACTCTGGCTGATGAAAACACATAATCCTACAATAGACTTCTGGCTAGTTTGTTTCTGCGTTATTAGCTTGTGCCGTAGTGCCATATGCTGTTTATGCATATGTGAAACCAGAAGGGCTTTTTTGCTGGAAGCAGGTCTGAGAGTGTTTCAGTTCCTGCAGCAGCACCCTCATAATCCGCCTCATTCAGTCACAATGCATCTGATCAGTTTTTCCAGCTCTGCGATTCAGAAGAGGCGGATTTAAAGAGCCGGTGACCCATTATGAGGTGTGAAGCTTCCAGTTTTCATTTCATTAACAAAGCTCAGTGTTATGTGCAGCTGCTACGTCAGAGTTCAGAGTGGAGCGAAGTGAAAATTGAGTTTATTACAGACAGAAACGCTTGCGTAACAGGAAAAATCGCTGATATTTCGTTTGACACCAATGAGGGTGTGAGAGACACTAATGCAATCTGTTGACTGTGATGCACTGTTGAATCCTGGCATATTGTGCAATATCTGATGATTACGTGTTGTGATGTGTACTGTGTTTTGATATGGAGAGCATAATAATCTTTGCAAATGATTAGAACTATTACTACTATTACTATTACTGTTATCATTATGGATAATATAATAATTTATACAACAGTTCTGTCTGGTTCTTGAATCTGATTGGCTGATAGCCGTGTGATCTTCTAAAAACACATACAGCAACAAGCAGAGGAAACTACAGTTTGACAATTATTCCTGCTGTTGGACAACATAATGTACTTTTGAGGCTTTTTTAGGTGAGAATGTAGTTATTTAGATTGCAATCATGTCGTTTATTCATAAGGATAGTGCCTTTTTTAAAATATGTATAATTTCTGAGAGAATCTAAAATTTCAGCGGCCATTAGCCTGTCTTCGAGCAGATCAAAGACAGTTGAAGTTGTTTATCCACCAGAGGGCGACAGAGACCGCATAATAAGCCCTTAAAGGATAAAAACTGCATAAATTCTAACTACAGCTGATCAAATCATTATTAAACAGGTAAATTAAATTCTAAGTCAATTTTTCTCTTTTGTATGTTGTAGTGCTGTATTTATACCATAGTCATTGTAGTGTATTGAGTGTGAGATGGAACTCGCATATCAGGAATGTATGTATTTTGTGTTGGCCACTCTTTGTATAACCTATGGTAACTTTGTGAGTTACTTTTTGTTTAGCCACCTGTTTGTTTCTAATGAGTCTCCTGTTACATTGGAGTTTGTTCTCCTCGTGTTTCGTCAGTTTCCTCCAGGTGCTTCGGTTTCCCCCACAAGTCCAAAGACATGCGCTATACTGTAGGTGAATTGGGTAAGCTAAATTGTCCCTAGTGTGTGTATGTGAATGAGTGTGGTGTTTCCCAGTGATGGGTTGCAGCTGGAAGGGCATCCGCTGTGTAAAATATATGCTGGATAAGTTGGAGGTTTATTCTGCTTGGTGACCCCAGATTAATAAAGCCGAAAATTATTATTATTTTATTATTATTATTATTATTTACTAAATAAAATCTTTTTGGGACATTGATATGTCCTGCAGTGTAACATAAAAACTCTAATTTCAAGTTTAATACTATAATAGTTTAGATATGTTATGGTCGACCCGTACCGTACCGTACCAGTCAGTGGAAACGAGTCACCCCTGCTCTATTTCAAAATGCTTAAAAACCATACTTAATGAAGTCTCTTGATATTCAAATTTTGCCACAGGTTTCCTGTGAGTGTTGGGTTTAGGGAAGGGGTGGGGTAGAGCCATATCATATGCGGTTTTTAACTGTGTAAAATACATTACACCTATGGAGTGTCCCTGTAAACCATGTATATATACAGCTGAAGTCATAATTATTAGACCCCTGAATTATTATCCCCCAGTTTATTTTTTCCCCAATTTCTGTTTAACAGACAGAAGTTTTTTCAACACATTTCTAACCATAATAGTTTTAAAAACTCATTTCTAAAAACTGATTTAGTTTATCTTTGCCATGATGACAGTAAATATTTGACTAGACATTTTTCAAGACACTTTTATACAGCTTAAAGTGACATTTAAAGACTTAACTAGGTTAATTAGGTTAACTAGGTTAACTGTGTGTGTGTGTCTCACCTCCTCCAGCAACACTTCTCCTTGAACACTGTAAGGCCGTCAGTCTCTCCGTCAGCTGCGCTCTGCTCTCAGCACTGTTGTTGTTATTGTTTACTTGGATGCCATTTTGCTTCATCAGTTGCATCAGCTCTGACTCTAGAGTAGCAATCTAAATACAGGAAAAAATAAATAAAACATTTTATAATATACAGGAAATGTAAAACATAAATAAATAAACATTTAATTAATTAGTTTAATTTAATTTGATGCCTGAAACCCCCTTTTTAATTAATATATTCTGCTGTTTATTCTTGAGGCAAGGTTTGGTGTTTTCATCTAGAGTTCATTACTATCTGTCCACTGTCTCAGCAGCACTTTTTCCAAAATTATTTCTACTATGTATCTTACCCAAAGGAATTTACAAAAATCATAACATTACAAACTTCGAATTGAAGCAAATAAGTAAAAGACAAAGGTACAAGAGTGTGAACTCCATGAGGAAAAGAACAACAATCCCATTACGCATTGTAACTGACATAGCCTATTGAAATATTAATTTAATATACGTGCATATAATTATAGAAACTGCACATGGGCGTCACTGTGGCGCAGTGGGTGGCACGATTGCCTCACAGCAAGGAGGTCGCTGGGTCAGTTGGCATTTCTGTGTGGAGTTTGCATGTTCTCCCCATGTTGGGGTGGGTTTCCTCCGGGTGCTCTGGTTTCCTCCACAGTCCAAAAACATGCGCTATAGGTGAATTGGGTAAGCTAAATTGTCCGTAGTGTATGTGTGTGAATAAGTGTGTGTGGATGTTTCCCAGACTTTGGCAATCCTATCGCAAAACACGACATGTTTGCTATTGCAGCCGGTTTCTTTTTGCAACCGGGGACCTGTGTGACATCATGTATGATGTAGGTTGGTAATTGGTCTATCGGTGGAAACTTCTGCACAGAATCATAGGTAATGTAGTTTTTTTGCCAGATTTTTGATATTGGATTAAATATAAATCCAATTACTGCTTACTGATGGGTTCAGCAAAAGCATTAACAAACAATTAACAACTTAATACCCCATAACAGGTCTGTCTTTAAAAGGTCTCTAAAAATCAATTTCTCTATGGGGAAAATTAATTAGTTGTAACCTCCAGAAGCCACATGCTATTCACTAGAACCTCACTGTACAATATATATTATCCATGTTTCCTCCCAAACTGACTAATAAAAACAGACTTTGGGTGATTTTAGTTCCCAGAAATGCATTGAAGTGCACTGACGTGTATGTGTGTGTGCTGACAATTACCCTCACTTGAAGACTTTGGATTTCAGCCAAATGAGCCTTTTCTGCCTCCTCCAGTCTCTTCTTCTCTGTGTCCTCCCTCTGTGCAAACTCCATCTCTCTGTAAGGAAGCAAAAATACACAGATCTAGAGCGAGGCCAATAAAGCATGCACTCATATAAGGGCTGAGGCGAGTTTATGTAGACCTATTAGTCTATTTGGAAGGCCTTCGAGAGCACGGAGCCTCATTATCAAGAAAATAACAACAAAAGCAATCCATCAAACTACTGTCAGCTGGGAGAGTTCCTGTAAAATGCCGTGGCACGACTGCTTACTCAGGCTTGTCTGCACAGACAGACAGTGTCTCCAAAGTTAACTATGGCAATAATGCCTGAAGGGAGAGCTGAACTAAAGGCAGTCAGGCTCCAGAGGAGAGAGTTGTGATAGAAATGACCATAGAGATCAACTCACACGCTCCAGGGTTTTGTTCGTTTGCTTCGAGAAATGTGCACGGTATGATTTTCTAAAGCAATCACAACCTTCAGCTACACAAATATTATAAAGATAGTGTAATGAAGGTTAAACTTACATACAATCTAGTGATGCACAAATAAAAAATATGTTTAAAAAATTTAGGGGCTAATAATATTGACCTTAGCTGTATTTACATTTTAAAAATATTTTTTAAGTAATAAGCAGCATTTTAAAAAATACAAATATTTGTCAGATCAATATTAGTATCCCATGCCCATTAAACATTTTTCATACCTGTTGTCCAATGACTTAACTGAACTTGCCTTATTAATTCATTTTCTTTTCGGCTTAGTCCCTTTATTAATCTGGGGTCGCCACAGCGGAATGAACCGCCAACTTATCCAGCACGTTTTTATGCAGCAGATGCCCTTCCAGCTGCAACCCATCTCTGGGAAACATCCACACACACTCATTCACACTCATACACTACGGACAATCTAGCCTACCCAATTCACATGTACTGCATGTTTTTGGACTGTGGGGGAAACCGGAGCACCCGGAGGAAACCCACGCGAACGCAGGGAGAACATGCAAACTCCACACAAAAACGCCAACTGATCCAGCCGAGGCTCGAACCAGCGACCTTCTAGCTGTGAGGCGACAGCACTACCTACTGCGCCACTGCGTCGCCTCTGAACTTGCCTAGTTAACCTAATTATAGTTAAAGTCCACGTGAACTGTGTGAAGTTTAAAGACTTTTATTTCAGTATGTTGTCATGTTTAGATCTGAAATGGAATATTTAGTAGGGGGCGGGGCTTCCTTTAGAGCAGTGGTTTTCAAATTGTGGTACCTGAACCACTATTGGTACGTCGGCTTCCTACTAGTGGTACGTGAAGGAATCAAATATGTCATATGTACATGCTACATATATTTAAAAAGTTATCAAAAATGATTTATATATATCAATGTGATGACATATAGCCTATATTTATGAAGTCCAAGTAACATCTCCAGGTTTTAATGAATAGGCTACTTTATGTTAATACTTTACATTTACATTTTTATTTTTTAAGAACAGTAGCCTAACATTTTTTACTTTTAAAAGCACATTTCAATATAAACATTAACATTTTAGTTTGTTTGTTTGTTTTACATATAAAGTGCAGCACAGTGTTAATGTTCAAAGTATTTATAATGTTTTAAGTGGCTGATAATAAAAAATATTCTTAATAATAGGAATTAATCTGCCACGTTTTTGAACTGTACAGAGCTGTAGCTTCTTTACTGGGCCTCCTATGGTGGTACTTGGAGAGACAATTTTTTCCTGAGGTGGTACTTGGTGAAAAAAGTTTGAGATCCACTGCTTTAGAGCATCATTCCTTAACCCCTTAATTTTCTCAGCCACTTTTTGAACATAGACATAAAAATGACATGTTCAACATTAATGATTGCCAACCTTCAACACTTTGGTGGAGAGATTTAAGCTTGGTCTCATTAAAAAAATACACTTGTCAGATTTTAGCTAAAAAAGTTAAATAAAATAAAAGTGAAAGTTTATGAAAATAATAAAAAAATAAATGTCTAGCTTATTATTTTACATAAAATATGTATTTTAGCACAAATTTGACAGAAAATCTAAGCTAAACATCTCATTCCAAACATTCCAACTTTGAAGTTGACATCTTCAAAAATGAGCTTTCAATCAAACTTAGTTTCGTTGAAGCACCAGACATCATCACTAGTTGACATTAGCCGAATTTCCACTGTCGGGCCAGTGCGAGCCAGGGCTTTTATCGGGCCGTGCTGGGCCAGGCCAACCGCCCGGGAGGTTGAGCAGTGAGGCTAAAATCATGTCGAGTTTTCAATGTCAGGTTAATAACTCGCAGGGCGGCACGCAAACCCCCCTCCAAGAACGCCCCGCGATTCAAACGTCACACAACCTGACCAGTTCAGCAAGAATCAGGCAGACAAAGCACACCATCACATCATCACGAAACGATTAAAATAAAGACAATCAAAACAAGCAAATTACTGTACAGCATTACATTACATGACTGCATTCCATAGGCCTATGTATTTTCATTCATTATTTGATTAATATCATCGTATCCAAATACTTTATAAATAATATTTCAAAACTCCTCTGTTGTTTATTGTTTTTAGAAAATATCTCAAATCTTTTTTTTTTATATTTGTAAAATGAAAGTTCAAAATGGCTTAAAACCGTTTAATTTATTTGTATTATTTATACTTTAATCGTTATAGCTTTTGTTTGTTTTATATTGGTTTATATATTTAACTTGTTTTTATTATCTCCATTACTTGTAATTCTTTAAATGATTTCAGTA
>CAIGQZ010004625.1:1572202-1585376 GCA_903798205.1 Danio tinwini
CTCTCTCTCTCTCTCTCTCTCTCTCTCTCTCTCTCTCTCTCTCTCTCTCTCTCTCTCTCTCTCTCTCTCTCTCTCTCTCTCTCTCTCTCTCTATGAGCATAGCCATAGGATGATCAGCAGAGTGAGTGTGTGTGTGTGTGTGTGTATTTATACACTGTAAAAAAAATGCATGTTGAAAATGCAATGTTGTTTTTGGTGTTTTCTCTGCTGAAAAATCTATCTTAAACCAGCCTAAGATGGTTGGCTGGCTTTAGCTGGTCAACCAGCCTGGTTTTAGAGGGGTTTTGGCCATTTCCAGGCTGGTTTCCAGACTGGGAGTTGACCAGCTAAAACTAGCTTGACCAGCCAAAACCAGCTATGCCCAGCTTAAACCAACCTGGTCAAGCTGGTTTTAGCTGGTCTAAGCTGGTCATTTTCCAGCCTGACCAGCTAAGACCAGGCTAGAAATGGCTGGAAACCAGCCTGGAAATGGCCAAAACCCCTCTAAAACCAGGCTGGTCGACCAGCTAAAACCAGCCAACCAGCTTATGATTTTTTCAGCAGGGTTTACATGGATGAATATGGCCACAGTGTAAATACACAGTATAGTTACAATCTTATTGCCACATTAGATCATTATGATAACATGATATATGCCTTCAGTGATTTCCTGAAGATAAATACCAAAAGATAACACAACTGAAATAACTACAGCAGTCGCAATCGTCTGATCTCATATGAAGCAAGAGATCGCGATGACATATGATGACGTGTGCAGGTGCTGTAGTGCTGTCCCATTTCTTAGGGGTAAATTTGAAGCCCTTACAACAATTGAATTGGGTTTGGGCCTAATTAAGTAGTTTGAACAAGCAAAAAAATATTTATATTTTGAGTCTATGTTAAAGACATGTTAAAGTTTAAATGTTTACATATTTTTATTCTTTACATTGTTTATTTAAGTTTAAAATGTTATAATATTTTGTTTTTATTCTTTTATTTGGCTCTTTTTATTGTTATTATGCTATTATATTTCTCCACATATTTCAAGCTTTGGCAATATTGTAATTTTTACAGTCATGCCAATAAACCAATTTTGATTTGAGAGAGAGAGATGGAGATACAATATTTACAGTGTTTCTACTCAAAGATTATGACCTGTAATTCTTACAAATGTTGTATTTTACTTTAAAAATGCAGTATTTATTATGAAATATTATTACAATTTAAAGTAATTGTTTTGTACTTTAAAGTAAAAAGTCTGAATTTACAATGTTTATTTTGCTATTTTTGCATCTTTATTGTTAATGTCAACAATTAATCCGTGCATGTTAATTCAATCAAAATCTGACCATTTGTTTCTGCGTTTGGAGTAGCATCACTAATCTTATCCATGCCCCTCATACCATTATGAGGTAAATTACACAAAAAAAAAATATATTTTTTTTTTTGCTCATTTAAACTACTTATTTAAAATGAGCTGAAACAACACAATTCTTAAAACTTAATTAATTTGTGTTGGGACAACATGAATGAATTGTGTGGAACCCTGCATTTTTTACAGTGTATGCATATTGTGTTTCTGTTGGGAGTACATCAACATACTGAAGTAAAACTCTCAGCAACTTCTGGTTCATGCAGACTTTAATAAAAGCAAGAATTTCAGCATAATTACTCCCGTCATACTATCCTTTACAAAACCTTGCAATAAACATTTCTCACTGTATTCTATGTTGAAAACATTTGTGCTGCTTTATATTTTTGTGTAAACCATGATACACTCTCCCTCAATATTTAAAATAGCCTTGTAAGCTAGAAGTTTGATAAAAATAATAATAAAAAAAGAATATTAATAATAAAATCAACAAAAAACTTAAAATAAGTAACAATGTTGCTAGCTTGTTTCCAACATGGATATGTGTTGTATGTTGTTACCATGTTGCTAGCATTTAAAGCTATTCTAACATGGATAAATATGTTGCTAACATATTTTAGCATGTTGCAAACATGAAATAGCATGTTGTAACATTTTCCCCAACATTTTACATTCAAATTGTATTAGCATATATAACAATCGTACTAGCATGTTTCCAGCCTGTTGAACAACTTCTAATGCTTAGCACACTGTTAGCAGGCTGCAAGCATTTTGTATGGATTTAACAGATGGTTTACTTGCATTAGATGCATGCTAGCTTGTTGCTTCTAAAAAAATGTTCCTAGCTTGTTTCCAACATGTTTTAGCACAATGCTAACTTGTTTTGCGAGATTAGTATGTTGCTAGCATTTAAAACTATTCTAGCATTAATAAACTTATTGGTTGATAAGTATGTTGTTAATATGAATTAGCATGTTGTTAGCATTTCCCCAATGTTTTAATGATTTTTTATAACTAGCATGCAAATATGTTTAGCATAATTAATGGATCAACAGATCTTTACTTGCATTAGTAAGTAAGTAACACCCAAAGCACTTCACAATCACAAGGGGGGTCTCTCCACACCACCATCAGTGTGCAGCATCCACTTGGATGATGCGACGGCAGCCACAGGACAACGGCACCAGTGTGCTCACCACACACCAGTTAAAGTGGAGTGGAGAGACAGTGGTAGAGCCATTTCAGTGGATGGGGATGATTGGGAGGCCGTGAGTGGTAAGGGCCTATGGAGGGGATTTGGTCTCTTTACGAGAAGTGCCATGGGATTTTAAATGACCTCAGAGAGTCAGGACCTCAGTTTAATGTCCCATCCGAAAGACGGCACCCACTGACAGTATAATGTCCCCTTTACTATACTGGGGTGTTAGGACTCACACGGATCGCAGGTTGAGCGCCCCCTGCTGGCCTCATTAACACCACTGCCAACAGCAACCTAGTTTTCCCATGTGGTCTCCCATCCAGGTACTGACCAGGCTCAGCCCTGCTTAGCTTTAGTGAGTAACCGGTCTTGGGCTGCAGGGTGATATGGCTGTGGCCATTGGTCTGGTTAGATGCATGTTAGCTTGCTGCGTCTAAATAAAAATTATGCTAGCTTGTTTCCAACATGTTTTAGCAGATGCTAACTTGTTTGTTGCTAGCATTTTCCCCAACATTTTTATAATTAGCATGGCAATATGTTTAGCATTTTATATGGATTAACAGCTGTTAGCATGTTGCTAGCAGGCCTGAAGTGTACATGTATAATATTTTAAACATTTACTATTTTGCTAGCATATACAACTGAACAAAATTAGAATTTAGATGTTGACCTCAAAGACCTTTAGTGTTAACAGTAAATGCTCTTGGTTTACCTCGCGAAACTTCTGGAAGAGTTTGGTGGCATCCATTTCCGACGGCGAGATGATGTCCTCGTTTTCGGGTAAATCGAAAACCTCGATGGCCACATCTCTGTCTGTTCCAGTCTGTCCAGCCTCCTCCTCCTCATCTGTGGCATATTCTCCTGTCTGAACACAAACACACACAAATTAACATCCACACTGCACTTACTGATACCCTAAAACCTGGATATGATCGTGAAATAATTGGTCTGGTTAGCCAATTGAAACCTACATTTACCCTTCATTTGCACAGCTCACTGAGGAGTGCTATTACTTTTACAGGTGATTAAACTTTGTGCAGTTAAATGTTAAATATAATACCCATTTTTGAAGTATTATACATTTCTTTACTGTCAATGTTGATCAATGATTTAAACTTTACATACAGCTAGGGATGCACCAATCCCGATACTTGGATTGAATATCGGTTCAATACTGCATATTTTTGCTGGATCGGGTATCGGCCAGCTGGTATCCAAATTCGATCTTGCGCGTGCGCTATATTCTGTGAAATTTATAAGCCAACAAAAGCCATGAAGGTAGTCTATTATAAGGCACTAGAAAGTTGTCATGTAGGCATACTGTATCAAATGTTCTGAAGCCATTCTATAGTTTAATGTGAAGTAGAGATGAATATTCAAGTGCTTAAACTCATGTTTACTATATCACTTCCCGCCGCTGCGCCTGCCAATCATTCTCCATTCATTCACAATTCAAACTGCGTGTTGCGTTCATGACAGCACTAAAAACTTTCTCCAAGGCTATTTGTTCCTGTAGTCTCAGAAATAAAGGTACACAAGCTGTCACTGGGGTGGTACCTTTTCAAAAGGCACAAATTTGTACTTAAAGGCTCCATATTGGTACCTCAAAAGTATATATTAGTACCTACAAATTTTAAGAGGAACATTTTTGTACTTTTTAGGTACTAATATGTACCCTTGAGGTATTAGTATGGACCTTTTAGGTACAAATTTGTACCTTTTGAAAAGGTACCACCCCAGTGACAGCTCACGTACCTTTATTTCTGAGAGTGTGTTAATATAAATAATCAGTGGAAAAACGCTTTTAGTTTTGCATTAAATGGGTTTATTTTGACCTGCAACAAGGAGTTCATTGCTGTTTCTTAATCATGTTGCACTGTGTCTATTAGATCAGCAGATTGCATTCGCAACAGTGGAGCAGAGATGGTCATTACTTGCTCTTCACACACAAAGTAGGCCTACGTACATTTAATTTTAAATGAGAAAAGGCTCAATAATACATTGGACAGATCGTCAAAGCACTTATTTCTTCCCTTTGTGCTGCTAAGGTTCGGACATGTCCACAGATACCGGAGGGCTGCACGCTGTGTCTCAGTGATGCATCAAGCGCTTCATTCACGCATCAGCTGTGCAGGCGTGATGTGCGCTGATCTCTAAAATTATTCTCACAATAAATTTCTGTTCTCTCATTCTTTCGACTGAGTTTATTCTTCCAAGGGGAATACTTTTAGTGCTGCGAATAGTTTGTAAAGCCTGGCTCATTGTGGTCAAAGTAGTTAAATAAAATAGTAAAAGAGAAACTGACAGGCGCAATATGGATTGTCCTTAACAGAAAAGTGTAGTAAAACTAGCCTCAGATAGTTTAGTTTAGTCTGCATCAAACCTGCAGAAAAATATCAGGCTTTGCTAAAGGCTGGTTATTTTACCAAAGATCATTAGTGGTAGCCCATTACAGATTTCAAAGAAAAATCTCAATATTAAAAAGAAAACAAGCTGGACCACAACATAACGAATGCTCAAATAATATAGCCTTGTTTACAGTAAGCATCATGTTTTTAGTTAGATTATGCCGTCTGTTGTATACAGTAGGCCTATAGGTCTGTTATTTTTACTAAATATAATATATATTACTTAAGTTTATCACATAACTATAGAAACTGTAATATGCTTTAAAAATAAATAAAATAAACAGCACAGTATCGGGATCGGATCTGTATCGGTCAATACTCCGAATTTTGGTATCTGGATCGGATCCAAAAACAATGGTATCGGTGCATGCCTACATACATCTAGCTTGATTTAAGATTTTAGCTTTTAGCTAAAAAGTTGTTAGCTTGTTTCTAGCATATTTACATATGCTAGCTTGTTTTTGCCAGTTTAGTATGTTGCTAGCATTTAAAAGCTATTCCAGAATGAATACATTTGATGGTTAATAAGCATGTTGTTAACATGAATTTGCATGTTGCTAGCATTTTTAAAGATTTTATAGCATGAATGCAAATATGTTTAGCAATTTCTATGGATTAACAGATGTAACTTGCATAAGATGCATGTTAGCTTGCTGCATGGGGAAAAAAATTACTAGCTTGTTTCCAACCTGCTTTAACACATTAATTGGTGTTTAGCATGTTTCTAGTAATAATAATATTTTTTTGCATGAATAAATTTATTGGTTATTAAGCTTGTTGCTTACATGAATTAGCAAGTTGATATAGCATTTTCACCAATGCTTTAATGACTTTTAAAACTAGCGTGCAAAAATATTGAGCATTTTGCATGGATTTAAAGATATTTACTTGCATTAGATGCATGTTAGTTTGCTGCATGTAGATAAAATGTTGCTAGCTTGTTTCCAACCTGTTTTAACACATGCTAAGGTGTTTGGCATGTTTAGTATGTTGCTAGCATTTAAAACTATTCTAGCATGAATACACTTCTTGATTATTGAGCTTGTTGTTAACGTGAATTACCGTGTTGTTAGCATTTTCCTAATGTTTTTAATGATTTTTATAACTAGCATGCACATATGCTTAGCATTTTGTATGGATCAATAGATATTTACTTGCTAGCTTGTTTGCAACATGTTTTAGCACATGCTAACTAGTTTTGCTTGGTTTTTATAGTCAAAATTTTTTATGACTTTTGTAGCTAATACTAAACATATGTGCATGGATTAACAGGACTTCTTTACTTGAATAGATGTGTGTTAGCATGTTGCTTGTAAACAAAAATAGTCCTAGCTAGTTTTCAAAATGTTGTAGCACATGCTAATATGTTGGATGTGTTTAGTATGTTGATAGAATTTAAAACTATTCTACCATGAATACATTTGTTGGTTAATAGGCATGTTGTTAACAAGACTTAGCACATTGCATAACATTTTTACAAATTTGTATAATTAGCATGCAAATGCATTTAGCATTTTGTATGGATCAACAGATATTTACTTGGATTAGATGCATGTTATCTTGCTGCTTGTACATAAAAAATGTTGCTAGCTTGTTTCCAACATGTTTTAGCACATGCTAATGGCGTGTTTAGTATGTTGCTAGTATTTAAAACTATTCTAGCATGAATACATTTGTTGCTTAATAAGCATGTTGTTAACATGAATTAGCATGTTGCTAGCATTTCTCCTCATATTTATAATTAGCATGCAACTGCGTTTTGCATTTTATATGGATTAACAGATATGAACTTCCATTAGATACGCGTTAGCTTGCTGCTTCTAAATGACAGTATTGCTAGCTTGTTTCCAACATGTTTTTATATATAAACATGACCTCGGACTTAACCACAGCTCATTGAAGTGTACTATTACATTTATACATGATTAAACTTGATGCAATAATGTGCCACATTTTTGAAGCATTACAAATATCAATATTGATCAGTTGAATGCATCCATACTGAATAAAATTATTAGTTTAAAACACATGCTAATGCATATCTGAGTTTCAGTCTGTTTTGTTTTCAAAATAGCACCAATTGACGCAGCATCTACTTCTGTTTGCATGCTGGTCTGCCAAAGTTATTTCAGGTAGACGGATGTGTGCAGACACACACAGACAGGTCGGTTCTGCTTGGCTGGGGCTCAGATCTGGTTGCAGGGCAGGGCTGTTCCCAGGGAGGATCACATTATTCTGCCTGGCAGGAGGCCGAAGATAACCCTGCCCTACTGTACTGTTTTAACCTGAGCGCTCTCTCATCTGTGTCTCATCTGAGTCTCCTCATCTACAGCACATCATCAGTGGGATATTACCTCTCAGAAATCCTCGAGGGGCAAATTACCTCATTCTAGAGTGTCACATCCAATTAGTTTTTGTGTCACCATCCTTTTAGCAACAACCGCACATGTTTGAGGAAACTAATTGCAAGAAGGTCATACAGTATAGAGTGCACAGAAAGCACTTATGACATGCTTATAAATGTGTAAATGCTACCGTATTAAATGACAAATCGTCACCTTAGAATTATAAGGTTCTATCTGACTAAGTTATTGACATACTCTTATTAAATGAAAACTTATTTACATTACGGGATGTTTTTATAAGTTGTTTAAAATTAAGACTTTTTATTTAAAAAAGCAAATGTTACACACATACTGTTTGCTATATGCAATGCAAAAACTTTAAAGCTCAATATCTCAAAATCATTCAGAATGCAGATAGATAGCTACTTTAAAGTATTTTATATTTTCTTCATATTGCTTGTTTTATTAAATCCTTAGCAAGAGTTATGTTGCTAACATGTTTCCAGGATAATTTTATATATATACACCTGACAAAAGCCTTCTCGTCGATCCCAGTTGTAAAAGCAACAAATATTAACTTGACTTCTAGTTGATCATTTGGAAAAGTGGCAGAAGGTAGATTTTTCCCAATCATCACAAATACTGCAGAAGACATATTGGAACATGCATGGACTCAAGATTCTCAGAGAAATCAGTCAAGTTTGGTGAAGGAAAAATCATGGTTTGGGGTTACATTCAGTATGGGGGCTTGTGAGAGATCTGCAGAGTGGATGGCAACATTAACAGCCTAAGGTATCATTTGTGCTGCCCATAACATTACATACCACAGAAGACGGTAAATTCTTCAGCAGCATAGCGCTGCTTCTCATACTTCAGCCTCCACATCAAAGTTCCTGAAAGCTAAGAAGGTCAAGGTGCTCCAGAATTGGCCAGCCAAGTCACCAGACATAAACCTTATTGAGCACGTCTGGGGTAAGATGCAGGAGGCATTGAAGATGAATCCAAAGAGTCTTGATGAACTCTGGGAGTCCTGCAAGAACGCTGTCTTGCCATTCCAGATGACTTTATTAATACGTTATTTGAGTCATTGCAGAGTTGTATGGATGCAGTCCTCCAAGCTCATGGGAGTCATACACAACATTCATTCTTTTCCCACTGCACCATGACTTTAATGTATATTCTATACTGTACATTATTTCTGTTAAGTGACAAGACTTTTGTCTAAGCAAAGTCAGACCTTACAGTCCTAATTAAATAATTCAAAATCAAAGCATGATCATATTTTATTTTGGTAAAATAAGCATAATCTAGAGGCCTTTGCCTTTCATATAAGCAACTTCTGATACCAAATGATCAACTAGAAGTCAAGTTATTATTTGTTGTTCCTAAAACATATATAAGACAGGATAGGCAACAAGACGTTTGTCATGTAGTGTAATGGTAAGCACTACTGATCCATTTGCTTGTATGATATAAGATGCTAGAATGTTCTATCATATTTAACATTGCTAGCATATTTTAGCATGTTATGTTTTAACATAGCATGTTGCTAGCTTGATTAACACATTGCTAGTATGTTTCTAGCATGGTTAACATGGTACTACAAGGATAGCTCACCCAAAAAATAAAGTTAACTTCAAGTCGTTTCAAGTCTTTAGGAGTTTCTTTCTTCTGTTGAACACAAATGAAGCTATTTTGAAGAAAGCTAAAAAAAAAAACTGTAAGTAACCACTGACTTACATAATAGGAAAAAAAAATAAACTTATAAAGGTTTGAAACAAGTAAACGGTGAGTAAATGATGGCAATTTTCATTTTTAGGGTGAACTATCCTTTAAAACATTGTTAGAATGTTGGTTTTTAGCCTATTTAACATTGCTAGCATAAATATACATGTTGTTCACACATTTTTGCATGCTTTAGAGCTATGCTAGCATGTTTAATTTTTCATGTATTTAAAGTAAAGTAAAATTATAGCTGACTACTATGTTAAATAAACGAAAAAGCAATATAGTAGTCTAATAAATAAATGCTATGATAGCACTGTAAAAAATATAATAAAAAAATGTAAAATAATGGCCGTTAAATTACAGAAATTTACTGTAAAATAACCAAGAAACTGGAAAATTTACTAGAAAAAGGAAATTTCTGTAATTTAATATCCGTTATTTTACAGTACATCACTGTAATTTAACAGTCATTATTTTGCATGTTTTTTTCCAGCACCCCAGCTGCCAGAAATAAACCATAAAATTACAGATTTTTTTTTACAGTGTAGGCACATTGATCAAAAACTCATAAACGTTAATGTCATAATTTATACTGTAATTACAAAAAAGGTTATCATTATTTAGTTCGATATTTAATGTTGTTATGAAATTCATAGATTAATATTAGTGCTGGACAAAAAATAATCATGATAAATCACATTCAAAATAAAAGTTATTGACATAATATAAGTGTGTGTGCTGTGTATATTTAATATGTATATATAAATACACACATGCATGCATATATTCAAGAACGTTTATTTATATTTAGATGATACAACATGAGGTTGCTGGTTCAAGTCCCAGCTGGGTCAGTTGGCATTTCTATGTGGAGTTTGCATGTTCATTTAGTTAATTCAATTCATCTATACCACATGTCTTTGGACTGTGGGGGAAACTAGAGCACCCGGAGGAAACTCATGCCAACATGGGGAGAACATGCAAACTCCACACAGAAATGCCAACTGACTCGAACCAGAATGCTGGGACTCGAACCAGTGACATTCTTACTGTGAGGCGACAGTGCTAACCACTGAGCCACCGTGTCACCCTACATATTCATAATAAATACATATAATACAAACACATATGTCAAAACAAACTTTTTTTTGGATGGTATTAATCACGATTCCTCTTTGCCCATCACTAATTATTCTATAATTCTCTCTAAGGCATCCAAATACTTTTGAGGGCCACTGTATTGCTTTTCCATCACCCTACAGCTCTCTGAAAAGTTCCTAACCACTATAACCTGCAGAACCCTGCTGTTTTGAGGCCACTTACTGCTGGCAGTCGGCTTGTAAACAGTTCTGGCAGCTGCTAATCCACAGCACAGTGAGATTTCACACAGGTTCACTGCCACAGTGCACACAGCAGCCCTTAAACCATCATTTTTTACCACACATGCAAACAGACTCTCGCATGTGCTGACGCTTAAGCACCCACATAACATATTCACGTACAGTTGAAGTCAAAATTATTGCCCTCCTGTGAATTTTTGTTTTCTTTTTCAAATAATTCCCAAATTATGTTTAACAGAGCAAGACATTTTTCACAGTATTTTTCCCTCTGGAGAAAGTCTTATTTGTTTTATTTCTAAAACCATTTTAAGGTCAATATTATTAGCCCCCTTAAGCTATTTTTTTTGTCTACACAGTGTAAAAAAATCTAACTTAAAAAAGTTGAAATTACTTGTTTTTTTTTTGTTGGTTTGGCAAAAATCTGTAAAAATGTCTGTACAACAACATTTAATACGTTTACTTAACCTAAATCAAAATTTTCTTCATTAAGTTAAAAAGATTTTGTTTTGTCAGCAAAACTTTGCAAGTTTCAACTTTTCAACTCAAAAAAGCTTCTGCCAACTTGTTACTTTAAGTTGAGTTAATCATCACTTGAAAAATTAAAGGTTGCAATAGTTCTTACCCTAACAACAGCGACAAAAATAATAGAAACACCAATAATAACATTATTGTCATTATTATTAACAACAACAAAATATTACTGCAATAATGCTAATGTGACCAATTTCTGGTTCCTCTTGATTACACACACACAGCTGGAAGCTCATGATGGACTGATTGGTAGGACTATAAAGACACCTCATCCACACAGACTCTTTGCTGAGTCTTGTTTTTCCCTGTGAAGCATTACAAAGCATTTTCTTCTGTTTGTCCTGCCATGTTGTGATCCTTGTCTTGTAAACCGTTATTGTTGTTTTGCCTCATGTGCTGTTTCTAATTCTCTAATAAATGTTTTGTTAACATTTGTCTCTGTTTTAGCATTATTTCCAGTTAAACTACACTGTAAAAAAATCTGCAATTTTACGGTTAATTTCCGGCAGCTGTGGTGCTGAAAAAAAAAAGTCAAATAACGGCTGTTAAATTACAGAAATTTACCGTAAAATAACGGACATTAAATTGCATTAAATTTTTGTAATTCAACCTCTGTTATTTTACAGTAAATTTCTGTAATTTAACAACCGTTATTTTACGGGGGGTTTTCAGCACCCCAGCTGCCATGAAAAATAAACCGTAAAATTACGGATTTTTTTTACAATGTATGTTTGTTTGTTCTGATAATATATTATTTCTTAGTACCAATTTCAAAAAGAGTTTTTGTGTTCACTCAACTTCAGGCATTGCAATTCTGCAGAAAAAAGTTAAATTGGCACAACTTAAAATGTTTTGTTACAGAGTAGTTCACCTCTCCAGAAAGCTATTAATCTTATGTTAACCCAACTAAATGTTTTTTGTATTACTTGATCATTTTAGGTCAGTGCAGCGGATCTTTACCAAAAGTTGAGTGAACAAGAAAAAGCGAAAGGAAATAAGGATGATGTTTTTTTTGTTGTACTGACTTACATTTTTTTACAGTGCAGAACAAACCATCCTTATGCTGTATAATGACTTGCCTAATTACCCTAACTTGCCTAATTAACCTAATTAAGCCTTTAAATGGCACTTTAAGCTGAATACTAGTGTCTTGAAAAATATCTAGTCAAATATTCTGTACTGTCATCATAGCAAATATAAAATAAATCAGTTATTGGAAATGAGTTATTAAAACTATTATGTTTAGAAATGTGGTGAGCAAATTTTCTTTTCATTAAACATAAACTGGAGAGAAAAAAAATACAGGGCGGCTAATAATTCAGACTTTAACTGTACACAAACACACTCATCTTTAGCAAGAACTGCAACATTCATTACAATTCCTCACGGGCAGCCCGTCTGCTGGGAGAAGCCGCCTGTGCCAGAATTATAAAACAGTGCTGAGCGTACAGCCATTTCAAGAGCCTGTACCCGAGCCAGAGCTCCACAATATCCAGACGCCACAGCAGATACAAACAAAACCAAGCCAGTGCATAAAGATGACATCAGCTAAATTCGTTATGTGAGATTTTGATGCAATCTGATGGAGAAATGAACACGCGTAGCTCCATCAGTCAAAGTGCTAATTTGGACTTTCACTGACACTCATTCTCTCTTGCATTGGCACATGCGAGTCTTGCATCATCCTGCGCTGCATACGAGGCTAAAATGCTAAGTGTCCTCCAAATCACAAGGTAGAAATGGCTTTGCCTGGTCTGCTGGTGTAATTATCTCTGAATCTTATAACGGGCAATTAATTCAGCACTTTCTTCAGTCAGTCATCAGAGCGTTTGTGCAGAATCGCACCCATCGTGACAGTCCTGCATGCATTATGGAAATGCACCGATCTGTGTCCTTCGAAAACAGACAGGACAACAGACTCGTGGCCATTTTTTAAATATTTTCTAAACTGCTAATGAGAAGTCAGCGATTACTGCTCAGTGACTAGTAATAAAACAAACCCCAACAGACCTCCACCGAGCAGAAAGATGCTACTGTGATTGTTTCCTATAACTAGCAAAAGTAGCCTAGAAAATGTTACCATTTTGCTAAAAGTTGCTAGCAGTGTGTAGAATCATACTAGCATTACCCTAAAATATCCTAACGATGTGGTAATAGTAAAACATGTTAGTAAATAGTTAGCAACATGTCAAAACATGTTAACATATTCAAAAGTGTTAAAACAAGCTATCTATCTATCTATCTATCTATCTATCTATCTATCTATCTATCTA